>JRHT02000063.1:0-190593 GCA_011800875.2 Suillus brevipes Sb2 | reverse complement strand
CTACCACTCCGGGAAAGCGTGTCATCCTTGTGCAGGGGCCATGCTAATCTTCTCTGTATCGTTCCAATTTTTCGTATGTCACCCCGAAGGGGACAATGTTTGGTATGACCAGGAGGTCGAAGCCAACAAAATACTGCATTTGTGATGGAGGCCGGGTTTTGCAAATTACCTAAAATGGCAGGTAATAGTGTATGCATGCAGCGGACATCGTTTCAGTCGCTTGTAACAAAAGCGTGTGCATGTTGGTTTTTATCTTCCCAACTATATCCTTCTGTCTTTTGGTTCTCATGCTACTTTACCGACGGTGATGTTAGACGCAGTACCGCCGAGAGACGTAGTGGCGCGAATAGACATTCTGTTCGAATAAAGGGTAGATTTATGATGGATCGCAGGAAACAAGTGGTCTTTATAGCTATATGCAGCTTTGAAGGATAGGCTGGCCGAGATGAAACGTAGTGTCTCCGGTGGTTGTGATTATCGAGCACAAATCGAGCAGTTGTATACTTCGTCAGGGGACGTGACGAGATTGGCAACGTGTGTCAGAACGTTGATTTTGATGACATGATCACTTCACTAGTATTAAGTAGTAGTGACTCAGTACTGAGGTGAATGTGGTAAAACTCGCCGAGCAAGGAAACTTATATCTCCAGATATCTACGTGACCCATATAGCGTGACTATACTCTGTTCTGCGTACTTCCAATCCACAGGGTTACAGCTCAGCAACCTCTCACCTTTAAAACAATAAAGTAAGGTCGCGGGCCCAACTGTCAATCGTTCTTCATTGTACATGACACCATAGTCCTTGTATGTCGATGCAAGTTCCACTCGATTGATTGCTAGATATGGTTGCGTCATTGGCAGATAAGAGGGAGGGCGACAAAGTATGACCATGCGTTATGTGTAAGTACTATGTGTAGGTATTAAGGAATGATGAAGAGCGTCGCAGATGAATGAACAGAAGAAAGCATCGCGATCAGATCAACCACAAAGCACCCCAATAAAGAACCAAGAATGAGAAAATATCAGCAGTGAAGGATGGAATAATGTACATGAGAGAAGCCATTGTCAGTTTGTGGTGGAGACACTATATAACACCACTCCTATGTTGCACGGGGAAGGCGGAGGACATTGGTGAAACCTGATTTTGGTTCGCACCCTCAGCGTCGAGGGAGACAGAGGGTCCACTGCTGAGTGCGGGGGCAGAGCTCGTACTCGGCGTCGGCGGGGTTGTACCAGGGGTAGGCACTTTGCCAATGAACCATGACTAGTAAGTGGCAAGAATGATTAGCGGGGCTCCATAAATACGGAAAACGTAAACGCACAGGTACCCATCCTCGATCACCACCATCTTCCTTGACAGCCTGCATAGCAAATGAGCTGCATATCATGGAGGGCAAACTATGACTTACATATGACCAGTGATTGTATTTCTTGAACACCCTTAGTGCATCATCTTTCACTAGATCTAACTCCTCGTCGCCCTTCTTCTTGTAGTCCATAAGGGCTATTCCTGGGAAACTCGTCGATATGATGCTCAAGGGGAGGATGGGCGTCTTAGAATCAGCTGCTAATGGCAATTCAGAAGATCCTGCAGCCTTGGAAAGTGCGGTAGCCTCTGCAATAGCGGATGCAACTGGAACATTTGTCTCGAGCAGGCAACCTGCAGGCACCCAGCCCTGCTTTGAGGTGTCGGTGTCGACCACACCCGAACCTGTCGGGTCCCGTTGCACCACCCACCACCCTCGTGCGCGTGATAGAATCACGAATGTATCACCACTAGATGGGACTTGAGTATAGCCAACGCTTGTTAGTAGAAAAACACCTACACAACCACGTCAAACTCATCTTCCTGCTCAGCCATATACGGGTATATTGCAACTGCATATGATACTCCAGACATTGGTGGAGGCATCTCCCTCTTCGCTGTGTCTGCGTCAGCGGTGCTTGTGGTCCGTGTTTTTGGAACCTCTAAGGTGCTCGTATGGCCAACGAGTGTCGTCGAAGTTGAACATGTGTCTCGGTTGTTCACAGCCTCCTGCTCTTGCTTCTCCAGTACCGGCGACATGACCTCTGGCCATCCAGCTTGTGGTGTGGTGCCTGTTAACAGGGGTGCGGGAGGAATGTCGTTAACTTCCAATCTCGGTGGCCGCGTGGCCGCCCTGCCCTGCCCTGATGAAGACTTATGGTTTGATTGGCTAGATGATGTCTCCGATGCAACGGACGCCTTGCGCAACGCGTGTTTTTGCTGTGCGACAGCGATGGGAGAACGGATGTCTTTGATGTGCTTGAGCATGAAAACAGGGTTCTTCTTTGCGTCTTTGAGTTTTTGGAAGAGAAGAAGCGGCTTTTCGTCGTAGCTGAGACATCGCTCTATGCGGTTTCCTGCAAGCCGAATAAGACATTTTCGTGCGCAAAAGCTGTTCTGCTTACCAGGGGAACCATAACATATGAACATGGCATAATTTTGCCAATGATCGTTGTTGATCTTGTACTTCTTAAGGGCGGCGGGAAGCACTTTCCACGTCGGGTCCTCTAGACTGACCTTGAAACTCTTGAGATTGTCAGTGCTGTCTTGCCGACTTGGCCGCGATGATGTTGAAGGTGACGGTTGCACAGGTGACTCTACAGGTGCCGGTGGATGCTTGTGGGATTGATTTTGTTGGATCCCGCGACTATGAGAAATATCAGGGTCCACTTGTTGGGGGGAAGGATGGGGAGATTCAGCGTCGGGTTTGGTTGGTGACTTGGCAGGGTTGACATACTGGGCCCACTTGAAGGAGGGCTGTCGCTTCAGTGGAGCATGGCTGATCTCTTCAACAAGCAGTTGAAATCTTTCATTCAGACGCTTGTTGTCTTCCTCAAGTGAATGAACTTTTTGTGCTGTTGCGTGAAATGGTCTTAGTACAATACCATAATAGAAAGGCTGATGGCAGACCTTGTTCCCTGACGAGGTCGTGTAGTTTTTCCACCGTTACACTGCGTTCCTGCGCTTCGGCTAGAGATAATAGTTAAATTTTGAAGTAGTAGTCATCACAGAGGTGCGCACAAGGAGGAATGTAGTGGTCGGCCTCAACAGGCACATGGTGGGCGAGCTTAGCCTGATAGACGGCTTTAAGGATGGCCAATCTCTGACCAACTGTGCTTATCCCGACTGCCTTGAGATCCTCCGCATCTAGCATGCAAAGGACGTCACCGGATATATTGTGCTCTGATATATGGAGTGTAATTCAATGTTTGAACCTTCGGAGATGACATGAGCAGCACCTTTGATCTGAGCTTCATACTGCGGAAAACCAAGACTTGAGAGCCATCGGTGGACATCATCTTCATCCCAATCCAATATGTTATGTTCACCGTTGGCAAGATCCATGGCCATGGCGAAGACAGCCGCGACTGAATGCTAAGGAGGATCAGACAAAAGCAGCTTGGCAGACTCGGAGAAGACCTGACACCGCCAGTCAATTTACCACGTGGGATCAAGCCACCCCAGTGCCATTTTGGTATCACATGATTTTTAATTACTATTATTATCCACGGATAGTTTAGCTGCTTAGCTTTTACAGTCGTCCTTAAATCGTCTTAGATTTCGGGACAACCGCAACAGCCAAGTAGATCGTCGCTGCGGGGTTGATTGAATCAAAACGCAAGCTGAATAAGTCAGACGTGCACAGTGAAGAGTTCTCCTTCATTAAATTCTGTGTGGTTCAGTTGCAGTTCTGACTGTACACGATCGGCTGAGCACGGATGTGTTTTTTATGAAGCTCCGTATGAAAATCCTGTTGTGCAGCAGCGAATTGCGTTGATTATACCAATCCCGACTCGGACCTGATGTAAATCTGGTGTGCCTGTGAAACAGCACATACGGTTCGCAATTGTGACAAGGGGAACGCCACTTATTATGGATGATGTTCTGGAGCCAATGTCATCCAACAGTTGTGCTCACCAGCGGGGCATTGCATGATGGTGAAGAGTCAATCAGGCTCCCATGAGTCCATGAACACGTACAGCCTCGACGAACTGAGCTTTCGTCGCAACGACGTCGCCGATGGTACCGAGAAATGTAAGGCTTGTTTCAGATCGATCTCAGCTTGAATTTCAACAGGATCGAGCATCCGCATAAACATGCGATGTTGAATGTCGTCGAGCAAGTCGATACCGAGCGCTGAAGCGCTGAGTAGCCAGCCAATTTGCGCGATTTGGTGGTACAAGAACAACTTAAGTGTTCCCACGACCCCCCACAACTTAGGTCATGCTTTCTCTTCAAGCACAACATATTATCAGGGTATGTGTGGCTGCCTCCTTGACACACTACCGTCTGCCTATTGTCGCGAGTGAACAGCTAAACCTTTCTCATTCAGTGGCAGCCTGAACTGGCTTGATCTGCTTGCTTGCTATGGACAACCCTTGGGCCACCTGGGAGCAGTCAGATGATCTGTCAAACAATCAAAAGAAGCCCGTTCCAACACCATCCTGGACCTATACCGTCGGAAATCAAACCCAGGATCAAGAGGAAGATATAGGACTTCCATCTTGGTCCGCAAGCAACAATACACAATGGCCGGAATCATCTCACACCAACGACGCTCTCTGGACCTCATCCATTGACGACAGTGGCGCATGGGGCTCTTCGACGTACGCAAAAATAAACCTTTCTCGTCAGAGAATAACAGAGGCGGTCGTCGATCCAGAGACTCAAGATGAAGCCGGATGTCCTGTACCCGCAGCTGCCACAGCTATCGAAGAAGACAACGTTGTAATACCCGCTTCCCCAGATTCTGTGGAGCCTCACCCAATGTTACCAACAGTCGATTTTGCACCCCAAGTATCAGACAGTCCGGACGTAGCTGGTAGTTTTCAGGCCGACGCGTCTGTAAAAGAGGAAGATGAGGATACCGAGGAAGACGGTGAAGCGTGGGCAGACCCAATAAACCTTTCAACAGATGATGATGATGAGTGGGGTGCCGCTTGGGTGGATGAATCTGCACCGGAGGTATCTGTCAGCGCGGAAGAGCCACCAGATGAATGGGAATCGGCGCGACAAGAGAAAGAGAAGTTGAACCGTGCAGTGGTATGAATGGTGTTTATGTGCGTCGACTTAACTGACTAGTATCCAGCCTCCAGAAATGATGGCAGCTCTCATTCAGAAGTGCCAGGAAGTCTCCGATGACCTCTGGCCAAGGACAGAGTCTGAGTCGGATGCTGGCAACTGGAGGACTGGTTTAGATGGACTTGAGAACATGTATGTACATGACCTGGTATTTCGTTACGTCGCAATTTACATGCCTCTTCCTTCAGTACGGTTTTATTAAATGATTTAGTCCCCGAGGACATGGCTTTGTCCCCTCCAATCCAATACTCACAGACAGCCACCGCGAAGGCGGTAATTAACGCGCTCAAGCTCACGAGGCATATGCCTTTGACACGTAAGAGCCCAATGGCCCTCCTCCTTAGTTCCAAAGGGTCAACCGACTGGGAAAAATCAGTCAAAGCTAGGAAAGATATTCCTGTGGACGATGCTCCAGTGGGGTGGCGAATCTTAGAGAAAGACGAACGTGCTGCTATCACTGACGCAGCTCATCCAAAGAAACATGGTACAGGATTGCTCTCGTTCTGGAACCGGAAGTCATCATCATCATCAGTACCCTCTACGGATGCAAAGATGGAAAATGCTCGACCACCGTCCATATCCGCGCGTTCCAGCGTGGAGAACACGATGCACCAGGCGTCAGAGAAACGTGATATTTCTCCCGCTCGCACTCCAGCCGTCTTCATACCCTCATCACCAGCAGCCAGCTCATCTGCAGCTCCTGATGTTGTGATTTCAGCTGTCACACCTGCGCCATCGGCCGTTTCGCGCTTTCTGAACCGTTTCTCACGTGCCAAAGGCCCTGGATCTGAGCGCAAGTCTATTGCTCTGTCAACAGACGACCTTGATTTCCTTTCTGATATTGTGCCCAGCGCACACGACCCCGATGACGACACAGACGATGCCCAACTGAAAGCGCTATCGAGTTTGATAAACTCAAATCCAACACCATTGCCCACAAAGCTTCCACCCCCACTAGCACCACCACCAAAACCTCCATCTGTGAACATCAGCCGACCTCCTTCTGTTGGCCCGAGTGGCTTGGGTATCACGCTGGGGCCTGCGCGTGGTTCTTCACAGGATAATTCAACTCGTGCTCTATTTCTGCCGCCACCATTGTCCCCAGTGACAGGGATGTCGTTCTCGCGCCCGCACAGCCCAGCGGTACCTCCAAAACCATCTTCACCAATTAATGCGACCTTTTCTGCATACACCAACCCAATAATACCAGCTGCAATACCCTCGCCACCTCAACCATCTTCAAGAACGCACTTACCCATTCAGCTCCCGTCGCCGCCCAAGGTGCCTTCCGCGCTCTCGATACCACCACTCCTGCCACCACCCCCTATCTCACCGCCGCAAACCCCAAGGCCCAGCGTACATCCTATACCGGGGGCCACTTCTTTCACATCATCCCCAAACACTGGCTGGGCAGCAGCCACATATCAGGACGATGACGATGACGATGACGACGACTCATTCTCCGCTTTCTCAACCCTCCCTCGCACAGACCCTTTCCCAGTATCGCGCGAGTCCATAGACTCATCCCTCAATTCGCCATCCTCTGCACAGGCACTAAACTCCGGCAAGTCATCGAATTCCATGTCTTTCGATGACTTTGACGACTTTGTGACTTCTTCGCGGATTCGCACGCCATCCCCGCCGCCCGTCCCAGCAAAGCCCTCAAAGGTGGTTGGAGGAGCGGCAGCAGCAGTGCCAAGCTCGCGGTCGGGCACGTCCATACACATACGCACACAGAGTCTGCTTGATCATGCTGCCACACAGCGCGGGCAGTGGCCGTCCCCACTGACTGCGCATCCCAGGTACCCCGTGCTGCCACCACCATCTGCTTCTCCGTCATTTGGTCGGGATATGGATCTGTTGGGTGATGGCGGTGTGGTGGTGCCAGCGCCGAAGTTTGGATCTCCGCCACCGAAGGTGCAGTCTACGATGGCGCCTCAGTTGTCGCCGTCCCTACCGCCTGCGCCGTTGTCTCAGCCGCTGTTGTCATTTGCACCTTTGTCACCGTCGTCATCACGAGCCGAGAGACCGCCTGCGAAGCCAGTTCAGACTGGCGGGCTGACTGCACAAGATTTGTCTTTCTTTGAAGGGCTGTGAGTGGTGAGACTGAAGTATTGATTCTGATTTTGGGTTTATCACGGTGCAAAGCGTATTAACGATTAACGAATTTTGGAAATATTGTTGTGAATGAGCAAAGATAATTCTTTTACTATCAGAAGCCCTGCACAGGGAGGTAGCAAAATAAATGTAACTAAAAATGTACAATGAAAGAAGGTACAACACACCAGCAAAAGGGAGGAGGGGATACAAACAACAAATACATCGCATGAGTGAACAGAATCATTAGAAATCAGAGTGAGCGACTAGGTATGGAGTACAAAATAATTTCATCATCTTGATCATAACTTCATTCGCTTCCAAAAGTTCCACGCAGACCCGCTCTTTACCTCGTGTTCTTCTGGCGATGACCTGTATAGAAATACACGACAGTGTGAGTCAGTATTCTTCAACGCACGCAAACCGTGGCACGCACCAGACGAATTCGGATCCGCATAATGTGAGGCGTAAGGCGCCTGCTGCTGCATCGAGTAAGTGTCGTATGTAGGGTTGGGACCGCGGGGTTGCCTTGCGTAGTCCCGGGACCTGGAATGAATGCCCCGTGATGAGCGCGTGGATCCTGCAGCTGGCGGTGGGACAAAATGAGCATCATATGGCGGAGGAGGGTCTTGACTTGGCGGCGGTGCAGCGATGGCACGGGTGTTATGATGAGATGGGAGAGGGTTTGGGTTTGAGGGTTGCTCGACCCCATTGATCAGGCGACGCTCAGTACCATTCGGGAATGAGTAAGTGACGTGCTCGTTGCCCTAACAAATGACAAATGTGTCAATGTAAAGATATACAAGTAAACATCGCTTACTTGTGAGTCTCTGCGAACGGCTTTGGTATGGGTAACGCCGTTCACAGTAGAAGTTGTGTAACTCTCAGAAACCCATCTAGAGCCATTCGGACCACCAGCGAGTCCCCCGCGGGAAGAAGAGCTGTATACATTTACATTTCCACCGGTGAGGAATCCAAACGGCGAACTTGTAATATGAGACATGGACATTGGAGACATGAAGCCTCGGCCAAAAAAACCATCATCCCGACGGCCGAATGAATCACCAAAGGGATCTCCTGAAAAGGCTTGATGGAGATCCCCAAAAATCCGATTAAAGAGTATAAACGGGTCAGTGAAGTCATGGAAGTGTGGATGACGTGAAGAAGGGAAGAATGGGTCTGCTTGATGACTGCGACCGAAGAATGGATGATGGACAAAGGGATCTTGAAAAAATGGATCTTGGAAGGGCTCTCTAGCAGGACGTTGCCAGTTGCCCTGAGTGTAACTCTCCTGAGCAGTTGGAGGAGGCCATACTCCGCACCGGTCATAGGCCTGAAAGACAATTAGAATAAAGTTTGAAGATGGTATAAACGACACAAACCTTGCGGTTCTCTGGGTCACTGAGGACTTCGTAAGCATTATTGACCTAAAGTACTTGATGAGTCCAATCTGCTTCGAAGAAATGAGCGTCTGGAAATTGTTACCTTACGGAACATCTCCTCTGATGCAGATTTCTGCGCTGGAGAAGCGCCTTGAGGTAGGCGATCAGGATGAGTTTCTAGGGCTTTCCTCCTATAAGCCTTGCGAACTGCAGTCAAGGTTGTGAATTTACAAGACCTATGATTGTGCGTTTAAGTTTGACTACATACTTTGGTCTGGAGTTGCATCTCTGCTCAAGTCAAGTGTTTCGTAAAGGTTGCTGGCCATGCTTTATGTCAACCAAGAGTATCTGGGACGTCAAGAGCGATACTTTAAATACAATAGTTGTTCCAGTACAAGAAGTGGTGAACGTTGCAGAACAGGCTCAGAGTCTATGACATTCTATTGCTTCCGAAGTCTCCTCAAAGCCTCATGCATGAGTTACATTTGCCTTTTCCAGATGTCTGGGTTGAGCAAACTCAGATCTTTTAATTATCATCAGTGTTCGAATTTGGGACATGTCCCGTACGATGAAAATTCTCGCTGGTTCCGTAAGAACACGTCGCAGCGATCGAGGAGACTGAGACTCGCTGCTAGCGCTTGATCTGCCCGCCAGTTTATCAATATCATAAGCCAACAGCTAGGTGCTAGAAATAACTCTTGTAGTACGTACTTAATAGTACCACCCGCCGCTGCAGCGCTGAATTCGTATCAATTGATTAGTCGTTACGCGGTAGTCCTGCAGGTGTCGTAATCGGTCCTCGACAGATAGAGCCGCCTCTTCCCGCTATAAAGGTTTGGTTTGGGTTTCCCTTGCAGTTCATGCCCGACCCAGTGTCCTCCTGCCTCAAAATTGCGTGAATCCTTAAAGACGAATCCTGGGTTGGTCGGAAACACCATTTCGGTGTTCTCGATGTCGTGTGGTACAGTGGTCGAACTTTCGAGTTGAAGTGTACAGTTTGAGTCAGGGGAAAATAAAATTCTCACGGTTGCTACGTATCATAACATTGATGCAAATTGATGCATCGCTGAAATGATTCTGCAAGAAGTCGTCCTATGTGCCACTGCACCCCAGGCCGCAGGCTCTGGTTCAGGTGCAGTCGTTCTCCATGACATTCACACCGGTACTTCGCTTGCATCCTTCAAACAGTCTAGCTCTGCACCGCACTGCACATCATTTGTCGAGACGCGTGATGGCCAGGGAGGGTTCATCCTCGCGGCACAACAAGACAAGTCCATTCTAAACGTCTACAACTTCCAAAAGGTAGTCTCATGTCTCTGATATAACTTTCACCTTTCTCAACGCGTCATAGGACCAGCTCGCTTTCAAAATAGTCCTTCCTGAGAGGCTTTCGTGTATCGCGCTAGATAATGCGGGAAGCTTCTGTGCGGGAGGGACGGCCCAAGGTCGAATATATCTATGGGAGGCGCGTCAGAGAATGTAATATGTCAGGTGGACTCTGACTCAATTTTTGACAGTAGGTGGCATCAGGCATCTTGTACAACACTTGGGACGCCCACTACCGTCACGTTAATGTCCTGAAATTCACCCATGACGGTGCAGCCCTTATTTCAGGTAGTGATGACTCTGGTGTTAGTGTTTGGTCCGTGGCGAGGTCTGTCGTAAATTTCTTGTTGTTGTTGTGCTGTTGACAGCAATGTAGACTGGTCGACAATGACACCCAAAATGAACTTCCGACCCCATATTGTACGCTATCAGACCACACCTTACCAGTGAAAGACATCGTTTGCGGCTTAGGCGCATTCCCTACTTGTCGCGTGCTTACCGCGTCCCTCGATCATAGTGTAAAAGTGAGCCGTCTTTCTAGCTGCGGTTACCTTTTGTTCACCTCGGATACAAAGCTCTGGGATTTATCTTCTCAGTCGTTATTGACCACCTTCCGCTTCCCAAAACCCATATCATCAGCAGTTTGGGATATCACCGAACGCTTATTTTTTGCTGCCTCGCCGGACGGCTCCATATACCAAGTCAACCTTTTCCGCCAGCGAACTGAAAAACACGCTGGGCAGATGATTGAGGCCATTGGAGGCGCAGGCGTCAGTGATCTCATCCGTGTCGCCGACGAGGACAGCAACAGTCGAAAACGTCTCATTACAGTCGAGTATGCCTTTCTTGTACTTTCACTGATGTGTATAGCTAGCTGACACACCTCGAATACAGCCAACCAATAACGGTTCTCACTATCTCCCTCACCAGCTCGCTTCTTCTTGTGGGTACTGCCACGGGGCTCATCCATATCTACGACATTGCCTCCCACCAGCTCCTTCGCACCATCTCGGCGCACAAGGGGATGTCAATATCCCATCTCACGACCATGCTCAAACCACCTGACCTTGTCGGACACATCAGCCTGTCCCTCAACCTTGGAAGTTCTGCCGATGCGAAAGACATCATTCCTATGCGCCCTGTAGTGCCGTTTCACCGCATGAAAGACTCAAAGGCAAGGGAGGCGCACGAGGTGGCGATGATGCTTCCCGTCCAGGAAGAGGTAGGTTTCTCATCTGTTGAAATGGGTACTTAGCTTATGCTGATATCACCCCCGAAGACCCCTGGAGGCATACCAAGCGCTTACGACTATCCTGAAGCTGAGTTTCAACGAGATTATGCGTTTTTCGTACAACCGAACGTGATTGGCACGTCGGAGGCATCAAGTGCGCGCGTTGCCAAGCTTGAAGCTGAGGTGGAGAATTTGAGGGAACAACTTGGGAAGGCAAAGGGGATCAACGACGTAATGTGGGAGACGGTTGTGCAGAAGGTCATGACACAGGAAAAACAAAAGGCAGGTCAGAATGCCACTGTATCGGGTGAAGGCGAGGATGTAGATGATGTAGAGAGGCCGAGAAAGAAAGGTAAGAAGACGAGTAAATGATATTCCTACACAACTAATCATTCCAATTTTTTTTCGAAGTTCACGTAGGAAAGTCTTCCTGATGAGATCGCTCAGTCTTCCGACAGCCGCAGTGATATATTGTCGTGGGTTTTCGAACTTCCACAGGCACTGGTCATTAGCCCCCGACTCACCGTGCCAACTAACATTTATCTGTTCCCGCACTCAGTCACCTATAGGTTGACCCTAGTAGTCGGATAACATAATGAAGCCCTGCGCAAAGTTCGAATATAACATGCGGACTCGTACTTTCTATTCTCTCATTGCTCAACCTCACACTCTACTTGTTCTGCTGAGCTATGTTGACATTTAACATCACTTGGCTGGACCTATGTCTTGCTGGTACCTGGTCAAACAGGTGTTGAACAAGAATCCTGCATCATATCCTCTCGGCCCCCGTGTTGCCTCTTGTTGGGGACATGCCTCAAATCAAGCCTTGGGTCACTTTTGCAGAGTGGGGCAAGAGGTATGGTGAGTGTCTCTTGTTGTTCCAAAATAGTGCGTTCCAACTCCGTGCGTTCCAGTTGTTATCGCGCCTTTTGAGGTCCTGGCTCAATACAACATTGTGCTAAAATCAGTCAAGAGTGCAATGGACAAGTGCCAAAAGACGATGCGTACTCTGACTGTCCTGTCCGGCCTATGAGTAGCCCACTTTTTAGCATGAAGCACTCTATGGGTCTTCTCACGTATGGTGATTGCCTTCGCCAAAACCGCAAGAACATAGGCCATCGCCCGGCCGTGGATATCAACCCGATCAAGGATATTGAGACTCACCCGAAGCGCGTATTTTCAAACCCCGAGCAATTCCAAGTTCGACCTCTCACATGATTCACCCTTGCATGGGTGGGACCATGAGTTTTTCTAGCACTGCTGGCAGTCTGCTGGCGCTGTCATTCTGCGAAGTTATGAGGTGAAGATCCATTTATCGGCCTTGCGGGTCGCGCTGTGGATCAATTAACGTGACTCGGCGTCTTCATAGTCGGCATCATGCCATTCTGCAAGACTATAGCACTCTGACATTTGTTTGTAATCAGTCTGATTATTTCCAGTAGCCAATGTCCTCGAGTGGTTCCCTGGTGCTGGCTTCAGCATTTAGCCTGTGAATGGTACAGGACTCGCGAAAATGTGGTCGCCACACCTTACAAGTTCGTTAAGGATCAGATGGTAACAAACATCTATAGTTTTGCGATCATGAGTTGAACGTTTCACAGTTTCCCTAGGGCTTGGGGAATTAAAATCCCGCTCTGGTTGACCGGTTCTTCAATTCTTGTTTCGTTGTCGCCCGTTTGAGCGCTGGCGCTGAGGCCTGAGGCACGTGAGGTATCCGTCTGATGCTCCAGAACTCGAGTCCCTGCCTCCCTCATCTTCTAATATGATCCTGACCTCTCCTCCCAAGTATGTTTGCAGGAGGCCCTTTCATATGTAATCCTGTTGTTAACGCTACTGGCCGCAGCCCACAATTATGTCGTTTCTTCCTTACCAAATTCCGCTTGCGATAACGTAAAGATCTAGCTAGGGCCGCCTGCCGCCGCACCATCCGAATCATTTTGCTGTGGGTCTGCTGTCAACGAATAACTTTGTGAATCTTTCCTTCATTTTACAGGTTATTCGCATTGATCATCCGACTCCAGGCCATGTTCTCCCGCGCTCAGTCGCATCACACGTGGGCATCCTGGCTGCATAATATTCAGGTCCAGGAGACGACTCTTCTTACCGATTGCTTGCTCATTACACAATATCTTGCTCTGTCTCAGCTAGCATGCTAACATTCGCCAACGTCACTTGGCTGGACCTATGTCTTGCTACTGCCGGAATGTGTCTGATCAAGCAGGCATTCAGAAAGAAGAACCCCGCACCATATCCTCCTGGACCTCCGGGGTGGCCGTTCATTGGGAATTTCCTAGACATACCTCACATCAAGGCCTGGCTCACCTTTGCCAAGTGGGGCAAGAAATATGGTGAGTGCTTCGCGTTTTCAAACACGATAGATATTAACTCCATGCTTTGCAGGTGACATCTCGCATATCGAGGTTCTGGGTCAGCACATCATTGTACTGAATTCTGTCAAGACAGCGATGGAATTGCTAGACAAAAAAAGCTCTGTGTACTCTGACCGTCCGGTCAATCCAATGTGTGGAGAACTTGTTGGTTGGAAGTACGCTTTGGGTTTTCTCTCTAATGGTGACCGTTTTCGCTGTTACCGCAAGAACATCCACCGGGTCATTGGCAGTCGCTCTGCCATGGAAGTTTACAACCCGCTCGAAGAGATCGAGACCCACCGATTCCTGAAGCGCGTGTTTGCGAAACCCGAGCAATTGCAAGCACATATTCGACAGTATGTGGTATTTGTTATTGCATGAATGATACCCTAATTTTGTATAGCGCTGCTGGCGCTATCATTCTGCGAATTTCTTATGGATATGACGTGGAGGAAAACAATGATCCCTTCGTCGACCTTGCAGACCGCGTCATGGACCATTTGTCGCAGTCCACCGCTCCTGGTGCCTTCATGGTTGATATCATACCATCATGTAAGGCTACAGCATTCTGACATTTCAAAAGACCTGATTATTTCTAGTGGCCAAGGTTCCTGAGTGGTTCCCTGGTGCTGGATTCAAGCGATTGGCCCGTGAATGGCGCCAGACCCTCGACGAGATGGTTGATGGACCATACAAATTCGTCAAGGATCAGATGGTAACGAACATCCATAGTTTTGCGATTACAACTTGAGGATTTTACAGGCTGCCGGAATTGCCCCAGTGTCTTTCACCTCGAATCTGTTGGAAGGCCGCACTTTGTCTGCGGAAGAGGATCGCAATGTGAAATGGTCTGCTTTTTCCCTAAACTCCGGTGGTGCCGACACGGTCAGTAGCTCCTCCCTTCATATTACAGATTAGAAATCATGTCCTGAGACCAACATTTGTTTCCACAGACAGTTTCTGCAACCTACTCGCTTTTCCTGGCTATGACACTTTTCCCTGAAGTGCAGAAGAAGGCTCAGGCTGAAATAGACGCTATTGTTGGCACTGATCGTCTTCCCTCCTTCGCAGACCGCGACTCCCTCCCCTATATTGAGGCGCTTGTGAAGGAAGTCCTGCGCTGGAATGTTGTCGCCCCTACAGGTATGTGGCTATCATATTCTTTCCATTGCCGAGCGGTATAAATTGCTGAAAGACAGGCGTCATGCATTGTGTCTCTGAGGACGATATCCATGCCGGGTACTATATTCCGAAGGGTTCCGTGGTTATACCTAACATCTGGTTAGTGCTCGCACTTGTCTGCATCCGACATGACAGAACTACATACCAGGTTCATGCTTCATAACCCGCGCACATATGCTAACCCCTCGCAATTCAACCCTGAGCGCTTCTTAGGCAACGACGGAAAGGATCCCGAGCCCGAGCCTCGCACAGTCTGCTTTGGCTTTGGTAGACGGTAAGCAGAGAATTAACTTTGAATGGAATGCTAACTTTCTGCTCCGCAGGATCTGCCCCGGTATGTCCAACTCACAGAAATGCCCTCAATAAATTGTATTTTTGACGTTTGCTTGCTTTTAATGTACAGGTCTTCACCTCGCTGATGCCTCCGTCTGGATATCCGCCGTGATGTCACTCGCAGTGTTTGATATCTCTAAGGCCGTAGAGAACGGTGTCGAGATCACCCCTGAGGTTGACCCCTCAACTGGCACGATCAGGTATGCCGTGCATCCTATCGCGTTCGCGGTGCTAGTTTTGATAGGTATGCTTCCTAGTCATCCCAAACCCTTCAAGTGCTCTATCAAGCCTCGCTCGGCAAAAGCCATTACGCTCATCCAGCAGGATGTGAACTATTAAGGGCGCGAAGATGACTTTCGTCATCTAAATCTGTGATGCATCCCGATATTGTACATGTTTTATTTCGTCTCGTTGAATCAATATACTACTCACATGCTACATTAACATACACGCATCTGGCACATTGCTGGCACCTCCTGTCTATCAGGTTCACGTACGTCCTTAAGCTCTCCCATCGATGGCCAACATCGTTCCTAAGTGTGACAACTACACTTGCTGCCACCTCATACACACACCTCCTCTCAACTGAGGAGCTCCAGGCCTCGTGGGCGTCACAGACGCGTTCAAACCTCGCAGCCAAATCAACCTTGGAAGTTCTGCCGGCGCCGATACGAAGAGTGTCATCACCGCGCATCCCGGCGTGCCATTCTACTACATTAAGAATTTCAAGGCGTGCGAGGAACACAAGGTATTGAGTGCTTCATCCACAACATGACGTAGGTGTCTTCGCTCGCATGTGAGCAAGGGAATCGCCGTGCACCATAAATTGAACGTAAAACGAATTTGCCTGCGTTGCAGCTTGCGGCAGGTCATCGAGTGGCATATAAGACGGTATTGTGTACTCGCTAGTTTCTCAATGATTGTCTCAAGGACCTCCAGATACATCACCATATGATAATCTTTTGCTCAATTGTATACCTTTAAAATTTTCATGAACAATGACATGTACCAACCCGTCAACCCCCAAACTTCTAAACGTCCCTCCTTCCCACCACCCACCGCCGAATGTCCCGATGGGTCGTTTACTCCGTCGAACCCTTCTACAAGGTCAGAGACATCGATGGCCCAATATGGGCTGGCGTCGCGAAACATGTCAGGCCTGACGCGCGCAGGGGACGTAAATGCGGAGAGGGGAAGATGGAAGACGGTCGCCACCTCGTCCTGAGATATCGTGAGTGAGGAAAGCGAAATGGAGGGCAAGGGATCATCTAGGGATCTGGGATCTGTTCTATGACTGCCACGTGGGTATACAAAGCCCTGTGTTGCGAATTCAAGTCGAAACAAAGCTGGTGGGTGAGACTAGACGTACGACGTAGGGCCACACCCTAAGCCCCATAAGGCTTTGCTCCGGCGGGCCAAATTGGCCAAGAAAGTCGATCTGCCCATTATCTAGACCTACTTCTTCTTGTGTTTCTCTGAGCGCAGCAGCTAGAAACGAAACGTCTGCCTACATGTGTGATGAGGAAGCATACGAAGGTTCTGGAATAGACTCACTGGGTCCACCCTTCCACCAGGGAAGCTGGTAATCATTCAGTATCATGAACTTCAATATACTCCATGTTTTGGGGTCAAACATACCTGACTTCACCAGCATGGGACCTTAGCTTACCGCCTCGTAGTTCGAGTAGCACGCCGGGTACGCCATCGACGTTACACAACGGAACAAGGACTGCTGCGTTGGCCTCCCCCTGGATCGCTGGAGCCGTATACTTTGTTGCATGCGCGATAATGGCGCTTTGGAGTGTGCGTAAGGACCCGCGGGTGAAGGGGGAGGTTAGGGATATGATGGACGCGGAAGGTTGGATATGGAGAGTTGTTGCATGTGCTGCGGCTGTTATGAGCGTCCTGGACAACATATCTCCATGATATGAAACAAACGGTGGACACTGCTAATCTTCGTGCTAAGTAGTAACTTTGTAAGTAGTCCAGTTCAATGGGAAAATGGTTGATGCAAGGGGCGCGAATTAAAATTTGGCTCTATTTGGAAGTAGGTGTCTGTCTAGACAGACAGCCCGGGAGAAGCCTTGATGGATTTCACGACTGAAATTGACACTGACAGTGCACCAACACCACGAGAGCAAGCGGCTATTGCAACTTATGAACCAAAGAACGAGACTTGAGTGCATCAACTTTGGGTGCAGCGAGCGTTGTCCTTGCAATGTTTCTGTGGTGCTCCCCAGCGGGGCCCAGCTCTGGGTGGAGGAACAATAATGATTGGTGCCGCTGCAAGTTGCGTCCTCATGGGTAGTAGGACCAGTATGAAATTGCGAAACTGTTCAAGTGAACTAACACAGGTAAGAATGGTGATCATAGCACTGATGTCGGTTTGCTAGTAAGCGACCGCTCCGCTATAAGGTGACAATACAACCTTCATGAGTGGTAGATGATTACTAGCCCATGCAGGAAATGCAACAGGATCTTATTGTTCAAGCCAATTTTGACTAGATTTTGTCTTTGCCGGTGCAAACTTGTTGGTGTAGATGTCGAACGGCCACGTAATCATAGAACAACGTCAGACTGACTAGGCAAATGTTCCGCTCGTTGATGGTCTCTAAAATGAATTGTGACCACTACGCTAGTGGTCCGTCTCGTGGCTAGATAGCTCAATCCCAGTGTGTGCTTGATTGAACGCGCCGCGAGGCCTGTAGCTTTCATTTCAGTGAAAACGGTATCATCTGAAAGACCGCCTCGTTGTCTCTTGTTACACCGTCGTCTGGCCATATAAGTTCCTTGGTATTCCGAACAAGGGCACTGAGTGAAAGAAGCCCCGACGTCATTGAACGACAGAGTCCAACGAAGCGGATGCACCAGGCCAGGTGGCCAGTAATAAGGATAGCAAAGCTGAATCGCCTATACCAAGGTACTCCATATTTGAAAAGGCGGAGAAACGGGATGACTATCGTGTGGTGGTGGGTGGTGGTGGTGGTGGAAGAAGAAACCGCTAAGTCCGGGCCGCTGCGCGGAATTTTGAATGCATAGTCACTAGTAGTCACTGCCTGACCCTAACACATTAACCATGGACGCCGTTGAAAAAGCTAACACGGCAAGACAAAAGCGATGGTAAGCTCTTTACTGCAGGCTTCATTTGGTACATTGTTAATTCATCACGCCATAGGGTAAAAGACCGGAAAATTGGTGAAGGTACATACGCTGTCGTATACCAAGGTGGGGTAGCTCATGTGCCTGGAAACAAGTCCCTCTCTGACTCCTGTCAGGCCGAGAGGCGTCAACAAGCCGCAAGGTCGCCATCAAGAAGATAAAAGTTGGACAGTTCAAAGATGGGCTCGATATGTCTGCTATTCGAGAGGTCAAATATCTACGAGAGCTTCACCACCAGAATGTTATCGAGGTTTGCCAATGCATCCTTACTTGTTCGTGGGCACTGACCATATTTCTTGCAGCTTCTGGACGTCTTCTCTTCAAAAACGAATCTTAACCTAGTACTGGAGTTCCTAGACAGCGACCTTGAGATGATAATTCAGGACCGGTCGCTTGTCTTCCTTCCCGCCGATATCAAGGCATGGATGGCGATGACTTTGCGTGGGCTGGAATTTTGCCATAGAAATTTCATGCTTCACCGAGTATGTTACAAGCCTTCACAACGTTTCACCACTCATGGCATCTCAGGATTTGAAGCCCAACAATTTGCTCATTGCATCGGATGGACAACTCAAAATCGCTGATTTTGGTCTAGCAAGAGATTTTGCAGACCCGGGACACAAAATGACGTGTCAAGTCATCACCCGGTGCGTGCTTTAGAGTCGCCGTTTTGTTTCTCTTCTCAACGCGCGCAGATGGTACCGGCCACCAGAGCTGTTGTTTGGCTGTCGGTATTATAGCTCGGCGGTCGACATATGGTCCGTAGGCTGCATATTCGCAGAGCTCATGTTGAGAACGCCGTACCTTCCTGGTGAGAGTGACATGGACCAACTCAAAACTATCTTCCGGGCACTCGGAACGCCCACAGAAGAGGACTGGCCGGTGTGTATCTGTACGATTATCTAAGTCATGCTTGTGTCTCATACTCTCACAAGGGCCACACCAAACTGCCAGATTACGTGCCAGTCGGCCAGTTCCCAAGAACGCCTCTTCGCGACCTCTTCACCGCCGCCTCTGGAGATACACTTAATCTTCTCAGTAGGTTCCTCGTATATGAGCCACGAAAACGCATAAATGCAAGAGACGCTCTCAGCCACGCGTACTTTTTTGCTCTGCCACATCCGTCACACCCCTCCAAGCTCCCAAAACCTGCTGCTCAAACATCCCGCCCCCTTGAGGAACTTGATGGCAACGTTGACATGGCCGGCGCCGGGCTAGGCGTCAAAGCCGCCGCACCCAATAAACTTAAACGAAAACTGACCTCCCCCGATGGCACCGACCTGAGACCACTCGCTCGCAGATTAGACTTCACTCAACATGCGAAACACTTATGATCACTATAACAGTTGACAACCAATGACTCCTCCGCTCCGCACCTTCATTGATTGTATGTATGGTGACTAGCTTTGTAAAAAATAAGGGAATATGTACTAGGTACCAAAACCTGCACGTGGTAATGGATAAAAACAATGACCAGTGGAATGATGTACAAGACAACGCTCGGGACAACAAGCTGATGGTTACATGTAACAAGTACCGCATTAAAGTTATGCGACTTTTGTTCTGGTCCCAATGCCATCCATGTTCATATACGCGACTTGATTCTCCAGGCCGCTTTCTTCTGAACTCAGTCCATCGTATTCCGAGCAGCGTCACAAACTGTGCACTTAGTTGCGCTGGTAGGGACCTTCAGCATACAGAGGGAGCAAGTCCACGTATCCGTAGACGAGCCTTGGACCTTCAACCCTGCAGCAGACCAATCAAACCCTATAGGAGCTGGGGCAGAAGCTGCGCCAGGACGGGCCGCGTCACAGACAGTGCATTTAAGCTTCGCACTGTCTGGATTAGAAAGCATGCAAGTATCGCACTGCCAAGTCCCAGCGTGTTGTGTTGAAGGCACTTTGATGGCAGTTTTTGACCAGTCGAATATCTTCTGAGGCACAGCTGCTGGCTTTGCGGCACCGCCTGACCTTGGCGCGTCGCAAATTGTGCACTTATCAGTGGCACTGTCAGGGTTCTCCAGCATGCATGTGCCGCATGACCAAGTACCAGAGGTAGCAGCGACAGGTGCCTTCATGCCTGCTGCAGTCCAGTTGAACCCGTTTATGGATGGTGCTACTGGTTTGAACTCGAAGGTAGGAAGGGAGGGCCGAGACATGCTTGCAGCTGCAATGCGAGCTTTATCGTGGCTGGGCCCAGCGGGATATGCAGCCTCGGTAAGCTTGAAGCTGTACTTTGGCAATTCATCGACCTCCATAGCTGCTACAGCTTCTTTGGGGGGCAGCTTCGCCTTTAAGGACGTAGTTTGCGTCTCCTTGGGAAGGTCACGGGATGCCATCAACGGTGCCGGCGGCGCCTCAGACATTGGTTTCTCCTCAGCTGAAGTTGTCTCCTTGTCTGCGTAGTAACTGTACCGCAACTTGGATGGTTCCCTGGGAGCTGACGTCTTGGCTCCAAATGCAGTCTTCATCGACGAAGACGGAGATGGAGTGTTGGAGGAGAACGACGTAGCGAACAACGGAGGGGCATCTTCAACTGGCTCGATAATCTCGGCAGGCCGCATATAGACCGAAGATTTGTCCTGAACCATCTCGACATCTTCCACCACCTCTTCCACGGATAGCACGACGGGAGTAGGTTTCGTGGTCTTTCGCTTCTTTGTAGGGCTTTCGTCCTGGTCAGAGACTTCTTCGGGAGTAACCATTGACTTTGTGGTCTTGTTGTGACCGTTCGTCATCGGGACATACGAGTCCTGAACGTCGCGGATTGGTTTCTCTTGCCTCTCCATGTCTGGCGGAGGCCTTGCGCGCTTACTTCCCTATCATCAACATCAGTCTGGCCCCCTACACCTGAACACAATTTCCCTACTGACCTTCGGCACTGTGGCTTCAATAATCGCCTGCGCGGTCATTTCTGGCTCCTTGTGCTGTTTCTCTTTTTTCTCTGCTACAGGGCGCGAACGTCTCGCAGTAGGTTTCCTAGCGGGCATCTTTACAGGACTCGCAGTCTGGTACGGGTTCGCCACGTCAGGTCTCTTGAGGGGAGTGACTTCTTTAATGAGCCCAGTCATATAGTTGGCAGCACGCGTGGGTCGTGTTGGAGGTTGTGGCGGTGAATCGTTCTGCTTCCACGTTTGTCGTAAAGGTGAAGGTACGGCTGGGGTTGTGGGCTTTACAGAAAGACCCGCAGTGCGTAAACGAGGTGTAGTGGCCCCGTTCACCTTCGGCGCAACAACAGCCGCCGGAGCCAATGTTGTTGCAGGCACTGGTGGAACTGGAGTTTTCTCATTGATTGCAGGCGTAGAACGGGTGAGAGAAGTAGAATTTGAAGTCGGGAAAACGACGGTAGACATCGATGATGAGGGCGCAGACTTCTGGGCAGTCGAAGATTCAGCTTCATTGCCAACACGGCGACGTTTGCCATCGGTTGTGGAAGGTGTCCGTATGGGAGAAAGCTCGATACGAGGGCCTTGAGGCCGAGACCCGAACCCAGGCGATCGATATCGGTTGCGAGGACGTGCACTACCCGCACCTTGCCAGCGCAATATGCCGTTGGGATTGCGCGAAAGGGTCTTTTTCGGAGTGCGCGTGTCGCTTGATACACCATTTGGTGGCCCGAAGCTAAGGTTAGGAGAGGATCCGCGCGGGGGAGATGTCGAAAACCGGAATGGTTCCGGTTTGTCTGCTGTATGAGCATGAGCACACGGTTATACAGCACGCTGAGAGCAAAAAATTCGTACATTGCACGTTCTTCTGGATGTAATCCACAATACCGGCCGCCTCGAATTCGTTAAGAGGCCGCCCTGCTTTCTCGACAAGGAAACGAGTGACAGGCTCGAGGTTCTTAGCAAGCGACGGACTTTGCTGCAAGAAGGGGGTGATATTGGTTTGGCGAGGTGGTGTATTTAAACTATAGAGAGGCTGTCGGGCGGGCGTGACGGGGTGGGATGTTGCATTGGAAGGT
This sequence comes from Suillus brevipes Sb2, assembly GCA_011800875.2. Lineage (NCBI taxonomy): Eukaryota > Fungi > Basidiomycota > Agaricomycetes > Boletales > Suillaceae > Suillus > Suillus brevipes. The sequence goes on along the minus strand of JRHT02000063.1, from coordinate 168,442 downwards.
CCCGGTTGTTGAGCATCCCAAGCAGGTGGGTAAACTAGTTCCTGCGAAGGCTACTCTTCGTGAATCAATGCTATCAAACCAAACAGCAATAGATAGACTACAAACCTCATGCCCGGGCGGTACATCACCAGGAGGAAGAGGGAACACAAATTCAGGCGCAGAATTACGATCAAGTTGAACTTGACGAGCCGGTATGTGTGGAGGCCCCTCCTGTTCCTGAACCTGCAAATCCTCGTCCTCATCATTACTGGAGGACGAGGCACCAGAGCGCACCAGATCCTCAGCTCGATCATCCTTCTCGGCGCCACCGAATCGTAAGAAGCTCATTAAACCGGAAATGCTCCATAGCTTAGACATACAGTGTCAAACAAAGTTGCTGATGACAACATGGCCCGTATGCTTACCGATTTTTTCGTTGGAACCTGCTTGCTATGTTTTGTTGGGCGAGCGTAGGGAGATGAATGGGCAATCCTGTTCGCCCGGCGGTCATTCCGTCTGTCCACGCTCATTCTCTCCTCCAATGGGTCTAGAAATGTGCCAGCAAGTTAATAAATTGCAGGCCACTTTGAGCTCGTTGCAGGACGGGCAACCAGCGACTAGAAACAAAAGAATAGAGGACGTTGAGGACAAGTTATGATTATTGGACTCACTTGGTGGACACACCTGGCACTTTCCGGTTTAGGGCCGGTCAATGTTCGCGACGAACCGTGACCTTGTCTTCCTGCACACAACGACCACAACAGTCAGTCTTTTGATTAACACTTGTCGCCATGCCGAACAAGGTCGTCACGACACCATACCCGCTCATCGACGCTGACCCACACGCTTTCCGCGTTGTGCGTTATTTCCGTTCGTCAGACTATGCAACTTGGGCCGCAGGAACAGCCGCATTCCCGGGTGCATTGTATTTCTGGAGTACGTATCCTTGTGTCAGTCAGAACGCTTTGTATTAGGCTGATATGGATTATCCTTGTTAGATATGGCTGACCCCGTCAAGGTTCCTCTGCGGACCAGCCTTCGGCTCGGAGGCCTACTTGGCTTCATCGGCGGTTTCATGATGGCATACCAACGCTCAAGTTGTGAGTACTTTCCCTTTTTGCGCACAACGTGAGCAGCTTCATTTTTCTTGTTGTTAGTTCGTTTCTGGGGCTGGTCAGAGAACAAACGAGAGGAGGACTTGGATCTGGTTGAGCTCTCTCAAAGGGCAGCTGAGGGTAAGCCTTTGTATGGTACATCCAGCCAGCCAGAGTGGGTGCAGGGCACTGCATACCGGAACTCTGCGTGGTCCCAGTTGAAATTTCGTAAGTATCACTGGAGTATGTAAATCAGCGTTTTCCGGCTAAATCTGTCATTTTTGTAGACGCATTCCCCATGTACGAACATATGTCAACATCGTCTTCAGTCCCAGACTCACAGCACTAATTACAGGTTCAACTTCGTCAACCATCAACATCACGGCACCGACCCTGCAAAATATGGCGTGAAAGAAAAAGAACTATCAGATTAGATATCGATATACCTTCCTGCTGGTTGTACTGTCGTTGGCTTAGCAGGCCGTCATGTGCCTGCGGGACGGACGATAACCCGTATGTCGCGGAGTGAATAAACATACCTGCTTTGGCTCTACAGTATAATGACCACATCGTAATCAAAGGAGTTCCTGGCTATCGCCCGTTGGCTGAAACATCTCCGACCGCTCTATTGTACACAGTGCAATGGCTGTAGATATCATTATTCCAATATCGAAAATCACGTCTTGTGCCGCCTCAATTTCGAAATGCCACCTTGTAAGCTACCCGCCGCTTCAGGCGAGATTGTCTAATCGCGCTCTCGTTTAGACAGGTCGAACAGGGTGGTCAAAATGCTTTCCATGTGCTTGCGTAAACCGTTATGGAAACTCTGATTGGTGATAAATTGTTCCACGTTGCCGATGACAGACGCTGTCTGTTGCACAAGACCAAAATCGACATACCTGGAAGGTGTGAGGAACAACACGGGTGACCCTAAGGGACGTTGCTCACATGTCATCATAATAGCTATGGGGTCGGTCGGTATTGAGCCCAGTTCATTAACAATCACAGCCTCCACTCACGTTGCAGCGTTTACTTTTATTTTGTTCTTTTTCAGGGCCTCTTTGTCATACAACACAGGCCAATCTTCCTCGTAAGCCAGCAGTTCAGCCGCGCCCTGCAGGGGGCGCAGATGATGATAATCTTCAAACATGTCGGGAAATATCTATCGATGCATGGATCCAATCTCAGCATCTCAAAGACGCCTGAATGCCCATGGACGTACCATCTCCCCCGTGAAGTAAATTGGGACATCATCAGGCATAAGCTTCACTTTCCCCCAAATAAACCTATCGTTCTTTTGGATGACGCGATGTGCAGACCAGCTTGCCATCCGCCTGAGACAGAAGTGATCGGTTGGTATGTGCCTTGCGAATGGTAGGATCGATTCAAAACGCACCCTTGGCAGTAGATAGGCTCGTGAAGCACTGCGTAAATGGGGTTGGCGTCGAAGCTCTGTGATTGCTGTATACTGTCAAGAAGCCCGTATGAAAGCTTCCCAAACATATCCAAGTCTGTGATTGCCCGGAACACGAGCTCTGCGTGTATGAATGAGCTGTCGTTGGCGAAGTTGAAGCGAATTTACATACGGTGAACTCGATCGATGCCGCCTAAACATAGAATATAAAAAAGCTACACTTTCGCAATAAATCAAAACTTACCATGCGATCCAAATTGAATGCCGAGTTGTAGCCATCGCGAAACCGTCAGATTCCCGCCGTTCGGAATAACGACATTGTTGCCTTCTAGGAAACCTAAGATCCGACGAACCTGTAATCAATCAACAACTTGGTGAAGGTAGACTGGTTTAAAATTTTATACACTTTGAACATCTTGGGGATACTTTGCATAATAAACCTTGTTCCGTTCTTCTACTTTCACTAGAAAAACTGTTGGTTGAAAGGAGGGCTGGTGGCTGGGCACTTACAAACGAGAGCTTCGTAAACTGCGTCGGGAGAGTCGACCATGGGTGGAATACCACCAGCGATAAAGACCTCCTTCAAGCCATCACTGTGGAACGAAAGGTAGGTGGCGGCACAGAATCCTCCAAAACTTTGTCCCAAGATTGTCCATTTACGTGCTTCAGGATCTTTTTTACCGTCGAGGAGAAAGTGCCGAATGGTCTCACAGTCTCTTACTATTTTTCGCGTGAACGCTGGCGACACTTAGCGTTATGGGAAAATGCTCACCAATGTTATCCGCACGAAAGTGTTTGAGATACTTGGCAATGGCCACATCGTCCATTTGCTTCATTTGGAAGATATCTGCCGTTATTGGCGTGCTCAGACCAGTCCCACGAGGATCAAGCCAGAGAGTCTGCAATTGTCAAATAGCAATTATGGATGAGTGAGGACTCGTGACGTTACTTGCCTGGTATTTTTTCTTGTGAAGCTTGCTCATAGTAGCATATTTAGTCACGCAAACCCTCCCGTGTATGAAGACAAATCAACGTACCGCATTTCCCAAGTCTACGCTGAGAGATAGGTCGACACCGAACCCTGGACCACCTGCACGACGCAGATGTTAACCTCTGATCGCAATTGTTTGAGCCATGACGAGCTACCTTGCAAATACAAGACTGGTTGTCGCGACTGAATATCATGCATGCAATACTCGAAAGAATCGAGAACGACATACGATAAGGCAAATCCGACTCTGCAGCGTCTGTGCCAGATTCACCCAAAGGAATAAGGTTGCGCACAAATATTCGGATGTGGGGACCATCCGGTTTGGCGTAATCCACGGGCACAGAAAAGAATCTGTCGATAACCTTGATCGAGCCTGGAATTCTATTTATGAGCTCGTATACTTCCTCAAGGACCTCGGGCCACATCCTGACTTGGGCGCCACTGACCTTTGAGTATGTATGGTTCCAATTGTGTGACTTCTATGTTCATATTCCCGGTTCTTCGAGCAGAAGCTGAGGCCTGAGGTTAAGAGACAGAACAAGAGACAACGATATGACTCGGCCTGACCCAATATTTGGCCGAGGTTACCTATACTTATAGTTTCCCAATGCCCATGTGCCCCTTGATTGTCAATGACAACGATAAGGTCACGTTTCATTAATTTTATCAGGTGCGTGCACGTCCTGCTCAGAACATAAACAAACATTGTATTCCAAACCTTTCAACCGTGCACGTATAATGACATGTACGCGAAAATGAAAGCAATGTAATGGAATTGAAAAAGTCGACTATAGTGAAGGAAGCCGATATCATGGTGTTTGGTTCGTCATCGGAAATTCTGATTCGGAATTCGGCTCTGTCACTGCTGCTTGTGTTCTGTAGAAGCGGCCAAAGTTTCGATAGCTGTGACTGACGAGAGGGACATCCAAGTCATCGAGAGCTTCCATGCTTGCGAGTGGGCTGCCAATGAGGTGTTTGCGTTGATGGTTCATTGGAATGGCTTGATACCTGTTGTCCTAGAGATTCATGTGCTTTCATGCGGGTATCTGGGAATTGTTGAGAAATTTTCGAGTAGCCTGAACGTTTGCTGTCAGAGGGGGAGCGAGAACAAGGTTGGAGGACTCGGATGACCTGGACGAAAATCAGTGAGATAGCCCGTCGATGCTAAATAAAATGCTGCGGCAGTTGCCGCGACGCTTCGAGGGCGTTCACCGTTTTGTCTTGCACTCCGAAATCAAAGTGGACATCAGTAAACCGATGACTCCTTGATTTTGTAGCCGTGCGAATTGTAGAGGGGTACAATTCTGCTCCTGCTAAATATTATCTTTTATACCAAAAGAAATTTGATTTGTCAATACATCGCCTGCAAATCTAGAGTAACAAGGGTAGTACACGACAAGGTTTTGATGTTCTTCACTTACAGCCAAGGAGAGGTAGTAGCTTACATACGCCAAATATTTTGAACTTTGTCATCTTGCCTTACTAACGCTTGGCGCTACAACCTCAACTAAGACATTCTCGCGGGAGGTGCTGTTGGCACTCGTCAACGAACGTAAATCAGTGTGAGGTTTTGTAGCAAGATCCTGGGCTGTGGTCATGAAGACTCACAAGGGATGCCAGCGCACAACTCGCAACCTATCGTATGTCTCTCGATTCTTATTGTTTATGCGTCGAACGAACCTGCTTTCTAACACCTTTGCATCGGAAACGCGTTTGGCACTTGTCAATGATTCTAAAACAACACTACAACTCACACCAACATTACGACCTCTTATCATCGCAGCATACAAGTGATCATAGCGCACAACTCTCAATATATTGCATGGCCCTCGATTTTCATCGCTTATGCGTCGAACGATCCTTCTTTCTAACACCTTTGCATCGGAAACGCGTTTGGCACTTATCAATGATTCTTAAACAACACTACAACTCACACCAACATTACGACCTCTTATCATCGCAGCATACAAGTGATCATAGCGCACAACTCTCAATATATCGCATGGCCCTCGATTTTCATCGTTTCAAACGATCCTTCTTTCATGCCGCCTTCACACTCGGAGTCCTTGACCGACCCTTCGGTTCTCGACACCGAGAAGGACCTCTATATCCGCATCACTCCTGACAAGGAGAACAAGCTCCTCTCCATCCGTGATACCGGTGTCGGCATGACCAAGGCTGACTTGGTCAACAACCTTGGTACCATCGCCAAGTCTGGCACAAAAGTAAACGCCGTCCAATCATTCGTTTTGACTGATTTTCTGATTCACGCCACTTAGGGTTTCATGGAGGCTGTCAGCTCTGGTGCCGACATTTCTATGATCGGTCAATTCGGTGTCGGTTTCTACTCTGCTTACCTCGTTGCCGAGCGTGTTCAGGTCATCTCAAAACACAACGATGACGAGCAGTACATCTGGGAGTCAGCTGCAGGTGGCACCTTCACGATCACTCCTGAAACCCTCGGCGAACCTCTCGGACGTGGTACTGAGACTCGCCGTCACCAAGGAGGTTGAGAAGGTGAGCCGCTTTTAAGTGCCTCCTTGTATTGTGGCTCATGTACTTGTTAAGAGGTTGAAGACGACGAGGAGGAACTGAAGGAGGAGAAAGAGGAGTCACCAGAGCGAACAGTTAAAGAAGGAATGTGATGGCATGAGGGAGGAGAGGCTGGACCTCCGGCAAGATTCCCCCCAGTTCAGGCAGCTGAAAAGTTTTTTCCTGCAGGGCGAAGTAGAATCTATTGCGCAGATGAACCCTAAAGGTACTCCCGAGCATGACGACGGGCTGCTTGAATATCTAGAGGATATCATGGGTACTGCTGCGCTTAAAGCGCCAATAGAGCTCTTGCCAGTGGATCGACTAGGAGAGGAGAGACTCGGGGCCGAGAAGCTCGCCTCTTCGCAACAGCAGCCGCGTTCGCACTATGTAGAGGGGGGATATATTAGCATTTTGTACTACATTTCATAATAAAATTGCTTGTCGCCATCACAGCGCGCAAAGGCCTAAACGTTAAATATATGTGCTTAACCTGATATGGTAAAGATGCCCAATGAGACAGTGACTTTGTCGCGACGGCCGAAATGGATTCAAGTATACTACGGCAGACTAGTAGCAGTAGTACGGTATCACAAAACAATCTTTTAACTCTAAAACTCGAAATCTTTACTCCACTGTTCGAAATGCGCCGAGTCCCATTGAAACTCGGCACCCTGACTCAACTCTTCTAGAATCCGAACCAAATCTTCAAGGTCGGGAGAAGGTGGTGGTGGAGGAGAAGGAGGTGGTGGTGGTGAAGGAGGAGGTGGTGGTGAAGGAGGAGGAGGTGTTTCTGTTGCAGCTGCAGCAGCTGCTGCTGCTGCTGCTTCTTCTGCTGCTGCTGCTGCTGCTGCTGCTGCTGTTGCTGCTGCTGGTGGAGGTGACGGAGATGGTTGCCTCGGGGAGATGAAATGACGAAACGGGTCAGCCGCGCTACCCAAGAGCTGGGAGGACGCATCGGCGACAGCGACGTTGCGTCGGTATTGCTGACGACGACCGCGGTCGTCTTGATTCATCAGCCTCGTTCCGGAATCGAAACTGATGTTGATGAATCTCAGGCCGCGGCGGGTATTGCGTACTTTAGAATATCGTGAGCAAAAATGTATTCAATCGTTACGAAAAATCGAACGTACCTGGGGCCATCGTTGACAGTCACAGCGAGACTCAGCACTGGTAGTAGTCTTGCAAGTCAAGTCTGCATTTGAACCCTTACATGTATGTAACAATAACATTTAAATCAATATAAATATTCGGTTCGGCCTAAGGACGTAATATGTAGGGGGGCGGCGGTGACATTAACAGTGCGAGGTCAGGGTTGGAGATGTCGCCTGCGATGCGCCGAGTAGCGGGCTCGACATAGAAGTGTCTGGAGAACGATCAGTGTATGTTCCCCGTTCCTCAAAGCAGACCGCACCTTCTCGCCCCCAGAGAGATTCGAAATATTCTTCCAACTCTTCTTCGGAGGCATGACGCTGAAGTTGATGCCCTCTGAGAAGGGATCCATACTATCGACAAGCTCGAGTCCTGCATTGCCCCCAAGAGTGATCATCTAACGAAAAAATGTATAATTTTAATTAAATCAAAGAACGTCAGCACGGACCTGGTACATCTCCTTGAGTTTCAATGAAATTGAGCTAAAACCCGCCATGAATTCGTCCAAGCGTTGTTTCCGGAGACCCTCATAGAGTTGCGTCTGCGCATCGCGTGCTGTAGTCGTCTCCTCCAAGTCTTTGGCGCGTTTCATGAATTCCTCCTCTCGCTTCTTGTATTCCTTGAGAACGTTGAGGTTTGGATTGGTATTCTTGAGTTTCTCTAGGGTGACTGGTTAGTGGTATTCACGCGTGATTGAAGTAGCAGAATATACCATCAAGAAACTCAGAATCTGAAAGCATATCCCTCTTCTTGAAGCGTGCAAGTTCATCGGCACTGTATATGTATAGCTCAGTGGATGGCGTTCGTTGACGAGTTTTTTTCGGGGGCGCAGAGTCTGCATGTTCCTGCTTCACCACTGCTTCGCCACTGCCTGAAGCCCCAGCGACTCGGTCAGCCAAGAAATCTGGTACAAGCATGCCTCCACAGAAGCAGCTCCCTAAATCATTGAATAAGTATCATCCGCGCCAGGACAAAGTCAAACAATCTACAACACGATCCATTATTTTCGCAGCTCGATACACTTCAGACATGACTCACAAAAGTGGGTATACAGCGAGCAAGATGCGCTGTGGTTCAATTTTTGTGCCGTCCAAGAAATTTACGGATGCTGAAGTCAGAATTCAGAGTTAGCGATTGAATGAGTCGAAGTGGGCCGAGCATACCCCATATGCACCAAGCCCATGCAGCCAGGGCCACAGGCGCACGGACCCAGATGACCGACCCAGATGACATGAACGAAGCACGAGATAAGTGCAGCGATATCTAATGGCGCTATGCAGTAGCCAAGTGCGCAGAGCCCTTGAAAGAAGGACCTAGTAATTGGAGAGTAAGTCTTATAACCGGAAGTAGACAAGGAAGGCCAAAATGCGCTGCTTACACTCTGCCACCAAGAAGCTAGAACCATTTGAAAGGCAAATGAGTGTTATTACATAAACGGCGATAGATGTATCCCACCTTAGCCTGGACGGTTACGACAAGGGAGCCAACGGACACGATCACAACCACGGAAGTGAATACCCCTAACGATTGGTTGGATGGTGCCTGTGGTCGTGGACAGCATGTAGTCCCTCGTACGTTCAACAGATAAAGGACGCACATTCACGCTCAACATGATGCCTAGGCATAGACAAAGCAACAACGGGCCCCAAAGATCCCAGTCTCTGCAAAGACGATATCAACAAACGGGCCTGACTAGAGTGCTAGGCGCCACAAACCTGAGGACTTCGCGTCCACTGGACTTACGAGGGTAGAGCACATGTACCAACTTCGAGTATATTGAAAGCAAGTCGCGTGTCTGGGCCTGGGGTCAGCTCGTACGATGGAGTAAGGATGGCTGCACTGACGATCGTGGTAGTAACAGGCTCATCAAGAGTATCTACTCCAGAATACCTAAAGAATGTTTGCACAGGATTTGATGCAAATATGATATGCGAGACTTACCGTGTCTCGACTCGAATGCCGCCGACAGTTTGCCTGTTGGAACTGCTAGACGAGCCATTGGAGCCAATGTTGCCAGACACATTCTGATTCGAAGTGGAAGCTCCGTCCTCTTCATCGTCGTCATCATCGCTGCAGGTGGTCGTAAGTATACGAAAGCTGGAACAGTAGACAGACAAAGGCTCACTCAATTTCATGAAGCTTAAGTTGGTGGTGTTCCGTCCGCCAGTGGTCAAGTACACGCTCGTTTTCTGCAGACTCTTTCTTCTTGTCAGTAAGCTTCTGGGTAACCTCAAGTTGTAAAACCCGTGAGTACCGAAATATCAGTCACACAGCAAATAACCAACCTCGTTCTTCCTGAGCTCATCAATTTCCTCGCGTTTTTCCTGAAGTTGCTGCTTGAGTTGATCGAGATCATCTTTCGAGCTCTCCTGAGCAGCCTGCGCGGCCTCCACCTTCTCCTGGAGGTCTTCCAAATACTGTGCGACTTCCGCCAGCTGATCCTTCAACTCCTCAAGCTCTTGCTTGACTTCCTCCAGCGCCGCACGGTTGGTCTCAACCCCAGACGTATATTTCACGATGTTCTTCTCTGCGGTAGCCTTCAGAACCTCAGCCTTGGTGACCTCTTCGTTAGCTAGCTGGTGCAGCAAGCGAATACCATCAACAGTGGACTTCTGCTTCGGCGGCTTGGGGCCACCGATTTCGAGTGGTTCTTCTCGAGAGCTTTAATCGCGACCTCGATAGCGCCAGTCTTTGTCTGTAGTTATTCGAGCTCTTCTGTTGACGATGCGATCTCCGCATCTAGAGTTTCGATTCGAGCGAGACTCTTGGCGTTAGGTTTGCTTTGTGCTCCAGAAACTACTCAGTAGCGATCCTATGTAGGATAGACAGAATGCACGCACTTGAGATCCTGCACACGCCTCTCAGCATCAGCCAGTCGTTTCTTCCCATTGTTGACGCCCATGGTGAGTTTTTCGATCTTGAGCTCTATTTCCGGGCCTGCCTGAGTGAGCCTTTCGGCTTTTGCTTCAATATCGCGAAGCTCCTGCTGTGCCGCCTCAAGACTGCGTGCCGCTTGCTCTCACTCTCTTGCTCATAGGTTTTCAGAACTTGCGGGCTCACTGCCTCCGCCTGGAGCTTCGAGCTCATCCCGCCCCGCGAGACGTGGTTCCCACCACCCGACATTGTTCCTGATGAATCGATCAGCTGCCCTGCAAGCGTGAAGACACGCCAGCGCTTCGAGCCTCCAAATGCAATCCTGTTCGCTTGGTCCAAATTATCAGCAGCAAGGGTGTTTGGGCAGGGAGGGAACTGCGAACTTGGACTCGAAAGTTGGTTGCCGACTTTCTTCGGCAGTCTTTGCAACGAAGGTGAAGGGGTCGATTGGGTATGGTGTGTCTGTAGCAGACAATCAGAAAAAGTTCAGAGAGCTCCATGAGGATGGAGAACGTACCATTAAATAGCTGTATGCGGTATGGTTTGAAAGGATCATATTCACATTGACCTATGACCGACTCCCATAGAGGACCTTTGGTATAGGGAACGAGAGGGACCACGATCTTCCGTTTCTTTTCGGGCTGCTTGCTAAGTGGTTCTGCTTTTCTCTTGGGAGGGGGTGGGGGTAAGTCCAGGGGTGAAGGTGATAGGTCCCGGTCATCCGGAACAACTTCTTCAATCTCATCATCATCCACTAGCCAACTTTCCAAATCAGAATCACACTCCTCGCCGTCACCCTCCTCATCGTCATCGTCGTCAACATTGTCCGCATCTGCTGCGCCTTCATCTTCCCACTCCTCTCCAGAATCGTACCCGTAATCTCGGGCAAGCAAATCACGAGCGAAAGGTGATCTGGGACCGACGATGCGCGAGTTCTTCGTCCAGGAACCATAGTAGCCAGGACGCGCATCCTCATGGAAAATTAAGACCTTCGCTGGAAGCATCTTCCTGTCCCAAAGAATGTTTGATAAGTAACGAACTTGAGAGGTATCTCCAGCTATCTCAGCATCATTGAGCTGGGAATATGTCTTTCGTGCTACATTTGCTGAAGGATTTGAAAGAGGATTTCGATTGGTCGCAGGGCTGCGTGAGCCGAAGAGGCCGCAACAATCGTATAGCATCCTGGAGACGCTCTGTATATAATATCAATGACAAGAACTGGCGTGCATCGATGCTCGCACCTTGCGCATTTGCTTCAGCATGATTGAATGTTGGTGTGCGATATACGAACACATCAACGCCATTTGTCTCAGAGGTTTGGGCATCATCAACGACGATAGTATCTGCATGGGTGAAACCCGACGTCTGCTGCTTCCAAGTTAGTTCGCGAGGCTTTAAGAACCAGTTTATCGGCGCCATTTCTGTGTCTTTCTTCAAGACAAAAGGCTTAAACGTCTTCTGAAGATCCGATTCGCTATTGGAAGTCCCACAAACGGGCTTTGAAGGTGACTCGCGAGGAGGCGCCTTCGCCTTGCCGAAGAAGTTAGCCATGAGAGACCGGGATTTATCCTGAGTCGCCTTTTGCTTCTTCTCTTTCTCGGCCTTGGCTGCCTTCTTCTCTTCCTTCTCTTTGGCCTGGAATCACAACATTAACTAACATTACTACGTAGCAGACTAGCGTACCTTTGAGGCCTTCTCTGCATTCGTAGTTTTTCGTTGTCGAGCTTTTGGAGTTCCGCTCCTGGACTTCCCAAATTTGTTAGTGAGTCGGTAACCTGGGTGAGGGAGAGGAGAACATACATCGATGTTTTCGGGTTCATTGGGACTCACACTCGGATCACGTTGGGATGACGAGTCCTTGAGCTCTGCTGCTGCATCAACCTGTTCGGCGGTTGCATTGCTCGGCGGATTGGGCTTATTGACGTCTTTAGTGGGGAGCTTGTTGGTACCTTTTGGATCGAGGATAGCATCCCGTTCATCCTGCGGTAGACTTTCGAAGACTACGCGAAGGTCTGTCTTGGCCTAAAAGAGATATCAGAGAAGAAATCTGAATTCGAGACAATACACACCTGGAGACGTTCAGCTATTCTTGTCTCGGCTTTCTCCTTGGCAGACTTGGGTAGCCAATCCCTATAGTCGTCTCTGACCTCCCATCGCCAGACACACAAAATAGGAGGTAGTTTGTATCCCAATGGCCCATCCAGGCCATAATTCGTCCTGACCATGAGTGACTGAATAGCATGCTCCACCACGAGAAGAGGCAAAGCAATTGATATGCTTTCGCGTGAAGAGTCATCGTCCTCGTTGACAGATGGCAGAAGTTCGGAGCGAATATGCTTCGCAAGCGGTGTGACACCCTTCTCACTAAATATACAAGTCAGCAATGACCTACGTCGGTTGCTATGTTTCAAGCTCACCTCTCTTGCGCAAGCTTCACTATCAGCGGTTTATGTTCATCAGGAATAGCAGTAAGTGGGGGGTCCTGCCTCTCAATTCGCTGCTCTGTCATCTCGCGGAACTTGACGATTTCTATGAAATAGAAATCTTAGATTGAGCGCTCTCGAAACAGGAGGACAGACCTTGCATCGCTTCTGACGACTTCTCAAACGATATGGGCTTCTGCTTGAAGATGACTTTTCCATTTTTCAACTCGGCAAGAGGTTTCTTTGCTGCTTTGTGACAAAACGACGCGTCTAGGTGTGTACATCCGGGATGAAATGTTGGTTAACTGTGCTCACCAGCAGATGTCGATGCACTAGAAGAATCTGGCGGCATTTCAGCCACAAAACATATTATTTTTGCGCAAGATATTACCTTTTACGCCTTTATAGAACGCAGATGCGAAGCGGGGATCTTTTGGCTTGATGAGATCGAATAGCCGCGGGACACCCTCGGGTGTGACTACACGCTCGTTGAGTCTGTCAGTGGGGAGCTTCTCCAGCACCATGAACGACGCGCGTCCGATGTTCTGCTTGCGCAGAAACTCGATGCATGCTTGGCCCTGGGCGACGGTATCGACAACCATGTTGTTAAGGGCGCCACAGGCGGTAGAAACTGCGATGTCGTATTTGTCTGGGATCGTGCCTAGGCTACCGAGACGGCCCTGTGAGATAATATGTGAGTCATTGGAAGGGCGCACAGAGGACGAAATCATACATGAAACCCATCGATCCGACCAGTCTGCTTGAGCTTCGTTAAGCTATCCAAGACTCTGTTCTGCGATGTGCTAGCTGCTTGGGATGCTCTAGCCTCCTCTGCCTTTTGCCGCAGGGAGGTTGCCTTGGATCGAAGCTCCTGGACGCCAGCCTGGGCAGCCTGGACGAAAAAAGATCGTCAGAGTCGATCACACCCTGCATACCCGCAGACCTACGTGGAACTTTTCTTCGCATGTCCCCAATTTCTTCTGCACATCCGCCTTTTTTGCCCTCAAGGAATTCAATTCATTCAACTAAAGATTCCATCAGCGTCATCTTGCCCGCTTTACAAACTGGAACAGTACCTTGCCCTCTTGTTCTACCTGCAGCTCAGCCAACTGTCCCTCCGCTTGCGCAACGGCGTCTTTGAGCCCTGTGGCTTTCTTTGCAAGTGCTTCCCGTTCAGAGCTTGCTACGTCAATCGCAGCCTGTTTGACATTAATCTTGGCAGTCCACGGCTGTAGCTCTTTCTGCTTCGCCTCGATCTGTTCGTGAAAGACTTGCGTTTTGTCTGCCAATCCGTGATAAGAGTAGTGTCGAGTGCGGTGACACTATATACCCACCCTTCAAACCATCACGGATCCCTTCGAGCACCTTCTCTTCCTTCTCCAGGTTCGCCTCGTGCTCCGCAATCTCACGCTTCTTCATCTTGATCTTAGCATCGGAGTCCTGGATCGTGTTATCGGCTTATTTTTTCGATTGTTCATCCTGTTTTGAGCGACAGGTTAGATCCATCCCAAATCATGATACCAATAGAGACCAACAAATAATCAGGGTGACAAATGAAACATAGAGACGTGTCCAACGAAATGAAAGCAAGAACGAAAAGCGGTGAGAGACAACTTACGTCTGCCAACGCCTTCTTCAGCTTTTTTGCTTTCGGCGCGCCTCGTGACTCACGGACTGCTTTTCGTGTGCTGCGTTGTCCTTCGCCGCTTCCTCAGCTGCTGCTTTCACTTCCTGCAAAAACAGGATACATCAGCATTGGAGCCGGAAGAGCAACACGCATTCATACCTCGTAAGCCTTTTCGCGCTCCTTGTAATGCTTCTCAAGCAATTCTAGATGCGTGATATCGTCCTTGTTCCGCTCCCTCCATATTGAAGCTCCTTCTCCAGATGCTCCTGCCCCGCATGTCAGCATCGCAAAAATGAGGGAGAAAAATCAAGCACTCACAATCTGCGCCGCGAATTGTTCGTCGTTCTCAACAAATAATACTGCCCCAGCCAGCTCAGAGCCCTCGCAGGCTCGTTCGCAAGCTTCAGCCCTGCTAACGCCTTCTTCCTCTCTGCATCCAACTTCGCCTTCTCCTTCTCTACGATCTTCAATCTGGCCGCCTTCTCGGCTAGTCGATCCACCTCGGTAAGAGAAACCACGAGCGAGGAGTTTGGGATGACAGTGTATACGTCAGGTCCAGGCTGGGGAGGTTGAATAACTTAGTTCGATCAGGCTTTGATCAGTGAAGGAACATACAAGGTCAATAATCTCGCGAAAATGAACTTCCACGCTGCACTCATCCAAGTCAGGATGTCGTGCAGAGTTGTGGATAAGTTCCGAGAGCTTGCCCTGGCGCATCTTCGACGCGCGATAACCAAATACAAAGAGGAGCGCATCGATGGTGTCCTTGAGCTAACTGCTTACACAACACACTTGTCTCTCAGGCTCACGTGCTAGCAACTTAAGCAAAAGCAACTCCGCACAAACTCCGCGCAAATCCATTTCTATCAATCCCTCGCAATTCCCCACTACGTCCCCCTACTCTCCCAACAATTATTCTCGACAAGACGGTCAATCGCCCACTCTGTAATATCGAGCGTACTCAAGAACGAAACGATCATCGAGGCGCCGGACGATGTCGATGGGGTCTTGGAGCTTTGTTCATGTTTTGATTAAGGATCAGACCGATTCCGCTGCATCGCAGAGCAACGCTGACAATATCACCTCCGTGCGTACTACTTGCATCATAAGCTTCATGTTAACAAAAAAATCTGACTGAAGATATGCCACAGTATTCTACACGCGAAATCATGGTTAGCAGGCTATATGCCGACAACAACACGGCCCTTGCTTGACATGTCGCAAGGTATTCCAGGAACTCCTCCATTCAAAGTCCTTCTCGAGGCTTTATCACACTCGTCGTCTTCTCCGGGATCATCAGGGTACTGCCATGTTCTTATCTACCCTCCGTTCAGCCTTTGCGAAGGAGATGAAAACAGTATATGGGCAAGAAATGGACGTTACCCAAGATGACATTGCTATCACGGCCGGCTGCAATATGGCATTCGTTGCGACTGTCATGTGTCTCGCTGATCCAGGAGACGAGATTATTCTGCCACTTCCATGGTGCGTTTGTTGTCTTTCCTTTGTGGTCCCGCTCAAACGACGTCTATAGGTATTTCAACCATCAGTATGGTAGTTTACTCACGGAGTCTGCTCTCCTTTGCCTGATCACCTGCACAGAATGAGCTTAAATCTTCTTGGGATCAAACCGGTACCATTATATACCCGCGCTAACGAGGGCTTCCTTCCTTCGACAAGCGACTGCGAGAAGTTAATCAACTCACGGACAAAAGCAATTGCGCTTGTGACTCCAAACAACCCAGTTCGTTCCTTTCCGGTTGACGTGCACTCACTCATAACCACCCCTTCGACAGGTGCAATTTACTCGTCAGATTTGATTTCAAAGTTTGCCGAGCTCGCACAAAAACACAAGATTGCTCTCGTCCTCGATGAGACTTATCGAGATTTTGTGGACGCCATGCCCCCGCATACCCTTTTCGCTCCATCTCAAACTGGGGTGTCGAAGTCCTCTTCGTCATGGAGATCAAATATCATTCACCTCTTCTCTTTTTCCAAGTCTTACTGCTTCCCTGGACATCGGCTGGGTTTGATTGCAGCGTCACCCGACCTCTTGAAACACGTCACCACCACACTCGATTGCCTACAAATATGTGCGCCACGCCCTCCACAATTAGCTCTAGCTTCTCCAGGCTTGCTACCTATGTTGCGTCAGTCAATCCAAGCCAGTGCTCAATCGCTTAAAATCCGTCACGATATCTTCCGCACACATCTCCCTCCCGATTGGACGATCGGATCGCAAGGCGGTTATTTCGCCTTTGTAAAGCATCCTTTTGTTGGGATCCCTGCAATCACATTATGCCAACGGCTTGCGGAAGAACTCGGCGTTTTGGCCCTTCCCATGCAGTTCTTCTGCGATGATAGTGCTGGGTCTGACCTCGAGTCACTTGGTCAGTCAAAGACGGATTGGGAGCGTTGGATTAGATTATCAGTGCCAAGGACATCAGGAGACAGGGACTGTAACACACAGAGCGGGAGGATCTAGCAGAGGAACAAGGTTGGGTTGCACGCATGGTGCATCTGTTCCGCGCGGATTCGCTGGATATCCAATTTGATGTGCGATTCTTATCTTCGACTCTGTCCATCAGTCGACACTTGTCAACGTTAACTTTGCTCCAAGCACTGTTCAACTGTAGCTGATCTTTTCCCATATTAATATAATATTGTCGATGTCATTCGCAGTGCCGCCCTCTGGTGATGGTTCGAACGACACAGGCTAAGCGATCACCCACTGTGCTGTATTTCAACCTATACGAGAACGTTCAATAGAAAATTTCTCCTGAGCTAAGGAGATTCAGCGTGACTGTGCCGCAATGATTATGCTCGGACTCCATGGACGTGTCGTATCAGATTTTGGTACAACTAGTACTAGCCGCGACGGCGAAGTATATGGAAGGATGGTGGAGTTCATGGCCAGAGGTGTCAACTACGTCACGGTGCGCTCGAAATCTGCAGAAAATCTGTATGGCGTTTATCTGAGCTTGCAGGGATATCAAACAACCTGCACGAAATCTTAATGACATTCTTTCAGACTAGAAAGACAACATGTCGTCTTCTTCGTCATCGTCCTCGTCCTCACCAACCTCAATCTCGTCATCCAGGTTGTCTTCGACGCTCGAATCTTCATCGTGCTCCAGCTCTTCGTCTTCTTCGTCACTATCGTCTTCCTCCCATCCTTCATCTCCACGCACGCCGTACCAACGTCGAATATCACTCTCCCGCTCCCCATCTCTGTCACCCTCGTTTTCTTCAGGCCCCGAGTCATCCGCAGGGTCTGCATTGGCACAATCTCTTGTCAACTCACGCAGGACAGCAGGATGCCCAATCCCATAGTGCGTATAACGCATAAACATATCCCTGTCAACAAATCTAAATAGTCGACAGTTAGAATGACGACAACAAGATGAAATGTTGCGCTAACATGCCAACATAATAAGCCTCCCAGTCGTCCAAATCACCGGATTGTCGTGCAAATGATGTTCCATGGCGAAGAGAGGTGGTTCCGCGATGAGAAACAAAAGAGGGAATCAGATGCGCGCTTCGAATGACCTGGCCAGGATCAAGAAAGCCGAATGCGTCGCGGTCGGAATCTTCAACAAACGCAACCTTCGGAAGTCGAGCACAGCTCATTCCTGATTGGTGATCGGTTACAAGCGCCATCCATCTGACGTATAGGACCTCGATTTGACGCATTTTTACTGGGCCTTCGATATTAAGACACACATCCATGTGGTAAATGCCCAGAACGCGGGCATACCAGTATGGATGTCGGGGACTTGTTTCCCCAGATAAGACCATGATGTCGGCGTGCGTCCGAGGATTGATTGTATCATATTCTCGCCGAAGGTCGTAAGTCGTGTAACGAACCTGTCAAGTGGAAGCGTCATACACCAGTAAAAACGATAGCGTGCGCAACATACCTGCATTGTGTGCACACTGTAAAGCCTGTTGTTCGAGATGATAACTGAATTGCGTTCAGCGTCGGTGAAAGTATGGTCGCAATAGCCGACATGTAAGTTTCGAAGACGATATAATATGTGGTCCTTGAGTTTAGGTATGAACGCCTAGATAATATCTTGAATAAGGCGAACATCAGGAGAGCGCCACCTACCGTTACAGCTGGATCATTGTCATGAGCTCGAAGAAAACTGAACACGTCCACTGGATTGTTGCAACTTAGTGTTGGTATATAGTGATGGTCCTTCAAATCTGCGGGCAAGTCAACCAGCGGCTGTTCCGCAGTGTGCGAATTCTGTTCTGCGACTCGCCGAAGGATTCGTCGTCGACGCTCATGCTTAGCAAGCTGAGCCGGGGTGTCGAGTTTACTGGTCAACGGATAGAAGGCTTTGAGCGCTCTATGCGCTAACTCTCCCTGGACAGAAATCAAACTGAGTTTTGAAAAATAAGTAGACAGTCACGTACAATTTGCGATGTAAACGAATCTACAGTCCCAAAGAGCCGGATTGAGCGCACATAGTCCCCCATGGCGTGGAATTTGTAAGTGTTCATATTAAATTTCTTACCCTTTCGGCCACAACTCCTAGCGTCCATGTTGTTGGCATCTGAACGTCCACGGGAGGCCTGGCGCTCGCGAGTGGCCCTTTCTTTCGGCAACTCTTCCGTGGAGAAGGCAGCACATGTGACATCTCGGAATTTGCGCAGCTGGCGTGTCAGTCTCTTGAATATCTCATCTAAAACTGTTAACGTCGTTTCGGAATGCAGCCTCAGTTTGGCGAGGGCATGCCATTGGGCAAACCTGTAGAGAAGCGTTTGTATGATTGCGTCATGGTCACCCGGGAAAAGACCTTCGAAGACTGGCATCGCACACTGAGAAAGATGTAAATAGTGCACGTCAACAAACAAATCGGTAAAACAAACCTGCAACATGTCTTCAAAGTCCCGTGCTGCGAGCCGTTTCATTTCGGAGGTGTTGTCCGAAAATTTGCGAATAACCCCTTGACCGTATGATGGGACGTTACGAAATCTAAGTAAAACGCAATCAAATTGAGCGAAGAGGTAAACGGGGTAGGACGAACCTGCTGTCAACAGTAGCAACAAGGCGTTCACCGCCAGGTAGGGCATAGAGCAGACGAATGAGGTGTATGAATACTGCCTTCCATGTACCTAGTTCACATTCGTGCATGAAATCCACAACGAGCATGCGAAACGTGTCAAATCCGAAGGGTCCTAATTTCTCTACAAAAGAGTTCTGGCTGAACATCAGGCACTAATTCTCAGGGAGGTTTCCGACGACACTCACCACGGTCGGTACCCAGGATCCTTCGCCAAGAGTCGCCTGTACCTTCGAGCCATTGACGGTATTTCCTCCGCTATAGATGAATTCACGGGCCTTCGTTACGCTCTCCAGACAGTAAGCTCTAAGGTTGGCAAAGCGATCCTGCATGTCTCTAAACAGACCGAGGAGATCGAAAGAGGCTTTCGGTAAGAGACACCGTGGACATGGGCAACGGCCCATGTCTTTGATTGTAGCTATTAAAACCCTGAAGCAAAAGGTTGGTACGTCAATGAAAAATAAGAAAAATTACATACTTTTCTGGATAATCAGCCGAGTAAGTGAAAATGCGCGGATATACCCTTCTGAATACTCCGTCTGGGCACTTAAGTACAATTCCATGATGATAAGCATGAACAAATTCCGCGTCCAAGAGATGTCTCCAGCATGTATGAAATAAGTCGCGCCGACAATGTGCATGAAGCGCTGCCATGCCGCTTTTCGATATTCGATGTAAGCTGCTGAAAACATCTTTGACGTGATCTGGAAGCTATAATCCGACGTGAGAGCGAAAAACAGTATGAGAGGTAATTTGCTTACCGAAGGTAAAAAACCGACCAGATGGCATGCACCAGATTTAGGAGCTGCGCGTGCATACTTCGTTAAGTTTCCGAAATATAAGTAAAGGGGCCAGGCTTTGGCCGTTCCGAAAGTTGCAAGATGCGTTGCATCTGAGAAAAACATAAGTCCAGCAATAACACGCTCGAGCGAGCAGCCGGGCTCCCTTGGCTGCCTCTGCAGGTCGTCGTGAGCTTCTAACCAAGAGTCGGAGGTGTAGAGTTCGTCAAACACGCGCTCTTGATGGCCATCTAGGGGGTCCTTCCAAATGCGCCGAAAAGGGAACAGATGGTATGCGCTAGCCTGAACATCAGCGAATGCAGACCGGATCACTGCCACAAGCGGGCGATAATGAAATCCCGGGATTCTAAACAACGTGGGTGAGTCCTCTTTCAACCTTGTAGGTATCTCGAGGGTGACATCCGTCTCCAACCAGTCGTCCGGAAATTTGACAGCCCCCTTTCCGCTGTGGTTGTCCAACATGCGCAGATTCTTCCTAACCAAAAATCCATCAAAGTCCCGGAGATTGAAGTCCTCGGCCTGCATAACATCTTTAACGAGACGCGTTACTTCCGTCTCCGATTTCTGATGGCTTCCTGAGTTCATCCACGTCATAAGACGGTAGATGGACATATTAGGGAAGGGAAAAGGTGGTCCAGAGACTCCATGAGATGGTTCGTGTGCCTGGGCATCATGTGCATCAACAACCGTTGGACAAGTTGTAGCTAGTAGCGAGGATGGGATGAATTTGTCGGGTTCAAATGATGGGCGTCTGGGATAATTTCGACAGAGTCCAACAGCGGTAAACGCCGTTTGAAGAGTATCGCGCAGCGTTAAAAGAACCCTTTGAATTCTATGCTGCGGTGGATTCTGAATACCAGGGAGAGTAGACGGTCCATTCCCGGAGGAATCAGAAGGGTTGAGGTCCTCGTCGGCAGGTACAAAATCGTCGAAAGATCTTGGGAATAGCCTAGGTGTGCGCCGCGAGGGATGCTGACCTGAGTCTGCTAATTTATAAGACAGAGATGTAACAAATGTTGCGGTGGTACACACCTGAATTATCATGATATCGTTCATCCTCCATATCAACATCCAAAATACTCGAGTCCTGGAATGCAGAAGCCGAGGCACTCGCGCGAGAAGTACTGTCAATGGCTTGGCTAACAGGCTCATGCGGGGGGTAATGGGTGGATCCACAACGGGCGATAGGTTTCAAAGGACGAGACCTCGTAGATCGGCTCGGTGCGAGCTAAGGAAGGTATGCGAATAAACTCATAGGGCCCTAGAGTATAAGTAGAGTAGTGACTCACATAGGTAATGTTGCTGCCAGCTGTCGTGAGCTGTGAGCGCAAATTTTGGGATACTGACTCCCTTGCCCGGTCCCGCCTCTTGTCTGCGGCTAACTTGCTTTCCTTCTGGTAATGCTTGCACGTTGTGCGATGTCTGTCAAGTCCGCGAAAGTCCGTATCTTTCTCCCATAAACAACGTGATGCACCGCAGGCCACCATCAGGACGAATATGATCACGACCAAAAGCCCAGGCGGTCGACTTAAACGCATTCCGTCATAGAGGCTGCCGCAATGTTAAGAAAGACCAAGCGCTGAGTCCTTTAGTAGTAAACTGACTGGTCTGTGCCAATACCCTAGTTTTAGGCATCTTGCCCTATTTGTTCGATACTCACACGGCCATCCGATAGACACTATGGGCACTGGGCAGAAATCCAGCATTTAGTGGCGGTTGTGGCCCGTAACGAGATCATCGTGTTATGATGAGGGAACGGTTCAAGCGACAAGAATAAGCACAAGCTCGCAATTGATCTATCAAGATAATCGAAATTCAGTACATAGCGGTACACTTGAAGTGGTATGAATGTGAAAGATGCTGGTTGTGAGGAGAATTGTGTGATAACCTCCCTACAAAATATTAAGATAAAATACAACCAATCGATGCAAGCCGAAGGAAGTAGTAGCAAAACGTTGGAAAGAGCAGCGGCAAAATGATTCAAGCCTCCAGGAAGCTTGGCAACCATCTGGACTTGTATTCTGGCATTACATATCTTGCCTTTTCAACTCTCTGCGCCCATAGTTCTTCCTCCCGCTTCAGAAGCATCAACAGCTGTGTGTACTGACGGACGCGGTTCTGTGCTGCAGCATAGCTTGCATATACAGTGTCAACACTGAGCTGGGTAAACAGCCTATCCTCATCATCTTCCGGCAAGTCAATTCCGTCGAGGTCCATCTGTGTCAAACTACTTAGTGCTTGCGGATAGTGCAACTTGAAAGGTCTCGTACTAGATACGATTGTAACTGCTGCTTGCGGTCAGCATTGTATATGTTTGCACAATTACTAGGGATCTCCTTGCCGCAATCTTCAGAGCGTACGAAAACACGGGGAGGTGACGACATCTGAATCGGCAATAAGGACGTGGTGGCAGGATGAGTAAGAGTTTAACAATAGTTGAACTCAAATCAGTCCTTGAAATAATAAATGTGAGATTTGAGTCGGAGTAGTGCGGTAATTAAATTCACCGCTTTCCTAGCTCCCGGGCCAAGTTATGGCTAGAGAGCGGATTAAACTTAGTTACGGTGTGTCGTATTCTCTTCATTAGAATCCCAGTCACATCCTCAGTAGTGGTCAGCTCATATCATATGGCCACGTAGTGGAAATTAAAACCATACGAGTTCACTGGGGTGAGTCGGATATATAAGGCAGGGAAGCCTGATTAGGACGTGAGAATAAAAGATATGCGATTTAAATGACTTACCTTCGGAGACACTCAGCAAGAAACATGGCATCCGACTCTGACTCGGATTCCCGTAGCGTGGACTCCCGTCCGTCCATTTTCAACGATGGAGCTGAAGCCATCTTGGCGGACACCATCTTCAAGGTCGAGGCCCCCAGCGGACGCGAAGGAGACAACCAATCAAGAAGTTCGACTCCAGAAAGCCACAAAGACTGCAAAGGTAACGCGCATGGGCAAGGCGCCCCTGTATATTCCTGCGGTTGCTATAAGTATAAAAGGATGGATAGTTACCAATACTTCAACCAACCCCAATCTCCATACCAGGTACGCCTAATGTGCAGGTTATGAGGCTATTCTGAGTGTCATTGCAGCCATTGGAATTTAGTGACAGTGACCCAGGAGATATCGTTGCGTTAAGTCCCAAACGAAAGATACGGGACGACAATGATGTGAGTGCGCGTTCTCATCGACGATTCGAATAATTCACTCACTACCGCATGCAGACTCTGAGTAACGTCTTCCAAGACATCACCAATGTGCGGGCAGCATCAGAGCCTGTCATCAAACTTCGACCATCGAAGCGCAGGAAGCTCGTAATACATTCCGAATTGTTGGAAGGGGGATTAGCTCAATCCCTAGCTGAGGTCGCACATGAGATTGCGGCTATGCGTGAATCGCTGGATAGGGTCAAGAAGGTCTTAGTCGGCAAAGCATGCAATCTGTGAAGTCATTCAGGTTGATGCGACATAAATGGCATGAAAAAAATATGTTTTGATTGCGATAACTCGAGAGTAGACAATGCTACAAGAGTGACAGATACCAACAGTTGTAGCGCAATTTCGAGTTACTAGGCAAGGGGTGGGTAGAGCTCGGGCGGCACGAGGAGACGACTGTCGGAACTGTTGCTGTACTGGTGCACCCTTTTGTCCCAAGTAATTTGTTCTCACACGTCTGGCTGAGTTTGTCGTCGGGAATTGGCGCGTACGCGGCGTTACGACGAATGATCTAAACAAAGTCAACGTTCAGCCTCGCATTAAGATAAGTAAGTACCGCGTCTGTCGCTACGTACAAACGAACCACGATCAGCGATTAGTAAACACGCAGCCGCTACCGTGTGATGCCCATCTTCAGGAACGCCCCCACTACCTCAACTTCATCCCATTGTCCTGGGTTCTCCGCCGTTTTCTTCGCGTGGATGTATGCGAGGGTATTGCGGAAGTGTCGCGTGATCACTTCGGGCGTCGCGACGCCTTCTATTCTCTGCGAGGGGTGGAGATATGAGGAGGATGAGGATGGCGATGTGATCGTGTCGATAGAGGACGCGATGAGTTCAACAAGCGAGACTATAAATTTAGGTGCGATCTGATTCGAGCGTGAGTATGTTATAGTTGCTGATAAAACGACGAGTACTCACTGCAGGCGCGCCACGGTCGAAATAATACAAATATTGATCAAGCGTGTCGCAGTAAAGCTGGACGGTGACTATCTCCCCCGTAGCAGAATTTGCTATGCGTAACGATTTCTGAAGGCACTCCAGCACACGTTTACTGTCCTGATGCGGGTACTAAACGCCATCTATCAGTCCTCGCATCTCAGCAAGGGATAAAAGCTACGAACCGCTTTAGCACCTTCTCCATCCTCTCTTGGGGGGAAAGCAGCCTTTTCAGACTCCTTCACAGCAGGCCCATCAGCCTCGCCCTCTTCTAACACAGGTTCTTGCCACCACAGATGGCTAGCAGCACCGCCGTCGCCTGGTGTTGTTTCTTCAACAATCTCGCGCCATGCAGCGCAGCCTTCGTTATTAAGGTATCGTACCCATCAATATTGAACACCCTTGCGCCTTGAAGAGTGCCGATAATAAGTGTGATAGCAGCAAGCTGCGCTCTGCTTTCTGAGATACTGTCCTCGTATACCGAGAAAGCTTGCACGTAGAAATCGTAGGAGAAGTCTTCGAATCCACATCCGCATTCTGATGTGATCTGTGCTGCGAGGAGGAATAACCTCAGTGCGAGTGCTGGGGCGTCGACCTGGGTGGCGAGGATGGAGGGGCATTGTCGAGGGAATTTGAGTATGGCGTTAACCTTGTCTTGCCAGCCTTCCTCCTGCACATCGTAAGTATCAGAACACAGAGACGACAAGTCGACATACAAGATGTTCACAGTTCTTATACCGTCTACATAACTTAATGCTGGAGGTGATGAGCGCAGGGAAGGTATAGCGCATCCGCTCGCCACCAGCTTCGATGTGTTTTCGAGCCGTTTGTAACAGCTGCGCCGCACGTCAGTCCAGGAAATACCCTCCAGATAAGGATCGCACATCAAATTGGATATCCAACGAATCCGCGCAGAACAGATGCACCATGCGTGCAACCCAACCTTGTTCCTCTGCTAGATCCTGTGTGTTACGGTCCCTGTCTCCTGATTTCCTTGGCACCAGCGTTGCTCTGCGATGCAGCGGAATCGGTCTGAACAAAGCTCCAAGACCCCATCGACATCGTCCGGCGCCTCGATGATCGTTTCGTTCTTGAGTACGCTCGATATTACAGAGTGGGCGATTGACCGTCTTGTCGAGAATAATTGTTGGGAGAGTAGGGGGACGTAGTGGGGGGAGTGTTAGGACGGATTGATAGAACTGCCAGGAGTTTGTGCGGAGTTGCTTTTGCTTAAGTTGCTAGCACGTGAGCCTGAGAGACAAGTGTGTTGTGTAAGCAGTTAGCTCAAGGACACCATCGATGCGCTCCTCTTTGTATTTGGTTATCGCGCGTCGAAGATGCGCCAGGGCAAGCTCTCGGAACTCATCCACAACTCTGCACGACATCCTGACTTGGATGAGTGCAGCGTCGAAGTTCGTTTCCTCGAGATTATCGACCTTGTATGTTCCTTCACTGATCAAAGCCTGATCGAACTAAGTTATTCAACCTCCCCAGCCTGGACCTGACGTATACACTGTCATCCCAAACTCCTCGCTCGTGGTTTCTCTTACCGAGGTGGATCGACTAGCCGAGAAGGCGGCCAGATTGAAGATCGTAGAGAAGGAGAAGGCGAAGTTGGATGCAGAGAGGAAGAAGGCGTTAGCAGGGCTGAAGCTTGCGAACGAGCCTGCGAGGGCTCTGAGCTGGTTGGGGCAGTATTATTTGTTGAGAACGACGAACAATTCGCGGCGCAGATTGTGAGTGCTTGATTTTTCTCCCTCATTTTTGCGATGCTGACATGCGGGGTAGGAGCATCTGGAGAAGTAGCTTCAATATGGAGGGAGCGGAACAAGGACGATATCACGCATCTAGAATTGCTTGAGAAGCATTACAAGGAGCGCGAAAAGGCTTACGAGGTATGAATGCGTGTTGCTCTTCCGGCTCCAATGCTGATGTATCCTGTTCTTGCACGAAGTGAAAGCAGCAGCTGAGGAAGCGGCGAAGGACAACGCAGCACACGAAAAGCAGTCCGTGAGTCACGAGGCGCGCCGAAAGCAAAAAAGCTGAAGAAGGCGTTGGCAGACGTAAGTTGTCTCTCACCGCTTTTTGCTCAAGTTGACATCCGTTTCAGTGACGGCTTGAAGTTGAACGAGTTAGCCCGAGCCAGTGAACTTGCCAACAGCTCAGGGTTGAACTGGCAAGATTTGTTTGCGGTTGCTCCGCGCACCGACAATTATGGCAATTCCTTATTTTAGGCAAGTTTCCTGTTGTGAAAAGTTGAGGATGTCCTAGCGTATTTAAAGGCCTCCTCAATTCTCTCTTCCTCCCATCTCACTTCATCTTGTTCCTGCGCTGTGACTCCGCCTCGTCCTTTCATTCCCTTCCGTCTTTCTTCACCTCACTCTTTTACTTTACCTTGCCCTTCCTTTACCTCACTTCTACCAGTCATTCCACCTTGCCATGCAGACTTCCAGGTCATCGTCTGATGAGGACTCCGAGTCCGATACCCCAATTTTACCTCCAGTACACCCAGATCCGTCTCAACCTATGCCTACCTCTTCCCGCGCTAGGGCAAAACGTCGTATCGCTGCATTAGAGGAAGAGCTCGAGTCGATGAGGCAAGAGAGAGGAGGAAAGAAGAGGTGAGTATATTATGTTACTAAACGTGCTTGCTAATATTAATCTATCCTTACAGAAAGACCACCTACTACGTTGCACAAGGGAGAGCCATTCGTCGCATGGTCTGCCTTTATACCAGCTTGGAGGACCTGGTCACTGAGAACGATCGCAGATATGAGTACTCGGAGGACGAATCAACCGTGGAGTACGTTGCCGACTTTCCCTTCATGTCATTTTTAACAAAATTATATTACAATACAGGCAGGACCGCTTGCAGCGGGGATACATTGAATTCGCGCGGACGCTTCCATGGCTTCACACGAAGCTCGGGAGTCTTGATCACGAAGAAAGCGAAGATATGCTGAAAAAGGTATATAATAATTATTCGCAAAGAATTCAGCTGATTGCTTTTAGCTCAAGAAAGGAGCAGATGCGGCACGTGGTGATGACACTTCCAGTCTCAAGGAACTTGTCGCCATGTGGGTCAATCAGGACTTTCGTCCGTCTCCCCTGGTCAAGCCTAACGACAAACACTTACGCGGCTTTGCAAGTGATATCTGCGGGAAGCTGCTCTGCCCTGCCGAGTGGGATTGGAACAGCGACCAGTAAGCATCAATATTTGTCGACTACGGCATGATGCTAATGCTTTGGAAGCGTGAAGGCTGGCATCCGCGATCGCACATCGGATTACATCGTTTCGGAAAATTCTTGGCCTATGTTTACTTATGAGAATTACACCATTAACCGTGACAACCTCGAAGAAGGCTTTCTCAAGTCGAAGCTTTTAGTTTTGGTCAGTTTAATTTGAAGTACTTTGTTACCATTTTCCTCACTGCGCCTTAGGCTTTTAAGGCCATCTTTACATCGCCTTCTTCTGCGAAAGAAGTTGATGGCGACGGTGATGGAGCCGACATCATTGAGAATAACAGGCGCGCTCGGCGAAAATCCGATCAGACGAAGGTGAAAACGTGCGTGGCCTCGATCATCAACATGAGGAAGGTCACGCCTCGTGCCATTGCATACGTTGTTTGTCAGGTGAGCAAAAGGTATCGCCTACTAATTTGGACGTCTAGCATCTAACTTTTACGTGGCAGGTTCGTTTCGCTTTATCAAGCGTCACATCGTGGCGCACTGTAGACGGCGATTTCGATTATGAAGCCTTCTGGAACAATATTGTAGATTTTTTTGAGGACACCCCTGGCCCTGTCGCGCGACGAAGGATGGACAAGCTTCTCGAATGGTGGACTAGGTAATGACTTTGTCGTTGCTTAGATATTATATACATAACTGACATTGTTTGCTTTCTAGGAAGATTTTTGGAACAAACCATCGCGCGGACCTCACTCCAGAAGTTGTATCCCATATGTCCGTCAACACGCTATCCCAGCAAAGGAGGGCAATGGAGGATGCCATTTTTGATTCCGACTGAGGCTGTCAAGTGTTTCTATGTTCTCGCTGTTCACTGCATCGCCCCCTTCCTTTACACGCGCACCCCTCGTTTAGACTCTACTACCACACGTAGTACTAATATTAATACACATTCACGTATTTCATTCGTTTACCTGCAATTCATGAATTCAACGTGTTCACACCATAGCTGTTTGACTGCGACTCGTAGAATACTCTGGCCTGTTCAGAATCCATAATTATTTGAGGGTCATTTTCAATGACATTTGGTACGGTTGAACATGTTGATCGCAACGAAATTTAATACAACGTCTAATGCTACTCAGTAACCAGGAAATTCTCAATCTATATGACCTCAGTTAAGGCTGCGCTAACCAAAATATGTTGCGCAATGTCGCAATCTGTCATCACAAGCTCTCTAACGGTATTGCCCTTGGTTCGAGGAGGTGTCACCAGTCTCTGACTGAAGAAGATTAATCAACAATCCAAATACCATACCATCCAATCTACTCACTACGATTAAATGTATGGCAGCGTCCAACGCCTGCAAGCAACAACGAAATTCTTGCTCTATATAACCGTAACGAGGACTGCACCACGAAAGAAATGTTGCGCGGTTGTGTGATGGACCTCCGAACGTGTTCTAAATGCAAAGAACTCAGTCGAGGGAATCAATGACATCCTTGAACTGAGTGAAATCGACTCACATACCCCAAGAAGATAGATACACTGGGTGGATGAAGAAGATGTTGCAAACATTGGAATACGAAGATGAATATCAATAGATAGCACAATCGGCGGACAAATTTTTAGACCTACTATCACCTGTTTTCATGATGCGCATATGCGTCTCATTCAAAATGTCACCTATGTGAGCGATGACCCAGTGTAGCTACTAAATCAACAGCTAGGCGTACCTTTTTATCTCTCCAAAACTTCGCGATCCTGCCCATCAGCGCCCACATCGTGAAGCGTTGTGTCCCCGCCAATTTGTTGGATTTGAGATGCAAACTTCGCACATTATATGTCTTTGCCAAAGTGGATCAGAATGCTCCGACTTGCTCCGCAAAACCAATTTGAGAACTTAGTGCCTCCGTGGTCATTGCCGCGGGCTTTGCCGATGGCAAACAAATCCATAGCATTTAAAATCTGGCGCCAAGTTGCGTGTCATTTCAGTTAGGTAGCATTATTCAGTCTTCGGTCACACAGTATGGTATAATGAATGTGTTGTGAATGCCTGAGCATCAGGATGATACGTCCAAGATAGGCAGTTTCTTCTATCACATTCCTATCACATGAGAAGTAGATTGGTGTGCCGATACCCGTCATAGTCATTTCACTCTTCAAACGCATCTCGTATGCTAGCATATGCCGATCGGTTTGTGAGTGGAGGATGTTGATTACCAGCAATTTTTAGGTGTACTTGTTCACCCACAAAATGATTTTACAGTTTTTGAGAAGTATCTGCGGCATATCCAGCATTTGAATTAAGTAACTCATTCGGTCTTTGGTTATACAGTGTAGCCTCGTGAATGACTGTGAATGCTCAAGCATTGGATGCAATGCCGAAAACAAACAATTTCTTCTGTGATTCTGTCATCATTTGAGATATATGTTGACTTGTTCACGCGGGACATGGGTTAAGAGTTTGTAGCACCGCGCAAGGGCATCTTGCCCATGCGAGGGGAGAACTGGGCGAATTATCTGGGTAATTATGATGAAAAATTAGCTTGGCTGGCTGGCGTCATATCCTTAAATCACACGCTAGTTCACACAAAAAACGGTGCATCGAGGGTAGAACACCTCAATGTTTTGTCTTGCCGATAACGATGTAAAATGTGCTTAGTTGGCTTATGTTACATCTTTGACACGTAGACTAATCCATACATAAAACGGTGCATTGAGGATGGGCCGCCTTGGTTGGTTGAATAAAAAATTCTTCGTGCTCCCATAAGACAAGGTAAACCCCACCACCAAATTTACAGAGATTCTTGTGATTGTTAACTATATATGGCTAAATACTACATTTTAATTTGTTCACCGGTTCACTGATGGAAGCATGCACTAAAAAGCCTGACATTGTTGGTGAGAGATCTGGCAAAATTCGTACTCGGGTTGCATAATTAACATTATAGGCTCACAATTTGATGCATATGCTTCAGTGGTGAATTCCTGTATCATTTGAGGATTCAGACAGTCTGGAATTTAGAGTGGCTAGCGACAAGTTATATTTACTCACGATACTGTGTAGTACTACGCTGGAACACAAACTCGGATGTTGAGGTCGGATGTCAATCAATTTAGATCAAGCAAACAGTGTAGTCGACACCAAGTGTCTTTCACTGAAAGCTTGACTATCAATGAGAAGAATGGGCGGGACGAGCGTGCCGCCGTTCCGGACACACCACATGCGACTATAAGTACCTTCTCTCATGCTAGAACAGTCACAAAATCAACATTAACACCCGTCACCATCCACCTAACAAAACCCACCCACCAGCTCTCGGAAGCCGCAACCCATAGGAGTCCATGTCCTCGATCAAAGTAAGGGAAGGCGAAGCTGATTTCAACGTTCCTGGGGCAGGCAAGCCCTGCAAGACTTGGTACAAGGTGTATGGTACTCTCCCCCATCCACAAAACCCACCTCTTGTAGTACTTCATGGCGGTCCTGGTTCAACCCACGAATACCTCGACATCCTCTCTGAGCTTACGCGCCTCTTCGACGTACCCGTTATACTGTATGATCAACTCGGCAATGGACGCTCCACGCACCTCCCAGAGAAGAACGGAGACGTGGACTTCTGGACTGTGCAGCTCTTCGTTGACGAGCTGCACAACCTCCTGAATCACTTAAACATCCATGACAACTATAACGTACTGGGGCAGAGCTGGGGAGGGATGCTTGCATCAGAGTTTGCAACGCGCCAACCAAAGGGACTCGGGAAACTGGTGATCGCCGACTCGCCAGCGAGTATGCCGCTGTGGGTTAAGGGCGCAAATGAGTTGAGGAAGGGGTTGCCACAGGAAGTGCAAGATGCGTTGAATAAGCACGAGGCGGCTGATACGACAACGGATCCAGAGTACATCGCCGCAACGAACGAATTTTACAAGCGGCATTTGTGTAGGCTCGACCCAATGCCTCAGTCCCTGATAGACGGGCTTGCATGGATGGAAAAGGATCCAACCGTGTACTCAACCATGTAGGTGTTTCGCGTCCATCTGTGTTGCGCATCTTCAACCTTTGAGGAACAGGAACGGGCCAAATGAATTTTACATCACTGGCTCTCTAAAGACGTGGAGCGTGATTGACCGGCTGCACAATATTCAGGCGACGACATTGCTCATCAACGGAAGATACGATGAAGCGCATGACATGGTTGTGGAGCCCTTCTTCCAGCATATTCCGAAGGTCCGATGGGTGCAATTTGCGGACTCGGCACATGTCCCGCAGCTGGAAGAGACGGAAAGGTTTATGCAGGTGGTATGGGCCTTCTTGCATGGTAAAAGCGACTGAACGCACAGAAGCAGCGTGAAAGAAATGGTGATGGGGCGCGCACTGTATGAGACCAATCGATTATGAGTGTGAGGTGTAATATCAGTGGATTGAATCAGATTGATGACGTTGTAATGCCTCCAAACTGCAAATCGATCCATCAGTTCAGTGTTTGATATGATGCGATGCAACTGCATAGTACTACCATAGGTGACAAGGCAGGCCATCGAGAAGATTGATATCACTTTGACAAACTCGGATGTTGAGGTCGGATGCCAATCAATTCAGATCAAGTAAACGGTGTGGTCGATACCAGATGTCCTTCATTGAAATCAAGGTTGACTGTCAATGAGAAGAATGGGCGGGACGAACGTACCGCCGTTCCGGACACATCACATGCGGCTATAAGTGTCTTCTCTCACAAAATAAAGGTTAAGGCCCATCATCATCTACCTCACAAAACCCACCCACCAGCTCTCGGAAGCCACAACCCAAGGGAGTCCATGTCCTCGATCAAAGTAAGGGAAGGCGAAGCTGATTTCAACGTTCCTGGGGCAGGCAAGCCCTGCAAGACTTGGTACAAGGTGTATGGTACTCTCCCCCATCCACAAAACCCACCTCTTGTAGTACTTCATGGCGGTCCTGGTTCAACCCACGAATACCTCGACATCCTCTCTGAGCTTACGCGCCTCTTCGACGTACCCGTTATACTGTATGATCAACTCGGCAATGGACGCTCCACGCACCTCCCAGAGAAGAACGGAGACGTGGACTTCTGGACTGTGCAGCTCTTCGTTGACGAGCTACACAACCTCCTGAATCACTTGAGCATCCATGACAACTATGACGTACTGGGGCATAGTTGGGGAGGGATGCTGGCATCAGATTTCGCAACGCGCCAACCAAAAGGCCTCAGAAAACTGGTGATTTCTGACTCGCCAGCGAGTATGGCACTGTGGGTTAAGGGCGCAAATGAGTTGAGGAAGGGGTTGCCGCAGGAAGTGCAAGATGCGTTGAATAAGCACGAGGCGGCTGATACGACAACGGATCCAGAGTACATCGCCGCAACGAACGAATTTTACAAGCGGCATGTGTGTAGGCTCGACCCAATGCCTCAGTCCCTGATAGACGTGTTTGCATGGATGGAAAAGGATCCAACTGTGTACTCAACCATGTAGGTGTTTCGCGTCCATCTATGTCGCGCATCTTCAACCTTCGAGGAACAGGAACGGGCCGAATGAATTTTACATCACTGGCTCTCTAAAGACGTGGAGCGTGATTGACCGGCTGCACAATATTCAGGCGACGACATTGCTCATCAACGGAAGATACGATGAAGCGCATGACATGGTTGTGGAGCCCTTCTTCCAGCATATCCCGAAGGTCCGATGGGTGCAATTTGCGGACTCGGCACATGTCCCGCAGCTGGAAGAGACGGAAAGGTATATGCAGGTGGTATGGGCCTTCTTGCGCGGTTAGAGCAACAACTGAACGTATAAATGCGGAGTAAAAGAAATGGTGATGTGGTGCGCAGTGTATGATACAAATCGATTATGAATGCGAGGTGTTATATCGGCCTGAGTGGATTGACGACGTTGGAAACTTGGAATGCCTCTAAACTGCAATTCAATTCAGTGTTTAATATGTTAAGCGCCCATCTCGCCTGTGAATATAGACTTGACAGACATACTTTTCGCACGATATGCCTATCTAGAAGCTGGAGCAGTACTTGGCTCGGCAGAGCAGCACATCATGGGACGTGTCTTGTGAGCACGGTGTGAACAAGTCGTGAATCTAAAAATGCAAGACTCATCACGTGAGATATATCCACGGTCGCGTGTCATCAATTTACAATCCATTTCCGTCCAAACAAGGTTGAAATTCTCAACTTGCTTCGAATTCTTTCGTTAAACTCCGTTCTGTGGCCTCTGCTTGATATCATATTCGCTATCTATCACTCACAACTTTCATTTCTTATTAACTGCGGTCCAAAAACCCGTCGATCTGCCCGCGAGGCAAGCTCGAATCGATAAACATATTTGCTCGAATAGCATCTACCGTCCATGGTAGGACTCACACTGTACGACGTTCTTGCGATCCCAACTACCGCTTCTACGGATGATGGTTTGCACTAGTCTAATCCTCTTCGCCATTCTGATCTTTACTTTCAATCGTAGTGAGGAGGGCATACAAACAGAAAGCTCTCGAAACCCATCCTGATAAGCTCGAACCTACTGTGACGGAGCAAGAGCGCCGTGCTGCAGAGGGAAGGTTCAGAAATGTATGAACGGTCTAAGCTTGGTGCGAATGATTGCTTGATGCTGATGCTGATGATATGATTTTGTTGCAAGGTGTGCGACGCGTTTGAGGTGCTTAGTGATCCAGCGAAAAGGAAGGTATGTGTCTGATCATGCTTATGCTTTTGTTGAGATGGTGGGCGCCAACAAGTTTCATTGATTCAGGCCTACGACGACCGCATCCAGCTTGCTCAGAGGAATAAGAAACATTGGGATGAGCAGCACGACAAGCGGGTCAAGACGCGCGACGAGTGGGCACGCCAAGTCAAGGAGCGCAGCGAGGCACGCATGAAAGAACGTGCAGATTTCTATGAAAGCCTCAGGCGTATAAAGGAGGAAAAGCAGCGATATGCGGAAATGGTTGAGCTCTTCTATCAAGAGCTACGCGACAGCCACCCAGAGTGGGAATCGAGAAGGCAGGCCGCGCTACAGGTACGTGTCATTTATTGATTAATTTTCAATTGATGGATTTATTGTGTTTACAGCGGAAAGAGATGGCGGACCAAGGCCAAATACCACGACGATACACAACTCACGTTTAGCAAGGCAAACTCGAATGACAGTTTTTATCTTACGGTTCGTTTTCAGTAGGTATTGTGCTTTATTTATCTCCCAGCGCTGGTGTTTTTATTCGTGATACTGTTGTACTTCTATACTTTACTTCTTTCCGCGATCCCTTGTTGTTCGATTCGTGTTCGTGTTTATTCGCTCATTGATCTGCCCGTGATTATATTAACTACAGTCTCCGTGGACACCTAGTGGCAGAATGTACATATAGAGCTCCAATCTGTCGGGTCGATACGATCCCAATGTCATCACAACCCCAATGACTTCTGTCTACTCTTAGCGATCTTCCCTACATCATCCACCGCCCTGTTCAGCTCATGTGACCAGTCCTCGCTATTCTTCGCGACACAGATCAAACTTTCTGCTATAGGCTCGTTCAGTGGAGGCCCATCCGGATAGCTCTCCAAAGGATGCCCGAGCTGCAACTTGTCTTCCATCTCCCTTGCAATCGCGGCCCTAGTCCTCCCGTTCACGAACGTGATGTACCTCAGTCCAGAGTACACATGCTCGTAACACGCGTTAAGGTGTTCTAGCCGTTTCAACACTTCTGGGGGTGTCTCAGACCTTGTGGTAGCGGAGAGGCCACCACTCTGCTCTTTGGCGCTCAACGCAGAGAGCTGTTTGACCTCCCCGATCCTTGGATGTGCGGTGATGAATTCTGCTTGTTCATGAGCATTCCACGCGTGGATGATGTCAATAGCGCGATCGATGAGCGCATTAGTGGGGTCTATGGTCTCAAGAGGTGTATTTCGGATGGATTGGAAGAGCTCTGGGACGAGTTTCGTTATCAAGATATCACAATGCTCAAACAGCTGGGTGAGGGTGCTCGTTATGTCATCCTGATTTTCGTACATATGGCGAACAGAGCGTGTCAAAAATCGGGTATAAGGGATGATAGATGATGCCCTAGTGACGGATGATGGTCAGACGCATAGAAACGTGGCCAGGTCACCAGGTGCGATGGATTGCAGCTAATTTTACCAAATTTGCAGCGTACTGAAGAAACAGTGACTAAGTCGGGCCGAACCCCTAATCAGCTGAGATACCACCATCTGGACCACCATATATAATGACACAATACATCTATGTCAGTTGTACCAACCCGCCCCAATACATTCCCGCATTCACAGGCTTTCATTAATATTATTCTGCGTCAGTTGCCATGCCCAAACCATTCGTTCTTCGCTGGGGCATTATCTCGACTGGCAGGATAGCCAATTGCTTCGTAACAGTGCGTTTTGAATATTTGAATATCCGTCTATTTCTCTTTTGAATTGAAAGTGTTGTTTAGGATCTTCTTGTTGATCCCGAAACGTCCGTGCCACTCTGCTGTTCATCGTGAATTCGAATGATATCGTTAAATGCAGCCGCAATGTCACTGATGTGGCGCACAAAGTGACCGCTGTTGGGTCGCGAAGCGTCCAATCAGCGGAGAATTTCATCGCCGAATATGCCAAGGGTGACAAGTCGATCAAAGCATATGGGAGCTATGCTGGTGTCTTTGCAGACCCGGTGAGTGGAATACCCTCAGTGCAGCAACCAATCTAACGAGACGTGATGCAGAACGTAGATGCAGTTTACATTGGTTCGACTTTCTTTACATATATGTCGATCTCAACTTACTGGGCGTTGCTTAGGCACGCCTCATACTCTTCACTATGAAAATGCGCTTGACGCGATTAACGCAAAGAAACACGTCCTTTGTGAAAAACCTGTGACATCAAACGCGGCCGAGCTTCGGTCGCTCCTTGCAGCTGCAAAAGAGCATGGAGTGTTCTTTATGGAAGCCCTGTGGACACGATTCCAGCCTCTTGCACTCGAGATCAAGAAAATTTCCGAAAGTGGTGTGTTGGGTGCACCGCTGGCTCTTCAAGCGGACTTGTCGGTGGATTGTCAGCTTCACAGTGAGTGACGTGACTTGATGTCGTGTGATTTTATGTAGTGTCAGATCTCATGGGGAAAAACAGGACTTCCTAAGACTCACCGCATCTTGGACCCTGCCCTTGGCGGTGGTGCGTTGCTTGATTTGTGAGTACACGAGGTTAAACTTATAGGGGAGAATCTGACTTGTTACAGGGGACCATATCCTCTTATTTGGGTAAGGCAGTAATCATTATCTTTGTTATTATTTCTTTAATAACAATCGCAGGCCATTCTTGCCCTGTATGAGCACCCTGCTAACCAAGGAGCTGCTCCAAGCAACGTTAGTGGGACAATGCTGAAAACCCCTTTGACAGGAGTCGACCGCAATACCTCCTTCACGGTCACCTTTGCTGAAAGGGAGCTGGCTGCACAAGCCATCCTGTCATGCAACATCAACATGACTTCCTGTCAGCCCGGTGTCATAATTAGATACGAGCGGGGTACGATCACGATTGCAGCGCCGATATACTGCCCGAAGAGCTTTACTGTGCAATACCTTGAAGGCAGTAAAGCGACAAAGGA
Source organism: Suillus brevipes Sb2 (assembly GCA_011800875.2). Lineage (NCBI taxonomy): Eukaryota > Fungi > Basidiomycota > Agaricomycetes > Boletales > Suillaceae > Suillus > Suillus brevipes. The sequence goes on along the minus strand of JRHT02000063.1, from coordinate 131,523 downwards.
GGAGACGAGGCGATTTGAGTATGTCGGCAATGGATGGCATTTCCAAGCAGATGAGGTTGCGCGGTGTGTACGAGATGGAAAGAGCGAGAGCTCGCTTTGGGGACATGATAAAAGCCTGGTGGAGATGGATATCTTCGACGAGGTCAGACGCCAGGGAAACTACAAATTACCCCCTGGCGTGGAAAAGGTGGTGTAATTGATGTAGATGATTGTAGACTTTGAATAATTTGCATGCCAGCAATGCTGGTTCGTTCGGAAGTGCACTCGTTGAATTCATGTACCCTTTGATTTTGTGTGCACGTGACGATTACGACGCGAGTAGTGGCACACGCTACCAAACACATATTATTCAGCACACTTGCGAGTCAGCTAAACCCTGATATCTATCGGGCTCCAACCACCAGCTCAATTAAACCATCGCAGCTGATTTATCCACGATGAACGCTGTCTCTCTTGTCTTCACCACTATTGCTCGAGTTATCATGACTGGCGTTCTTTCGGTAGTCCTCTTCAACACAACCGTGGTTCGTCACACCCGCCATGCCCTAAAGGAGGCGGAACAGGCTTCTCCAAAACTCGCCGTCGTCACCTTATGCATTTCCACCCTAGTGCTTCTCCATGCGTCCGATAGAATAGCCTGCGAGGTTCTGGGGCTTACAGAGGCCTGTCCACCGACTACTAGTGAAGGGTGTTCATTGGCAACCGCTCATAATGACCCTCGCTCTCCTGATTTCTCGCACGATGACGCCGACGACTTCAAAACTCCTTTGTCATCGCCGTCTATCTCATCTCCTAGGAACAGCTCAGACAGTATCGCGACCCTCACCTCCTCTTCAACTGTCTCCAAGCTTGGCGATGTCTTCGGAGGCGGGACGCCCAGGCCTCCAGCCGTCAGCGCTGGCGACGACGACGTGGTGCTGCGCAAGGTATGATTATCCCCCTTTTCTAGAGGTTCTGATAACACCATGTTCCTCTCAGTGGATAGCGGAGACAGTCCCAGAACTCAGCACCCCAGCGGCTCGTGCTCCTGAAAACATTCTCAATTCGATCATCAAGCGAATGAGATATCTCTCACTATCAGACAGCCGTTCTTTCCCCTCAACCCCGACCCGAGCTTGAGAGCACAAGCTACCCGTCAAAGCGCTGATGTCATCCTACCTCCCACCTTGCTACTCCTTGACTTCCCGCAACGACTGGCTCGTGGCACTCATTTACCCTTTCACAGGAATACGCATCAAGGGTACCTTGCCCCTCTTTGCCCTGTCCAACTTCGAACTTCTGGCACGAGTGTGCGATTGTACCAAAATAGTAGAGCTAACTTCTCTTCTGGAGATAAAGGAGTCTCATTTCATCTTAATACCTGTCTTACAACTTGATTATGTATCACACGACACTTTCCGCACCTGTATTGTTCACACTTGTTGATCATCAATGATCGTGGTATCATCAATCGTGATTCATTATAATTGCTTCGGCAACACTGGGGACTCGCCTGGACTTGCGAGTAAACAAATATCAAGGCTAACGAGATAGGATTTACTCATAATCGTCCGATATTATAACAACGGCAGACTTACCAGCCGGTGTCCATCCCTTGGACACCAGAGGGCAAGTGCACAGTTGGATAAGATAAGGATCAGGTGTTAGGGCAAAGATAACCGCTGTGGTAATGTGACTGGAACACTAGTCTCCCGTAGTCAAGAAGTGGTCAGTTCCGCCTTACTGATGGGAACACCCTAAACCTACAACGAGCAAAAAATAGCACCCAACGTCGGTAAGATTCTGAATCTACCTTCGTAAACTCCAGCCCCGTGTGTCAATCGAGTGAGATTCTTGCTACGCCTTCTCTTCTTCACTGGTGGACAGTGCATGTGTAACTTGAGGCAACGAATACATCGATCGCAGACGTTATGATGAAACCTCGAAGGGGCTGCGAATATCCAGCAGTAAGAAGGCGATGGATATCAATACAGTCGTGCTGCTGCTCCCTGTGAATAGCGTGGTGAGTTGGTGGTGAGTAAGTTGTGGGCAATATTTGTGTGGGAGCTGCTATCGATCATCATTCTACACTCAGCTTGAACTTAATACCGTGGCTCTGAACTTTGTATACAAGGTTCGAAGGTGGAACTTTTCAAAATCACATACATGGATATATGACTTTAGTACTTACTGTTGGGTTCGATGCCCCGGAGTCACAAGACCGTCGAATATATAATGCATTAGCCTGGTCTTCTGGAGATCGTCGCTTCGTAGACACAATTCTTGGCCGGCGGTGATTTCGATGGTACCCTGACGAGAGAAGAAGTTGGAAGGGCTTCAGCGAGATGAGCCTGAGTGCGGTGGCGGTTCCCTTCGATTGAATTACTCAAGAACGCGCTGTCAGCCAGATAGTATCATGGTTAACGTTCATGAACCACGCACATGCATATGATGAGAATGAGCAAAATTCATAAAGTAAACTTGTTGCGAGACTCACGGACTTGCTGCCAAGGGCAAGGCACATGTGGGCTCTAATTGATGAAAAGTCGGGGTCACGGTTTACATAATAGAGTTGGCTGGGGACTCCTGGCACCAGCCACGTAGGATAAGCAAGCACAGACTACGTACGTTGACAATCTCAAAAATTTGCTGTACTTATTTTTTTTTCGTTTCTGGTTGGGGATTGAGCAGAATACATAGGTCTTTCTGAATCCGAGGACCTTTACGAACTTGATATCTTGATCGGAGTTCCGGTGAGCCCGTCTACTCCAGTCTTGAACGCAAGTTAGAAGTCACTTACATGGCAGCGCTACTAGTTCTAAAGCAACTCTGAAGATGGGATTCAGACAAGCCGCCGTCCTTGCATCGTGCTCTTTTTTTCTTGGTGAGACTTCAACCCATGTTCCCGATAGACCTAACTCCGTAGTTCTGCAACAGGAGTGCTCTTCATATGCTTCTTTGTTGATTACCGTGTTCTGCATCAGGAATTGACAGACGAGATTGTTGAAGACGGCTTCCAATTCTATGCCACTTTCTTCAATGCACCACCCGCAATCAAGGTCTGTATTGATTTGCGAGTACTCGTGTCAGGAGCTTGACGCTCTTTACAGGCGGTGCTACATGGCTTCATGGGTGTCGGTATTCTAGGACTTGTTGCAAAACTGCACAAATATGATGAGAGCGCCATCTTTTTTGATGGATCAAGTTTGGGTAGGAGCCAAATTTGACTTACTTCAATACACTGCTCAATAATACGACTAGTGGCTTATATCTTCGCAGTAGCTGTCTACCTTGCGGTATCAGTTCCATCTTTGCGAACCATCGTCACCCCCGTAGATGTCGACACGCGTGCGGACCGTATCGAAGCCTTGCGAATACTCTCAGCAGGCAACACCATTATAATGGTAGTCCTCGGTGCCGTTCTAGTGCTTCAGGTAATCATCAGACGATTCTTTCCCCTTCCATCGTGCGACGCTTGCTTTCCCGCGCGAAGCTCGTCCACCCTAATTTTTCAGTTCGATTGAAAAACATTTTATCTATAACCTTTTCCTGCCCGAGGAGCGTTAAGCGGAACCCCGTTTTTTTTTCTCGTGTTACCCGCCCAATGTCTATTTCTGACTTTGTTCTTATAGGGCGGACAGGAATACGCGCGCCGTGCGGAGGTGAGAGAGCTGGCGAAGATCGAGGCGGAGCTCAAGGCCAAAGGGAGTGCTAGTGCTGGGAAAGACAAGAAGGAGTAGATGCTTTGCTGACATATGAAGCGGGTGCTACTTGGCAGTCAAGGCGTTCCCTAACCGTGGACACTAGTGTTGTGGTAAATCTAACTTGTTTTAAGCCTGGTATCGGGAACGATGGTAATCCCTCACTTTAGTGGTAATAATGAATCATTAACGCCAAGTACAACTAGTAGTGATTGTTGAAGTTTTGATTAGTTTGTGTGTACTAATTAGTGATGACCACAACAAGTGCCCGTGAGCAGTTTGCACATGTGACACTATGTCGTTCAATGATTTCGGGGCTGCCTGGGGCGAACCTGAGCAGCAACCTGGCGACATAGTAAAGGATGCGATACGGAAGGAGAGGATTCTCAAGTCAGTTCATCTTTCGACCTTTCTAACCGCCAGCTTCTAATTGCTACAGAGAGATTGCAGCTGCACAAGGCGACTTACAAGGTACTTGCTTTCTGGATATCACTCTATGCCGCAGTTATTAATCTCGCATCTTCAGCACTAGTTGCACGAGTGCACAGTGTCCAGTCGGACGTTGACAAACTGACGTCTGAGAATTCGACCTTGCAGATGTACATTGACAACCTAACGATGCAGATGGCGAAGAGGAAGTGACCCTTTTGATCGTGATTGCTGTCTATGTAAGTCATGATCGAGCTCTTCATCTCCTGCTGTTGAACTTTTCATCAGACCTTGCTCCACGATTGGGTTTCCTCTTGCATGTCTATACCGCAGAGTACGGTACCCTTGGCCTGAATTAGAACTTGGCATTAGCGAGATCTATGGAACATGCTCGAATAAGACAAATGTCAACTGCGCACTGCTTCGACCAAAACGCCGTGACGTAGGTGTCCTATGGCTGTCCATAGCCAGACCCAGGCTTCCTAACCGGACAATCCTACCGTGATTGACACGACAGTACTAGTGACGGACTTTCTCGGAGGCGCCATCCGCGAGCCGTACCGTTCCCATTCATATGATCAACCGTGACATTGACAGTCAATGGAAGTCCCACTTTTACCAATCTGAAGGTCTGGCCAAGGACAGCGTTTACTTTGTTACAAATGGCCCATCAGCTGGATGTTGATCCACGTTACCATTTGACACGCCATCCTGTTGGCACGAGCCTTCTATCGTTACACTGCCGTTCTTATCGTCACTCCGCAGGCGAGGATTCTGATTTTTGATTCTTTAGTTTGATGACGGCGATGAATTGGGCTGTGTATGACTATCACTTATCTAGTCAAGCGGTACTCTCGTTGGTAACCTGACATGTCTTCTCCGACGTTTCGACCAAAATAACCCCCTCGTTTGACAGACGGCGCCGGATTCTACCCGCAGATATGAACGATTTTCAAAGCCGTTAAGTACTTGACGTTTCTCTCAGGAACACTTTATTGAACATGAATGCGAGAGGCGTAACAGTTATTCCCCGTTTGCACCGTTGCCTGGCGCTGTTTAGCACTTGCTTGGAATTTCATTCAGTGGTTCTGTATGACAAGGGGCCGTCAAGGGATAAGCACTGCTGTGATGCCTTGATAAATGACTCCGATTTTTCACCCGTGCAAATTCATTGACTTTCATTGGTAGCTTCAGCTTGAATATATTTTCCCCCTTGCGACACAGAAAGCTTGGGACTTTGTCGCCTTCTGATTGTCCTTGTGTTGGAGCAGTGAAGGATTCGAGCGCGCTGATAATTTCGAATGTAAAGACCCACACATCCTCCGTGATAACAGTTGTATAGACACCAAATCTATAACGGTGCGTCAAACTCTAATTGGTAAAGCTCGTCCCTCCTCCGCCCTAAAAATCACGTTTCTAACACCATCTGAAATCTCCATAAATAACTGCGCGGCCTACCCCTTCTATGCCTTGATACCAAATTATGCGTTCGGGTGCAACCGCGCCGCCATATGTCCAGTGGGAAGCAAGGCCAGAATGCTCGAGCGCTTGTGGGAAAGAGGGCGCGAGATATGCAGCAAGCGGGCGCTAGCGACCTCGCCGTGCACACAACAGATACCCGCGGAACCTGGACTGTGTGCGTTGGTCTCGGAGTTAACTCTTGTTTCCTATGGGAAGATCAGGTAGAGTAGCGATGATCTATTTCGATGACAGATTGTGACTCTGGTGTCAGCTCGTGGCGTGACTCTGTACTGAGGCGTATCCTCAATCCAGCTGGCGTAGAACGCATTGGATTCGTGACGGTGTCGAGGAAGTCGAGTTCGAGCCTTGGGGATAAAGAGCCCGCGTTCTTGTTCCATATAAATTTGCTCTTCCAAAAGAATTTCAACAACTTTAAGCCATGAAGCAAAAGAACCCCAACGCCATTAGCAATGAAGATCGTTTAGCCAGGGGAGGCGCATCACAGCTGTGGAGGTATCCGTTGGAAGTAAGCAGGCACGGCACGCAACGCGTTCGGCTCTTGACAGAACTGCCAATATTCTGTCAAGATGCAAGAACTTGGTGTCACCCTGCAGTGCTTCGCATACGGCATCCCTCGGAGTTGGACATGGGGGAAAGGGTACTATGCCTCACTGCGACTCGGAGTATGAGGATAAAGAACATATTGGGCAGATGAGTTCCACGGTTACTGGCGACCATGGGCGAAGCAGTGGGATGGCGGCTCGACGACCATGATATGTTCGGAATATTCCTTAGGGTTAGCACAAGGTTAGCTGTCTTCTCAAAGGCCTGGGGCAAAGCGGCAGAAGAGGTGTTGTGTGCTAAGTACAAAAGCGGACATAACCGACAGCTTAGCAAGTTCGGCGGGGCCAGGCGGCGGAGATCCCCCGGGAAAATATTGCCACAAAGCTTTGGATGTTAAAGTCCGCAAGTACGGCAACTTCCTAAATTCATCCACTGGCAGCCTGAGCGGGCCATGGCCTCTGGCCACACAGCACTCATGCCAATATCTAGACTTCAAGTCCTTCTCACCTGGTGCAATCAAAATGGCATACACATCGATCCCAGAATACAAGTCCGGGAAAGTGGAAACCATCAACAGTTAGCCGATTCGACGGAAAGTTCCTACAGTTCCTCCTCGCGTGGTCCCGCAATCAGCGTGTACTCACTTGAAGCCCTCATTGATCGTTCCTGTTCCCGTGAGTCCTTGCTTTACATATCCTGTTCCCAAACAACTGGTTGGCTGCAAGAGATGCTCTCAGTATTTGTTCTTGTGGTGCCCGCCTTCTAGCGGAGGAGAACCAAGATATAGACCGAAATGAACATATGACGCTAAAATTTCGTCAATCTCTCTTTCTGACTTGTTTTCTAGTTGTACGCATTCCGAAGCAAGCTATTTTATCAACCAGGTCTTGCTTCCTCTCCCAGGACATCACCTTTGCGCCGTATGGCCACGCTGCGCATCTCGCACTGGCTCTCGCCCTGTATGGTGAGATGTACGTATTTTCTATGCTTCTACTACTTTGTCCTCAGCTTTTAGCTCACTCGCGTATTCTCCTCCGCTCCTTCACCCTGATTCTCCCCGTTCCCACATGCCGCTTCTTGTGCTCTCACAACCTTCCGCAACTATACTTGACGCAAAATATGACACCTGATCGAACAAACTAACCGGTTCCATGTCGCGTGACTCTTTCCCACTTTCCCTGGCTCTTTGTTCTCAATTCCTCCTATGTGGATCCACGTCATATCCTATCTTGGGGTCGTCATCACCGGAATCGCTTGTTTTCGCCACCATACTCCGGGTGTAGTTTGCGAGGCCATGATTCAAAATGGTCCGGATACATCCAGAGCTTACCGCGGGAAACGGTGGACATAGCCATATTTTGGGGTGTCAAGGATGTCATCGACTTCAAATCCTGTGTGTGCCCGAGCCGCGGAGACACAGCTCTCTCGCAAAGTGCCATTGCTAGCAACGTTGGAGCGGCTCACTCCAATTCGGATTTTCCCGAGTGTCCACCGTCCCTACGATACCTAGACGGTAAGCGAGCTCGGATGTGGCTTTCCTGCACAGGGGCTGAAAAGGAGCTGAATGGTCTAGCGGTAAGTGCGTTGCCTCTGTAAGCTTTGATATGCGTTTTGTGTTATGGAGGATACTCTTCGTTTCGAAAGCTGTTTTATTGATTGGTCTTCTGCTCCACTTTCATATTTCGCTTCTGATGCGTCATCCTTGTGAGACAAGATTGACTTGTGCGATGATCGACTCCGGGATGATCCATGATGTATTTGCCCAGTCGGGAAGTCAATTGAGAAGGGTACCACAAGGTTGGACCAGCGTGGCACAACCGCATCATTCGGATACATCCATGACTAGTGACTGATGGGTGCAGTGCATCTCGAGGCGGCCATGCTCCCCATATTTGGACATTGTACATTTGGCGGCTTGGCCGACTGATGCGCGTGCTCTACACGAGCTCGCTAGATCATCATTTCCATTACCCTCCACCTTTCGTGGATCACCCGCCGATGATCGGTGCCATTTTCCACGACCACTTATCCCTTTGGCTTCCATTCTCCCATATGGCGACGCACGTTTTTTCCGTGTCTGCTAACTTTATGAATTTGTCTTATCTTCTGTGCAAACTACCTTGTCAACATGCCTTCTCCTCGTGTTCTTGAAAAAGTATGTTTTGGCTCGATGCTACTTCTAGTGGTATCTGGTTGCTAAATTGTTTGTCGAGATTTCACTTCTGTCTCTTTAAGTCCCCATCTGCGACTCATAGAAGAGTCCTTCGCCTCGGATATGATCCATATTGAGGTTGCCTTGCTGCTTCTTGGCAAAACAGTTCTACAGCTTTACTTGAAATTTGGTTCTCTTGGGATTGGGGTACCATCTCGACGGCGTTGCGTTTGTCAAGCCGGTTTTTCATACCTACTCGAGCGCTATTAAATGCGTCTATCAGACCCTTTACTTCTCCTAATCGAATTCCTGTTCGCGTCCTTTGATTATCATGATGTATTCTTCCATTCCGTTTCTGGCCTACGAATTCACTTTGTCACACTCATACTGCCTAGTAACTGATCACATTGACCGGTAGGATGAAATACGTCAATACTACGTCTCTGTCGTGGAACCCACGCTACACGCAGCCTTTGGCCGACTTCGGCAATCTCAGACCGAGCACAACGTCAATATGGTATTAGGAGGTGGGATTCCACGTCTTGATCAATACAGCAATGAGCTAAACTCTGACAGTGGAACCCTCGCTTCCTGGGTTCTGTCATGCGTACTCCCTCGTGTCCTCCCGCGCGTTTCTGATAGATGCATATCATGGACTGGCGATGGTGCCCATTGCTGATGCGTGAGTGACTTTTAAATTTTATGTTGCCCCTTGAGCCTGGATCCAATGAATTGAATGAATGATTGAATGAATGAGATCGTGCAAGTCCCCTTTACGTTGGACCCTCAATAGTACTAGTGCCTGGAGTTTGGCGCGATCTAGTAGAACTTGATGGAGTTATCGCTCGTCACATGCTGCTAGCCCATTATCGAGCTGAGCGTGGCTTGACCGGCGGCCCAGTGTTATGCTTCTGGTAGGATTTGTGTGCCCCGCATCGTGTTGTCCTCCGGAACCGCATCAGTGGTGCTTCTATCCGAGTTGCAGCATTGATGTGCTTATCACTAGTTTCCGCTTTGCCCCACGTCGGTGCACTAGTCCCAGCTTGACATCTTTGTCTCTCGCGACATCCCGGCGGCAAGTCGTAATATGCCAGCACAATTATAATTTAGATTGGATTGGCTTACGCACTCACTCACCGGCGGCTCCTTGCAAGCTGACGCCATGAAGCCAAGCTTGCTAAAATTCATTGAAGAATTTTAGTGGCTTGGCTTGGGTTGACCCCCACGTGTAGTTTCTGCATGGCACTCACCATGCGACTTATCTTCTTCTAGTCTCGCTTTATTGTTTTACTTCCCTCACTAACAACTTTCTCCATAGCTTCAATCACATCAACGAGAATCATGTGCATATGGAGGTGAGTCCATCAACATTTGGGGTTTGGGCTCTTGGAATCCGTTCCATCTTGATCCGACTGTCAACGACGTGGTCGTGGGCTGCGTGACTCTGTCGTCTGGCCGCCTCATGTTCTTCACCATGTCATTTTCTCTCGCGAGGAATGCAAGTTGACTTTATGTTTTTAGAGTGACTTTGATGTCTGTGCCGAATGTGGATCTCTAGCGGAGTGCGACCATGATCGCGAAACTCTCCCTGCCGTTCCTTCCCGAGGGGCCTATTCGCTTCCTGGAGCGTCCAAACTTGATCTGGCGCTAGAGATTGATACCCTTGACATGTGTTCTGTTAAACCCATTCTACCTCATTCTGAGGTATTCAACACATATGGATCGCTATCAAACGCCGAGCTCATTTCCAGGTACGGCTTCACCCTGCCGGAGAATGAACACGATATCGTTAGTTTAGGTTACGGCTCCTTCTCCGCCTTCATCAACAGCCTCATAAATGTGTTGCACTCTTCCGCCGACTGTGGTAACGATGCCGACATGCAGGGGCGTTCACAGATCCGAGTCAGGTACGGAAACAAGCGAATAGATATGGAGGGTTAACAGTCATGTTTTAATTCCAGAAACTCAAGTCTGCCTACGGACTGCCGCGTACTGGGTGAAGGTGAGTACGTTGTAGAAACGGCATACGCCGTATGTTTACCGCATCCGCGTAGCAGACGACTTTGCGATCCGATTCTTACGAATATATTCGCATCTTGCCAGACTTTGGACGGCAGAACCTAGATGGAACGAGATGGGTGACAATGGAATGGTCTATAATTCTCCGTCGGTCTTGTCATCACGGCCTCTACGGGATAATCCAGATTCTGCTCTTCCCGAAGCCTTCAACATTAACAGCGAAGGAAAGCTGACGCATACGCTATGGCTCTTCTGCGTTCTATTTGCCACCTGCGTTTGTTCGCCGGAAACCATGACAAACCTTGCTCGTTCGATTTTTCCGGGTGACAATGAGCCTACGCGACCAACGTTTGTGGAAGTCGTGAAGCGGCACCTCGTTGGTATCCAAAATCATGTTGACAATGCCAGGGAAACGGGGGATGATGACGAAGAAGTCTCTGTCTCTGCATGGTCGGACACCCCCCCGGATACTCGGGACGATCCCTATTTCCATGTCCCCCAAAGCCATATGACGACCGAAACCGACACTGGCGGAATATCCAAAGACGAAAACAATGTTCTTGCCAGCGCGAAAGATAGTGCCTGTTTCATATTTAGTCTCCACACGCCAACTTGTAGGTCTCCGGGTCTCGACCTTCCCATCGGGAATGGACCCGGCGGAGACGTATGCGTGCTTGCCCACACGCACACTACCGGTGAGTTGACGTCTATGCCTATGCCGTATCACCTTGAGCTCAAGCGTTGCTTACTAGATGTGCCGTCGGCACCTTCAACCACCTCACAAGCGACGGTCTGGAGCGCCCTGCGAAGAAGATCTAATGTGGAGGAAGAGCGGCCCCAAAAACGTTTACGGTACTCTAGTCCCCATACCGTGGATAGCCAGGAGGATCTTCCCTTCGATATATATGGTAGGTTAAGGCGTCCCATCCGCTCTCGGTGTCAGCACTAGAAACTCAACTGCTATCGCAGGACGCGGAAGGGCGCCAAACGCCCATCGGGTAGCAGAAACCCTCGCCCTTATCGTGGTGCACCTTTGCCAGCACAGGCTCGATTCCGCGCACGTATCCGATGTGAACGCTGGTAGTTTGACTGCAGCGGAACTTGGAGAGCTCCTAGATGTAAGTTCCTAGTCCTCATTTTCATGGATTCTCAGTTCGTGTGGGGAACGTCTCGCGAAACTATTGGCATCGCGAGTCATGGGGCTCGCTTTTATTTCTTGTCAGCGTCCGGGGGTGTTAATTGCGGAGAACTGCGCGTCGGAGAAGCGGCTTTTTATCTTCTTGTGCTGCGTTGCCATGGACTCTCTGTGATTTGCGAGGTGGACGGCATGACAATGAAGACATGAGTTGGCTGGCTTCTCTTCATGTTTCTCTTTTTGTTTCCGTTTCCTTTTCATATCATAGTTGGCACGGCGAATCCGTCTTCACACGGTGAATCCAGTGCATGACTTGAAGCCTCATACTCTGCTCATTTGGGCAGGGTGGCTTATTACCTCCTTTCTACCAGGAATCTGGCTCGCGCATCGCGTATACTTGCCCCTTTTGTCTGCAGGGAAATCACTTCCTGTGTGTGAGTTCTCCTCTCGGATAGGGCCTTGATCGGTGTTCCCTCATCTTTCACTTGCTGTGGAGCTGTGGAGCGGGGCACAAATTTCAGGATACCCTGGATATGCACTCAGTGGTTTCTTCTGGTTGCTCAGACTTCCCTGACATGTATGACGAGGCGGAAGCCCGACTTATTTTTGGTTCCCACTCTCTGAGCACAATGCTACTTTTATTTTGATTCAAGCCCGCGTTGGTGACGTCGCTGAATCTTATTCAAACGTTACTTCTCCTTTGTTGTCCCAGAATATACTTATCTCGAAGCGGGTTACTTCTTGTTCTTGCATTGTTCGCTGAGGATGCTGAGCCTGCGGACCTACGTTATGTACCCAGCGCAGCCCACTTCTCGCCCTCTTGCCGTTAAAAGACGAAATACTGAACCCCTGTCCTTTTGTCCTCGATTAGGTAACGCCAATGCATATGCATCGGACCCGAGTGGCAATGCTACTAGCGCTGAACGAGAAGTCTATTCTGGAGAGCTGCGCATCCACTTGGGGCGCTGTTCTAGAGAACATTCACGATTTCAATAAGGAATGACCACGCAGGGTCCAGCGGACCATAAAGTTGACGATAAGGTATGAGTGCAACAGCTATCAGTGATATACTATCACGTTGAGCCTGATGCAGCTATTAGGAAGCTTCTGTGCGGACAACTACGTCCGCATGCATGTATTTGGCAAGGGAGGTGCATGATATGACAATATCCGTTGCTCGCTGGAGATAATACGGCTCGAATGCCAATTCTAATTCAACAATGACATGATCAACTCCCTACGCGATGCACAGGAACCAAAAAAAAGTTATTCAGATCTGCGCATGGATGCCAAGTTGAGCATGATCATCGGAAGGAAGGATCCAGACTTGAACGGACGTACGAGGGTATGCGCGCTTGTTCAATAATTGCGTCGGGACCGGAGGTGAGATCATAAAGCAGGGTGTTCCGACGGTTCTACTCAGCATTTCCAGCTGGATTGATCGAGAGTAAGGCCCTAGGAAACGTAAGGAGCTTAGCGAATGAGCTAATATGACATCCGACGATCAGAGACAATAGTCACAAACTCTCGTATCATATCACACCACAAACTTCTGGTAGCTTAGCAATAGAATCGAGTCACTGGGCGAGATGTGACTCAGAAAGCCAAGATGTCAGTGAGTGGGAGACAAGATACGGATAGGGATATATGGCGCTGTTGTTGGCTTATATGAGAATCAATGGCGTCCCTGTTGCGCCACTTGGAAAACTATTTGGCTTTGGGGCTTGATGTGTGGTGGCAGACGACTGCAGCAAGGAACATGCCGTGACAATGAAAGAAAGCTTGAACATAAAAGTCAGGTTGATCAAAATCTATGTTTGGGAAGGTGGCGGTCGGCCTCAGTGGCAGTTCAAAGTCGCACGGAGAAGATCACTGACTGAGGATGTTGAAGAGATGGCTACGTATTGGCAGGATAAGGGCGGGAGCGCAAATGAAGGGGGAGCCTTCTTTTCATGAACTGCAGGATACGTTGATAGCATGCGATTGAACTAATTGCGCGTGTGTGAGGAAGCGAGAACATTTGGGGTTAAACTCAAACCTTGCTGCCATCAAGGGTACATACCAAATACATACGTATACCTTGGATAGTATACGACTCAGGCCGCAAGACTAAGGTTCCGCCAGTCAAGGTTCCCACCCAGATACGGCAAAGAACTAACCCAAGGTTCCTGTCACTAATAGTCAGGGTGGTGAGATGGCTGGAAGCCTTGTTCGTTTCGCTGTAGCCGGTACCGGGTGTCGTTTGCATGGGGGGGAGGGTTCAACGTTCAGCTAGAGGGAGCACCTCCTTCTAGCTCATCGGTCACTCAATGCGCGCCGGGGAGTGCCGACTCGTCGATGTGAACTTTTTCTTATCTTGCAAATTCTTTTTGACAAAAATAAAATAATCATATAAAATAATTACTTTAATTAACTCGTTTAATAAACACCAGATCTCAGATCCCACATTTCCAAATCGTGTCGGAAGGGAGGGACCTTATAAGAACGTTCACAAGAAATGAGGGGAAGCAGTTTGCTTTGCCTTGCCCTACAAAGATCTTTTTCAAGTCCTCCCCGCCCCAGAGCTCAGCTCAGCTTTCTCCATTATGGACGTCGATTGGTGTCTCTCTTGTGATCGTAGAATTGTAATTATATGTTTCTCTCTTCTCCTTGATCATATCTCACTTCAACCACAGGATGGGCTCGCTACTGCCTCTGGTCCATACTGTTCCCCAGAGTGTCTTTCCTATGCTCAACCAGCATCATCCTCCCCCAGGCTCGCTACTCAAGTAGCCGCCCCTGCACCCAACACGCACCGCATCCACCAATGGGCTGCCGGTATCCCGCCGCACGTACCTGCTGGCGCACCCTCATGCCCCTTCGCAGAGGCTTTCGAGCCCTCTTCAGTATCTAATCAATCAACTCGTCGATCCCCTTCACCTCGTGCCCGTTCTCAGGCAACGCCCAAATTGATTGAGCGCACCTCAGCTACAGCACCTGTCCCTACACTCTGTGTATCGTCACCAGCACAAGTTCGACCCCTTCCCCCCGCCCGCAGCACCCACTGCGCCTATTTTAATGGCAACACGGCGTCCAACACCACTGCCAGCATGAGCGAAGCAAGCACTTCCCTTACTAGTCTCTTGAGCGAACCGCTCGTGGCTACTCCAGACGAAGACTCTCCCTTTGGTATTGGCGCATTCGTTCGCTCATGGGTTCACCGCGACCGCGAACATGCAAAGTCCAGTAATGAAGAAGTCGTAGAGGAAATTAAAACCTATTTCCCCCCATATTTAACCGCCAAGACGTCTCCACCTCGTTCCAAAAAGGCCAAGATAATCCAGTCACCTTCGCCTGCACCCGTGATACGCCAAAAATTCCCAGTTATGAAAGCTACTCATTTTAATGACCGTGACCGTTCAACGCCCACCGACTCTCACACACCTACGCCTGTTGTGTTTCCTTCATGCCGGGCTGCCGAGCTTGACTGGGATGACGACGAGGAGAGTTTTGTTCCGCAGGCTCATTTCCAGCACAAGTTTGAGCCTTCTGCGTCACTTGCTCCTTCTGCTTCTTCCAGTACTGGTTCGTCCATCCTGCTGATGGCACCGAAGGTGCGAGCTCGTCGCTGTGGACATGTTATCGCCCCATGAGGTGCTGCGCGTCTTTTTCATAATCACTATCGCCCCCTTCACTCAGCATATTCGCAAAAACGCCTCGTGCCGATAGGCGCTCATTCACGCAATTGACTTATGGACATTGATATCCCCAAAAATCACCCCTCATGGCTGTTGTTCGTTATAACCCCTTTCAAAACCCTAGGAACACTGCGTGCATCTTGTACACCACCTTTTTTTTTCGTCTCGACGTTGCTTGGCAGCGGGCACGATCACAATCATTCAGATGTTTTGTTTCGAATTCACACACACACACACACTCGTTCTCACTCCTCATACAATGTATATACATGCATATACACATAGATAGCTCGTTGCACTTGCATACACACGTCTCAATTCTGGATATCGTATTGATTTATTGTACAATAGATTTGGGCGCAAGCCAAAGTGGAATTCGACGTTGGAACCAATGATTCTACAAAGAACGTGGGACGTGGCGAGTGGTCAAAAGGCAAAAAAAATTGTGTGATCTGCACCAGCGGAGCATCCGAAAGTGGAGAGTTCATTCAGAATGCTGTCGCTGTCAAGATGAAAATTTTGTACAAGTCTAAATTGAAAGGACTGCCCTGGGGCTTGCAGGATGACAGTGACAGTAGCATCGCTCTTCGCGGGAGAGGCGTAATTCCCATGGACGCAAAACGCGGGGTTTTGCTGTCAAAGGAGAAGCGCCTTACGATGGAAATCGCCGTTTACTTGCATTGAAAGACAAACTCGGGGATCGAGCTGCCCGTAAGCATCAAAGTGCCTGGAGGAGCACTGGTGAAGGGCCCAGCCGCTAAAGAAAAAGTACGTGAAAACCGGGAGCCGTAAATACGTTCGTAAGGTTGGCGTGGAAGCGAACTAGAGAGATGCGAGGAACTCGCGTGGGGTGACAGGGTGAGCGCACGCTTTGATGCGACTCGATGATTTACATCAGCTTCTGGGGCGGATGAGGTCGGTGTCTCGCTGGCAGGGTACGGAGATGTCCGATAGCTCCCACGTGGATTGATACTTTGTGACTGCGAGGGTGGTTAATCTGTGCTGTATGAACTACGACCGGATAGCCTAGGCCATCACATCGTGAATCACCCCATCATTTCATCGGTAGTAGGGTATGGTGAAACGAACCCTAATATTTTGTTGCTAGTGGAAGAATCCGAGGGCTTTCATTGAATTTATATTAACCGAGTGAGAGCGGTGAGTGCTCCTCGCTCTCACTCGTAGATGTATTTAGGCTTGAATTTCACTTGTATTGCCAGCAGTGTATTATTGGGATAGTATGAAGCAGGGTGCACGTGCATCAAGGATCCCACAGAAGACTGCGCATGGAAACGAAATCAGCACTATGTCGTCGATAATCGGACCGTCGGGTTTGCACTGCCATACGCTTGACGGTGGAACAATAGATCTTGTGGATTGAGTTGTTGCAAATTAGGAAGATTGTAGACCGATGCTTGTCGCCTTCTGAAGAATGGAAACTTTGAGAGACAAGCACCGGAAATTGGTCATAATGACGATCAAAGCGCTGCGACCAAAGGCTAATTGGCAAGGGTTAGCTAAGTGTCTGACGCGCAGCTAGCGCCATGCCCGCCAACCGGTGGCGTCGGGGGCGGGAGACTTGACATGTCCATTATTGGCTGCATGCGCTCATCTTTGTCCTTGCTCTATTGGGACACGTTAGAACATAGTGGAAACACCAGGAATGAACTGAAATTCGCAACCTGAAAGACTACGGTAATCATTGGATACCTGGCATCTTTGGATTGGAGAGCGTTGCGAAGAACATCAAGGTGGAACAATATTTCTTGACAGATCAACGGATGTAATCAGATAAGCTTGTCGCGGCGGCTAAATGTTCTCGCCCAAGTACATCAGCGACACTCGTTGTTTTGGGCGGAGTTTGCGTGATACTTCCGAGCAACCACTGGCAGCTGCTGGCAACCTCGATGATAACGGTTAACCATAAATCCTTGTCCGATGCCCAGGGCTAATACAACGAAGAATACCGGTTGCTTTGAATTGAAACTATTGGAAGATGGTACATCCATGTAAATAAAGTTATGGCGCTCCAGGGTGGTCGCCTCACCCGGTTACACTGAAATACCGAACGGTCAATTTACTCGGTCATTTTACTGCAGTGGAATACCTCCGTTCCGGTACACTGTTCTACCAAGCTTGAGAGTCGGCGCGGACCTTGCTCAAAAATTTGTTTCATCAGGACAATAATTGAGAGGCGCGGCGCATCAGGCCACATGTCAGGAGGAGTGGCGTACAAGAACCCAAACAAGCACAAACCGACAGTATAGCCCGACGGGGGCCCCGGAGCTTGCTCGTCGCTTGAACACGGCATGCCAACCCAAATTTCATCTTGGTAAGGGGTTACCAAGTCAGGTGCATCTTAGCTTCATCCCCCCCTTTCGCGCGCAACCGCAGTAGTCCACTAGTCCCTTTCGGGTTCACTGGGGAGGTAACGTTCTGTGGGTCTCGATAACGCCAACGAGCTTGTAGAGCGAATAACAACCAATCAAGAAATCGGGCACCATACGGGCCGAGACCACATCCCGACGTTTGTGACTCGAGTTATGATGCTTGTCTATTACAAGCCTAGTCACGTACACGAACATACCTTTGGATCGAAATATGATGTCACGAACTTACCTTATAACATTCCCTTCAATAATGCGCAAAGGCCAAAATCAATTCCGAGTCCCGGTCCGCCTAATCCAACTTGGAGCAATTGCCAAAGCCCAATCACACGTGCCACGATGGACAGCTCACCGAGATAAAGCCCCCCAAAAAAGAAGGCAAAAGAGAACGAGATACCAACGAATTCCAACCATGGCGAGAGGCCGATAAGCCTTTATCAAACAAAAGAAGTTCATGTCGTGTTTGCCCACTTCCTGATCTTCAATTAGGACCGAGAGTGGCGCTGATACGAAGGTGTTGATACCCACATTTATGATGCTGATGGTGGCAAGTCGGCCCCCGCTTGACTACATAACGTTGAACACGAGATGTGGAGGTGGGGCAGGTGCTATATGTAATGCCAGTGCTACCCTTGGTAGTAGCTCTGCCCATCGACGTTCGCAAACGGTATAGCGCTGTTAGAAGGATTCCACAGCCTTCCATCGAAGCTTCAGCCGCCAACAGTTCGATCAATACACCAACTCAGGGTAATTGCATCTCGGTGACTGACAGGAACAAAGAAGAAATGTCAGTCCCCACCAACAAGATGAAGGCACTTGGTGAAAATAGCGCAGTGAAAGACCCCACAGCTATTCCTAGTCAGGACTCGTCCAACCCGGCGGAGCTCGAAGACCATAATTAAAGGTCTGCGCTGGATGCGAATTCGTATACAACTGTACTAGTAGGACGATAAGGAGACAATGAGCACTCATCCAGCAAAATTAAAGCATATCGATTAGCACCAAACTCAGAGACATGAGCACCGTACATTAAAGATTAGCACAAACTTTGTCTCCCCTAGCAAGAACTTTGTAGACAAAGGGAGATAGATGGTCGTTCCGCCTACATATTACAAACTCAGTAAGTCAATCTGCAGGGATAGATAGTGAGACGCTCAAGAGGCTCATCATTTTTTGTCAGAAAGTAACTTGGCACATCTTTTACAAGGACCACTCAAAAATTGTACATTTACAACCAGCATACGAGCAGAGACTTCAGCCGGCGACCGATATGAGACGGCGCTGTTGGTTTGTCAGTTTAATGTACAACAAACCTTTTCGCAGTTAAGAGGTCTCGGAGGTACATGTCGCGGCGTACGAACATTTTGGCAAAACTACTTGCCCTGCTTTCACCTCTGCCGCGCACAACATATATGATCAAGCAATAGCTTTACTGGGGAGGCGGTTGGAAGCTGAAAGTATAATTAGTAGTGCACAAAAATAAAGCAATAGACAGTACCCAGGGGGAGGGGGTCCACCAAAGCCTGGTGGGGGGAATGGTGCACCTGGAGGGAAGCCAGGAGGACGGAAGCCAGGAGGGGGGCCGGGCATGCCTGGTGGGGCAAAGGGCATCGGAGGACGACCCATGGGGGGCATACCCACTAAACAACAAATATATAATAAGCGGCACGTTTTCACCGCGTATCAATCCACATACTAGGAGGCATCATTCCCATTCCACGACCGGCAGGCATTCCACGACCAGGCCCAACAGGCAGCTGAACGCAATACATGTGTAAGATCCTGACCGAAGGAAAAGCAGAGCGTGGCGTACCGCGTTCTTCTTGTCCTCGTCCACAACTGGCGGGGGCCCCTCAACACTCAAGCTGACGACTGTCTCCCCTCGTAAAATCACAAGACCCAATGTGCGCTTCATCTCTTGCTCAGCAGGGGTCTCAGTTTCTCCAGGCTTTTTTTTCGGTCGCACGCGTCTGAATTCTTCGCAGTCTGCCAGAACGAGGTTCATATGCCTGTCGAATGCGAGCATTTGACCTGTCAACGCGCGTCCGTCATTGATGGTCACTTTGAGCCTCCAATTGATGAGGCCCAGCATTTTTCCTCCTTTGGATTTTGGGGGAGGCTGGGGTGCGATGATCAGCGATATGCGTATGGGTTGGGATCTGGACTTACCATGGTTGTCGATTTGGATTTTGGTCGGTAGATGCAGACGATGACAAGAAATGAGATAGAGTTGACGGGTACAAATAAGGCCAAATAGTATCTGATACTTGCGATGCGATGATTTTTTGCATATGTACTAGAACCAATTTTCATGCGCTTTTTGCTCATATGATTGCGCAGCAATCGCACGATCTCCATCGCGTTTGAAAAATCACGTTGACAGGCTTTTCTTTTGGCATTTGTCTTAGCGGCCCCAGATTTAGCGTCGGTCATCTCGCCCGATGTCGGACAGTCTTTGTCATTGCGGCACATTGTACAATCGCAGTACATATATGGATCTGAACTTTCATCCCCCCCACTAGGATCCCTCGAGATGTCAAGGATTCATAACGCTTTCACTGTCCTAATGGGTGGGTATGCTCCGATCATGGATTTGTACATCTAAAGACCCTCACAGGCATACCCACTCCTATAGTAGCTGCGCCAATGGCAGGGGCCAGCGGTGGCGCATTAGCGGCCCAAACATCCGCCGCCGGAGCATTTGGATTCGTCGGCGCAGGTGAGGCGACCCCCGCGCTTCCACTCGCACCTTTTTCTAAATAAAGCACCCAGGATACATGTCCCCTTCTCGCATCCAGGACGAGCTATCCTTAGCCCGCACCCAACTCCTCCTATCCGACGCAGATCCCCTCCCAATCGGCGTGGGCTACCTAGCTTGGCAACTAGAGAAAGATCCCCCCTCTGGCGTTGATCTGCTTGACGTTTCCCTTTCGAACAGAGTTCAGGCCATCTGGCTCGCATTCGGGAACAGTATAGACCGATGGATCGCGCACATTCGCTCTTACGACGCGAGGTCCGGGCGGGAGCGGAAAACGCTGATATTCGTACAGGTTTCCTCGGTGAAAGAGGCTCTCATCGCCATCCAGGACTGGAAAGTTGACGTCTTAGTAGCTCAAGGTTTGTCTCCCCTACCTCCTTAAGCTTGGTTTGAAATTTCCTCTCATGGGTATTTGTCGCAGGATCTGAATCTGGAGGACATGGGTATAGCGCCACTCCACCGCTTCTCACGCTGGTGCCCTCTATCTTGGCAGTGCTGCCTAAAGACGGCCCGCCTCTTCTTGCTGCCGGTGGGTTGTCAACCGGCGGTCATGTTGCTTCTTTGCTTGTGCTTGGAGTCTCTGGTGTGGTGCTCGGTACCAGGTTTTTGGTGACGAAGGAGAGCTGCTATAATGAGGTGCAGAAGAATGTGCTTGTCACGGCTAGTGGCAATGCTACAGTGCGCACGACGGCATTCGATCGTGCTAGAGGAACTCTGGATTGGCCGGAAGGCGTCGACGGCCGTGCCATTTATAACAAGACAGTGCAAGATGTAGATGGTGGCATCGACATCGAAATAGTTCGACAGAATTTCAACAAGGCGACACAGGATAGGGATCCTGATCGAATGTTGGTATGGGCAGGTACTGGGGTTGACTTGGTCACGGGAATTCAGACAGCGCAGGTCAGTTTGACTTGGTAAATTGAAACGTGCCAGGCTGTCAGTTGATTTATGTTTGTGTAGGATGTCGTTCGGGAACTTGACGCAGATATGATGAAACATTTGAGTTGTGTATCAACGCTTATTGCCACCTAACGGCGACCCCGTTGGTTTCCGTGAACCTAGGACTATTGTCTTTCCTATTAGGAACCGTCGTTTCGTTTGCTTGCATGTCCCTGCGAGACTGTTAACGTTTGGGGAATAAGCGTCAGGAACACCCATTGATTCCGTCGGTAACAATGTGATATGCATTCTATGGAAGTATGATACAACTAATCGTGACAACAGTTCGCGTATACTCGAGAAGATCCTTGCCTTAGTGGACGATTTCCACCGTCAAATCACCCTGATTGATGGAGTCACCTATTCAATTGAGTTAGGCTAACCCCGCGTTCCAGATAATTGAACGAGGCTTACCTTCATTGACGACCACGCGTTTAATATGACCAGAAACAGGTGCAGTAACAGCAGACTCCATCTGTGGAGAACCAAGCGTCAGCAGGTCCTCATCGTCAAAGCGTTTCACACATACCTTCATCGCACTCAGTACTAGGCGAAAAAAAAACACGCTAGTGTCAGACAGAAATTCAAAGAGAGCGGATCATGCTTACCGCATAGAGGGTCGCCTTTCTTAATCTCTTGGCCCTCCTTCACTCTGACCTCAACCACGACACCTGACATGGGTGCACCCACTGATCCAGGGTCAGACGTCGCCTTCTCCCGCGAAACTGTTTCTACTGCGGAATTCTTGTCCTCGACAGACACAGCCCGAACCTGCGGCACAGGGGAAATGTCAGCAAAAATCTTCGCATGTCATACTATTGTTATCGACCTCGCCGTTAACTTCGAACCAGACGTCACGTTGGGCACGTCCTTCCACAACAGGCCCAACGGCCATCAGGCGGATAATCAGTGTCTTTCCTTTTTCGATCGAGATGTGCATCTCCTCTCCAATAGCCGGTCGCCCCAAGAAATACCGTGTGGGAAGAACACTGGGGAAAGGATAAATACATCTTTGAACATCACAGCATCATGAGGTTCACCTGAGATCTCCGTACTTCTCAAGGAAACCCTGGTATTCTTCGAAGACCTAACGGAGCTAACATGGCTTCAGAATATGCATCGCGGGAGTGCAAGGCACGGCGTACTTTGGGGTACATGACATACGACGTGACATCTGCATCCGTGATGTGCTTTCCAAACTTGCTGCGGAGTTCTGCCTTGATCTTTTTAAAATCGAGAGGTGCCATTGTTGCACCAGGGCGTCCGTCAATTCTTGGCTTGTTTCTGATGATATTCGAACGAAGCGGCTCAGGGAAACCTCCCACAGGTTGGCCGAGATAGCCCTGGAAGAACTCGACAACAGACGATGGGAAGTCAAGCTGGTCTGCACGTTGAATGACATCTTGTTTGGAGAACGAGTTTGACGTCATCCATTGTGCGAAATCGCCAACTACTTTTGACGAGGGCGTAACCTAACAGTTATGTTAGGGTGTGCATGAAGTAAAACAGGTAATTGCATGCCTTGATAATGTTGCCACACTGAAGGGAACGAATCAGGTGGAGTGGGAAACGATGCGCAAAAAACGTACCAGCTCGTTAGCCTCGATGTATTTCTGCTTAATTTCTAGGATTCGAAGGTCGGAAAACACAAGCTGCTAGTAAA
Organism: Suillus brevipes Sb2; assembly: GCA_011800875.2. Classification (NCBI taxonomy): domain Eukaryota; kingdom Fungi; phylum Basidiomycota; class Agaricomycetes; order Boletales; family Suillaceae; genus Suillus; species Suillus brevipes. The sequence goes on along the minus strand of JRHT02000063.1, from coordinate 108,656 downwards.
GAAGACACTCATGGGTCCACTGCGTGCCGAGACCTAATTGCGACGCTTGGAACTACAGGATTTATCAGCCGCCAAATCTAAATACATTCCAGACGCCACGCTCACCATGAGATTCGTGTATTGGCCTCCTGGCATTTCGTGGTCGAATACACTCGAATCCGAGGCCCGGACATTGGCTTCGAAGCAACCGTAGAGCATGCGAACCTGACTCCAATACAAGTTTAGCGCTTGAATGTCGGCGTAGCGGATGCCCGTCCCTAAGCGCGTTTGCTCAAGTGCCATGCACACGGCTCCCATTGAGGGTTGTGATGTCAGACCAGACATACCTATCGGAATCGTTGAGCTTCTAGTTCGTCATTCCCAGATGGCTAGCGACTTACTATCAATGGCAACATCAACAACATCAGCACCGGCCGCCGCCGCCGCGAGCATGCTAGCTGCTGCAATACCAGCCGTGTCATGAGAGTGAACGTGGATTGGAAGGTCAGGGTACTTCGCCCTGATCGCGCCGATAAGCCTACAAAAGTGTCAGTGTTTGCAAATTGGACAAAAAAGTGTTGGCTGAATACAATTTCGCAGCTTCAGGCTTCAGCAAACCAGCCATGTCCTTAACACCGAGGATGTGAATTCCTTCTTCCACTAGCTGGTCAATGAAGTCAAGGTAGTATTGCAGTGTGTATTTGGTCTCCTTCGGGCTTGCGACATCACCGCTGTAGCAGACAACAGCCTCAACAACACCTCCTGCTTTCTTGGCGGCATCGATACCGAGTCTCATCTAAAATGAACGTGAGTACAGTCTCATGAGCATCTGGATCACTTCGCCTCACGTTCTCTAAGGGAATCCGTCAATCATCAAGACTATTCGCTAATGGTATCACTCTCACCAAAGTAGTTCAGCGAGTCAAACACTCGGAAGATATCAAGACCATTCTCCACCGCCTTTTTCGAGAAGTCATAGATCGCGTTGTCACTACACGAAATCAGCCGGACATTAGGCGAGAATGAGGGGCACGCACGGGTAGCTTGTGTATCCAACGCCGTTGGCTCCACGAACGAGAGCCTGGAATGGGATATTGGGTACAAGCTTACGCAGGGTACGCTGGACGAAACGTCAATTCCAATTCAAGCTTTTCTAACATGTCACAAATCGCGCACCAGACGTTCCCAAGGATCTTCGTACAAGAAGCGCATGGCGACATCGAAGGTGGCGCCACCCCACATTTCCAAACTGAATGCGTTCGCGAGGGCATAGCTGGTCTCATTGGCGATGTTGACCATGTCGATCGTCCTAAGGCGGGTAGCGAGCAGCGATTGGTGCGCATCACGCCATGTTGTGTCCATGATGAGTGTTCCAGGGTAGTCGCGGACGGCCTTCGCGAAAGCCTCGGGACCCTTCTCGACGATAATGTTGCGCCATCCGACCTCACAAGGGAATGTTGTGTCAAGGGGTGTCCCATCAGGACCATCACGGCTCTCGAATTTGGGAATGACAACATCATCCTTAAGGCCTGGCTCGCCAGTCTGGCCTTTGATGGAGCTTCCATTGACTGCGAGGTCACCAAGGTATGAAAGGAGTTTCTGTGCACGGTTCTGGCTCTGCACCAGCTTGAAGAGCTCAGGGGTGTCATCGATGAACTGATGTGATACAAATGTTCAAAAGTGCGTCTTATCCTTACTTCTACGTGATGACTTACAGTGGTCCATGTCTTACCGCCAATGAAGACGTCGTGAGTGAGGAGACGGAACAAGAAGGGAATGTTTGTCTATCGGCAGTGTCAGACGCAATTCCATACGAAGACTATGGGGCAATTACCTTGACACCACGAATACGGAATTCGACCAAGGCACGCAACATCTTTCTGCGAGCAACTTCGTAGGTTGTGCCACTCACAGTACACTTCACCAACAGACTGTCGTAATGGGGCTGCCCGAAGAAACGAGTTCAAAATGACTCAAAATGCAAAATATGATTGGACACATACCGTGATCTGTGCACCTGCGAAGCCAGAGGACGCATCGAGACGAACGCCATTTCCACCAGCACTGCGGTACACCTCGATTTTACCAGTATCAGGCTGGAATCCAGTAGCTGCATCCTCCGTAGTAACACGACATTGGATTGCGAACCCACGACGAGTGATGGCCTCCTGAGTCAGACCAAGCTGAGGCAGGGTAGCACCGGCAGCAATTTGGATCTGGGCCGCAACGATGTCGATACCTGTAATCTCCTCTGCATTCCGAGTAAGCGATGTCAGAAGCACTCTAATTCTTGTCTGGAAATCGTACCAGTGATGGTGTGTTCGACTTGAATACGAGGATTAATTTCAATGAAGTAGTGCCTTCCCATTTGATCGACAAGGAACTCAGCGGTTCCAGCATTCCTGTATCCGACGCTCTTCGCGAGCCTGATCGCATCCGACAAAATGGCCTGACGCACTTCCTCGGGGAGGTGGGTTGCAGGTGCAACCTCGACAACCTTTTGGTGACGTCTCTGGACGGAGCAGTCACGCTCAAACAAGTGAATTGTGTTACCAACGCCATCGGCAAGGATTTGGACTTCAATGTGACGGGGTCGCTCTAGGAAACGCTCGATAAAGACAGTACCATCACCGAATGCTGATCTAGCCTCGGATACGGCACGCTCGAATGCATCTTTGAAGTTTGATTGTTCGCGAACAACGCGCATTCCGCGGCCGCCGCCGCCCATGGCAGCCTTGATAATGACTATATGCGGCAAAGTGGCATCAGAAGCAAAGCGAAAAGGAGAACATCGACGGACCTGGAAAACCGTATTCTTTGATAAATGCATCACCATCCGTGTATGAGTCAACCGGACCAGGTGTACCGGGAACGACTGGAACGCCGACCTTCATAGCTTGATAGAACCGTTCCAGTTAGCCCATATGGAACGATTCTCAAAGCATTATCACACACCAAGTGTACGCGCTTTTGTCTTGTCGCCAAGACCATCGATAACTTCGGGTGATGGTCCGACAAATGCGATTCCTGCCTGCTCGACTTTGCGAGCGAATGCAGCATTCTCAGATAAGAAACCGTACCTAGACAGTTGTCAGCCAAATATAGCGAAGAAGATATTAAGATAGCACACCCAGGGTGAATCATGTCAACACCATGTTCAAGAGCAATGCGGATGATATCTTCTTGGGCAAGGTATGCGCCAACGGGGGTCAGCCCTCTGCCGACTTGGTACGCTTCGTCGGCCTAATTGGTCTGATGAGCAACATTCGATAGATCAAGTATCATATCATTCGAATACCTTCTGGCGATGAGCCGAGAGACGATCCTCGAACGAGTAGATCGCGACGGTGTGCATAGCGAGCTCATGAGCGGTACGGAAGACTCTGATAGCGATTTCCTGTAAATGAGAGATCTAAGCAACGGAAGGCGCCCAGATCAAGAGATCAAAGCGCACACCACGATTAGCGACAAGAATCTTGGTGAGAGGACCACTGTGACCAGCGGATTTCCTTCTCATAGTTTGAATAGAGTGCACTGGCGTACCAGGGGCACTGGGCGTCCCCACGAAGGTGTGTGCCAGCCTCGGGGGGTGGAGCGGTAGCTGAGTCGAAGTAGCCATGATGAATGTTACTGGTTAGAAGTCAAAAGACTGTCAAGGCAAGACGGGGGGTATTAAAGTGCTTGACCTAGTCAGGGTGAAACTTCAGGGATTTTTGATTATCATCAGTTTGGCCTGGGCGCTTAGCCGAAAGTATCTAATCGAATCATACGAAATCACGAGCCTGAAAGACCGTAATCCGCAGTGATCTGTCCGCATTAGCCCATCCACCACGACTGCACGTATCTTTGTTTCGCTGGCACACATTTATCTGACTCTCAAATGAATGCTTAACATTCGGGTTTAAAGTGGACCTTGCCCCACGTCTTGTCTCTTAACTCCATCACTGCGGCACTTGTCATTGGCGTTTGTTCGGCAGCTCACGAGAAACCCGCACTACGAGCATACGTAATTCCATCGACCAGCGCTCCGTCTAGATGCCCAAGATATACAGAAACATGTGATGAAGTCGAGAAGTATGTATACTTGCCGATGGTCTACCTGTTTGACAAGGGTATGATGGTGGCTGGTTGAGGCCGGCTCTCCATTTTCTTCTGGTTATTTTTCGCTATCGCATACACAATCCCTGCAAAGAACCCCATTCCAATCGCCGACACCGATCCCGCTGTCACTGCATCGCCAAAAAAGAGCATACCTGAAGCCGCAACAGGGAGTTTGTTGAGAGCTCCGACCATGCTATGATTGTCATTAGCTGCAGCCTGCTGAGAGTACTGGAGGCCCTGAATCCATACCTATAGGTGGTACTACTCGTGGTGCGCACACACCATGCTGTAGAATATGAGATTCCAACTGCAGCTGCACCCGAAAATGCGATAGCGGACAAGAGAATGTTGCGTGTCTCGAGTGGGCTGATAAGACAAGCGTCAGTAACTAGTCTGCGGTCTCGCTGAGTGATGGGTGTCGTACAAGTTCCTAACAAGGTTCTCTGAGCCCCAATCCTCCACAATAATGGAAAACACCGCCAAGACAGGGATCGATAACAAATTATTATAGAACATCGAATCCCAATCGGAAAAGCCAGTGACTTTTATGCGCTTGCGCATCAGAAGAACCTAGGCAACGCAGTCAACAATTCAGCTCAGGGACATCACCAGGGCAAAGCATCTTACGTAGGCGGCGCTCATCAGGCAATTCACAAACATCCATATGTACCCCACATTCAGTCTAGAAACCATGTTTGACATCATGTCTAAACCAATACCCATGGCGGCGTTGGCTGGTGGAATGTTCTCAGTGCCACCTATGGCATTACTGACATCCGTAACCGCGGCCAATATAGAAGAAAACACCTGTCATAAAATCAGCCCATCCATTTGGATAGCCATGAGGCCACTCACCATAAAAATGAAAGCAACCATCGTAAGTGCTGTAATTCGTCCGCCGAACCACAGAACTTCCCCGTATGCCTGGTTCCTCGTTAGCCTCCATACGTTCATGACCGAGAATAATAACCGCACGATGAGTATAATCGTCAGATTCTTGAAAATTGTATAAACGGGAATACTGAGGTATTGCTGCGGCGAGGCTGTCAGCGCATGACGTACATATTGAGACTCTTGTTCGGCAGTACTCACCAGACTTTTCGAGCCGGTATAGATTACACTGACCAGCAGACAGCTGATGGGATACCATGCCTTGGCATCTTGTATGTCGAAATCGCGGAATGATATTACACTCGACTTCTTAGCTGCGATCACGCACGCAACGCAGACTATACTCTGCATTGATAGCAGCAGAAAAGTCATGTTAAATTGACTTCCGGACACTATGAACTAAATCATGCTATCAGAGACTGGCATGATTGAAGGACGTTGCCTATGTACACGACCTTGTTCACGACTGTCATCATGATTGACGCTACACAGTAGCATACTACGGAAGGAACTATACACGACCACGCAATTGAGCAAGCAGTAAACACGCATATCAGTAACTCACCAGCGGAGCTAGCATCTCCAGCGTCTTTCTGGTTACCAGTGGCTAAATTGCGCCGCAACTCTGCCAGGTCTTGATCCTCTGAGGTTTCCTTTGAGCTTCCCATGAGCACCTGAATAAAGCCGAGTAGAGAAAGACTAAAAATGGAGTTTGTAGAAGAGTCTGAGCAGGGGACAACGAAAGAATCGTAAGATATTCTAAAATTCTGGCCGTCTTGTACGCGCGAGCGAATTTCATCCGTTATTACGTGATCTTAGCACGTGATGTCTACGCCCGCGACGAGTCACGATAGCATCGTCACCTGTCTTTTCATGGGAAGCCCTCCATCGCGCTCAAAATGTTTGGAAAGGGATATAACAGTGCTCATTCAACACGGCGGAGACGATTTCATGAAGAACAGGAGTTATTGACTGAGGGACTAAAGGGACATCAAGCGTGCCAACGAAAGAACCTCCACGCACAGTTACCTTTGCATGTGCCAATAGAGACCTTTTTGTCGGAGTCTACCCCACGGCGCGGACCTTCACCTAACTGCAATTTGGCCGTAAAGTCTATCTTTTGCTTGGGTTGCATTCATTTAGATGGTCTGTGGGCAGTACTAGTGGTGAATGTGTAGAACTTCTGCGGCTCGAAACATAACAGACGACAACACAGTTTCCGTATGACTATCCAAAACAAAGTCCGAACCTGGTTCACAGATGATAATACTTATGCTATCCCCCAGGATGAAATGGTCACCACGTCCTAGGTCTCTGAACTATGGCAATATGTCCGCAAACAAATGGGTTTTGTCGATAGCAAACATCCAATAACATATTCAGCGGGCCAACCTGAGGCACTTGCGATGTGTCTCGAGAACCGGAGTCTGGCGGCCACATGAGCCAAATTTGCCGCGAGAGTCATATTTGCTCGCAGAGTCCACCATGATAAGAACAGCCAGACTCATCAATCACATATTCCCGTTCACACCACCATGTTTTCACGTCGCTTCCTGCAGCAAAGTGCCATCGCCATAAGCATCGCCAGCCTATTCTACAATATTGCAGAAGGCATCATCTCTGTGGTCTTTGGTGCAGAATCGTCTTCGCACTCTCTCATCTTCTTTGGCATTCAATCGGTAATCGAAGTACTCTCGGCCTCGCTCGTGGTTTGGAGATTTTTGAACGGACTCAAAGCTGGTGAAGAAGGCAAGGATGGATCTGACGTCAGTTTGAGCAAAGACCTGAGGTGTGCATGCTTTTCCCTCTCCCACCTTCGTATACCGACACACAGCAGGACAGAGAGAATAGCGACCTTGGCCATAGGGTGCCTCCTCGTGATGCTTGCCCTAGCAGCCGTAGGCACATCCATCGCCTCTCTCATTGCGCATGACCATCCTAGTCCATCTAACGCATCGGTCATCATCGCTGCGAGTGCTACCTTCATCATGTTCTTGTTCTGGGTACCGAAGCGCTACCTTGCAAAGGCGCTGAACTCCAGCACGATGAATGGTGAGGCACTTTGTACGCTATCGTGCATACAGTTTAGCTGTGCGTTGTTGATCGGTTCCATCGTATATCGTGTCTGGCGTGGTGGGTGGTGGGTCGACTCCGCGACTGCCATCGTGATTGCCATCCTCTTTGGTTGGGAGGGCTTTAAGATGATTAGGTGGGCGAGCAATGATCAATTCAATGGGGGCTGTAGTTGTGGGCAGGAGGAACGGAAGGCGGATAAACAAGCCATCCCCGAAGTCATGCAGCAGCCCAGTACAGGTCCCCAGCGCTGCTGTGGTGACTCCGGTTGTTGCAAGCCTCCACAAGAAAGTAGCAACAAAGTCTAGCATTCAGATCATGGTTAACGTTGTACGATAAATACTCGGCAATGTAGGTAAAGAATTTGGAGACGAGGGATAGAAATTATGTACTACACCAAGTGACTCTTCCAGTAAAGGATTTCTACACCACTGGAGTACGACGGAACTAAGCGATGATCAGCATGGTTTGATACCTTGCCATCACTATCCACAACCATAGAAATCACGGATGTTGAATTGCGGTCAGGAATGTAGTGTGTGCCTTGTTCCGCCTCATTCGAGGGAATCCCATGACTGTTGGAAGTTTTAGAATGTTTATATTTTCGAAATTAGGGAAAACTCACATCTCAGCCAAATGGTTCTGAATGAAAGTAAGTGATTGAGCATCGCGCACATGATGCTGGCACAGTGCGCAATATACGATAGCATCTGCCTTCAAAAGAGGCTTGGCCTCTTTCTCAAAATCCTTGACATTTTGCAACTCGTCGCCCTCTATTATTGTCCACTTGATTTCTTCAGTTTGCAGATCTCTGTGCAAGCGATAGCTGTGCATCACCTTTTACGACAAACCGTTGAGCATGGTCGTAAAAATCCGCATAAATTTCATTTACCGCCATGTCCCATGTCATAACCACCTTTCTGCCCGACGTGGAACACTCCCCGCATGCAAAACGAGCATCCAATACATCCATGTCCTCTCGACGCGTAGTCTTCGGGTCAAGACCGGCGGCCTGAACAACAGCTGCTGTTCCCTCGAAAACACTGGTTCGAGGAAGATGTCTAACAGCAGACCACATTCGGCACCCGAACTGTTTCACATGTAGTTGGTAGACTTCGTCAGGCAGCGTGTTAGTTGCCGGAACGAAAAATCCCGGCCACGAGAGCACCTCTGGATACATCAGTAGACGACGATCGCTACCACATTCCACAACAAATACAGCAGTTGCCAACTGCAGGTAATCCGTATCCTTCTGCTTGTCACTGTCGCCCTGGTTTTCTGGACAATGGATCAGGTCTAGAAAATCGTGATCAATTTTGGCTCTCCAAGAGGATACAAAGTCAGGGAGCTGTTGAAAAGCAGAGACGAATGAAGTCGCGGTGATTGTGACTGATTCAGGAGACGTGATGAGAACTCTGAAGGGGTCGAATTCTGCAACATTGACGGCATGTGGCATCAGGTCAAATGCTGCGTCTGGTGGAGGGGGGTGCTGGAGATACTTCTTGTATTCATCCATCAGAATCTGGCGGCGAGGACCGTAGACTTTATCTTCTATGCGACGGGCCCTGACTTTATCGAGCGCTATGATCAAATCTGGGCGCATACGATCCCACACTGGTAACAAGGAGATGTATACCTAGTTCTAACGATTCGACAACATACTCACATTTTTGAGTAAGAGGTTTTGGTTCCCTGAACGATGCCCCAAGACGATCTTGCAACCAAAATCTATCCACGTAGTCTAACTCGGGCTTGTAGCCAGCTTCAGTGAGGTGAGTCACAATACTAAGTTTGCACATCAGTCAAGACTGGAGATACAACACAGTGGTAGCTGACATACTCGTCCTGGCGAGCGCGTCTAATGGCGTCCAGTTCATTTTTACGAGAATTCGCTACAGACTGTGACCACTGCTGACACTGTTCTGCATGCTGGAATGAAGATATAATTGCGTAACTCAAGTACAACAAGTTCAATGACTTACTTCCATTACCTCGAGAGCATATTTTCGCTTCTCAAGCAACAAAGCTGCCAACTCGTCCGCTGGCGTCTTCAAGTGCTCGGCAAGCAGTTCATCAACTGCCTTCCTGAGGAACAGCTGCTTGGGTCGACCTGAAACGCCGTAAGAAGACGAATGCAGAAGTGATGTAAATCAAGGTAGGCCTACCCGTTCCGTATATCATGGCATGCGGTAAGTCATACGAACTGAAATTCATCCGAGGGATGCGGGTTTGTGAGCCCCAATGATCAAGAGTACTATATGCATCGTAAACACAAGGATTGACGAGCCTGAACCAAGATGACCAACTTTTCGCATATACATCTGGGGCAGTATCTTGCCCGAAGTGGCCATAAAACAGATCGAACAACTCTGCCGCAATCCTATGGTACATATTGGTGAGCAACGGTTGGGCAACTTTCGTTAAAGCTCGTCGCACATGGCAATGAGGATAAAAAGCAAGATTTGCATACTGTGGTTCACTCATGTCTTGGGGACAATCGGGAAGGTCATCAACCTGAAGGCGAGCAATTTTCCAAGCAGACGCGGATGACCGCTGCAGCAATAAATTTCGGAAGTCCTTGCTAGTTCTGGATAGATTTAAAAGGTCCATTGGAAGGAGAAAGCTGAGTATCTGTATGGTCTCATGAGCCTTGCGTAGAAAAAATAGTAAGCCTGGCCTGACATGAAACAGAACATCCAAGTTCATTGTGGGCATTAGGTCGAGTCGTCCACGGCGCTTCAACTTCGTTTTGGCGCGGTGACCCGCGCCTTTCCTGAATCTTTTCTTGACGTGGCGGGGAGCAATATCAGAGTCTTCTGAATCCTCGTCACTGGAACCAGCCTGAGAGAGCCTGCCTGAATTTGAGACCGTTGATGTTGTGGAGTCATTGCAGACTACACGAGTAGCCGATCTTGTTGTGACCATTGAACCACAGTCTTTGGCGCACACTAAGGTCACTGGAAGCTTGAAATGCGTGGGCTGGGTTGTAAAAAAAGGAGTCTCGCTGGATCGGGATCGTACTTGATGTCACAGAAATAGGCAAACAATCAAAAATAAATATACTTACAGATAAATAAATAGACAATATTCACATGCACACCACACCGCTCAGCCTGCCTTAAGACAACGAAGAAAATTCATTACAGCAAATCTCGAGCATGTACTATGATAGAGGGTAACAGTTCACATAAAACGATCAGAATCCAAAGCCAGTCATAGCCTGAGTAGCATTAGGTCAATGGTACAGAACTCCAAGTGCGCGGGAAACTCACAGGCATCATACCAACCATGCCGTTTCCATTTGCCATCGGTGGCGGTTGATTGACATATCTAAGCCTCGTTTATCAAATCAAGCTTGTGAACTCGTCAGGATCCTGCTTACCCATTGGTTATCATCAGACGATTGGCAGGGTTGATGATCGGGGCTTCAGCTTCTTGCTGCTCCTTGGCCGATTCTTTTTTGGTGCGCTCCTTGACCTCCTTTTCCAACGCAGCCAACTTCTCGCGCATGGTCCTTGATACTTGGATTTTGTATGGCATGTAGAAATCATTGAGACCATGTTGCCATGACAGTTCCTCCACAACATCTGGGCGAAGAAGGTCGAAGCAAACGAATAGCATACCAGCAAAGCACTCCTTGTTGCCGATATCAACGAAGTAAGAGAGCAGATCTTCAGCGACGTCCGTTGAAGCGGAGGTGGCGGCGGTGATAATAGCGTCCTTGTACAACTGATCGTGCTTTGAGAGAGATATCGACTCTTCCCAGCGAGAGTTTTTCTAAATACAAAAGTCAGTTTCACATCATTGCATACCCAAACGATCATGTACCTTGTACAGATGTGCTGCGAGTCTCCTGAATTCCAGCAGACCATGCTGCTCTAAGCGCTGTGCAAGACCAATGTTGTCGAAGTTGTCAAAGCTGTCGATAGAATCTCGGAGGGTTTCATAGTCTTCCTCTTCTATGAGGAGGTCGTTATATGCATCGTTTACAGTCTCAATGTTCAGCTACTCGGGTGATCAGCTCTCGCACAGAGAAAACAACAGACGCAAAGAAGCTTACATGCTGGACGGCAATGAGATATGCCCGAATCAAGGGAATATGATCTATCTGGCGGAACATACGGACAACCCGCGCGTGTTCAATGCGGGGAATGAGGACAGTGAGAAGATCAGTCAGAAGCGTCGGTTGCTCTTGAAGGTAGAATGTGAGCGCCTTGTAGTATCTAGAGAATTGTTCTAGCCAGAAATATCGTCAAATCTGCGATAACCCACACTTCGACATTGGCAGCCCGAACAACAACTTCTTTGAACTGGTTGTGTTCCCAAGCATCAGCTGAACGTTCAATCATCGCCAAAGCCGTATTATCCTGGAACAACCATAAATATTTATGGATAGGGTTACTGACAAGAACACGTACAAACTCGTCGTATTTGATGTATAGGAAAACCAATTCGGGCCAGAGATGAGCCTTTTCAGTGGCTTTGATAACCTAGATAGGGTCTGAGTATATGCCAAGATAATGTGCGTGACACCTGCCTTGGGGATGTTGATTCTCGAGACGAAAAGCTTGAGGTGTTCCATCACTAATTGAATGGAGATGAGATACTGGTACGGGGACAACTGTATGCCTACATTTGCCAGGTCTGTACTTGCTGTATAGGATCGACAATTCGGTAAAGATACCCATCTGTCCAAATAATCAGAGCTGATAATGCCAGATGTCAAGACTCTTACATGTGCTCGCTCTAGACTCAAAGCAGCTTCAAGTAAGGACAGAACTTCATCGAAGTAGCCCCAACGTTCATAAGACCGGAGCAGAGCAGCCACTTCCTCCTATATTGAAAGTGAGTGTAGGACATGGTTATTAGAATGCTAACTGACCGCGTGAACGACAATGTTCAAGCCACAAATTTGCGCCTGTGACGATAGTCAGAATACGACCAACTGAACTTCATATATAAGATCACTGACGAGTCTAAACTCGGCTTTCTCGATACATGCAGCATGGACTTGCTTCCAAACCCTTAAGTAGAGTCAGTTTAAGATCGGCTTTAGAAAGAATGAACGTACTGAGTGTTTCCAGCCTTCCGCGCACTTTCCACAGCCGCTTGATTCTCGCCAAGGTAAATGAGAGTCGTAGCAAGACGTGCCCAGTTGGAGATACTGGTGAACAGTAATTTGGCAGCCTGGTATAATTCATCCTCGAAGCACTTCTCTCCGACCTCCAAGATGTCAGCAACATTGGTCATGGCCAAGAAGTCCTCCATGTCATGGAGACGGTCAGTCTTTGCATACGCATACGCAAGTTCTGTGTCGATCTTAGGTTCGCGAAGTGTCTTGCGAGCCATTTGGAGGAAGCGAACAAGATCATCATGTTTTCCAGCGTGACTCGAAATTTCAATGACCTCAGCGAAGTTGGAGGGGTCCGCAGCCTTGATGTACGAGTCTGAAGAAGAACATGAATGAAAATATACACACAAGACATTATGAACAACTCACCAATGGCGTCCTTGATGCGAAGACCATCGAGCTGAGCCTTGGCAAGTCTGCTCCATACTTCTGGCTTGTTGGCCTTGTTCGCATACTCTAAACCGCGGTCAATGGAGGCGATATGCTCGACAAGAACATTGATAGCCATTGCATGCTGATCATATTTCTTGTAGATCGTCAGTGCCTCTTCATACAATCCATGATCGGTAGCAATCTTTGCTATCTCTCCGGCGTCGTAGTTCTGGAGCTTGTTGATATAGCCAACAACTTTCCCTTTGTCTGCGCGGATTGAAGTCAGGAGAAGAAGGTTCTGGAGATTGCGGTTGTCGCTGAATGGAGAGGGCTCGATGACTACTTTCTCGAGAAGCTCGATCAACTCAATGGGGAGATCCGCCGACAGGAATGCCTTGACGGTAACTGACACATCATCAGGGTCCGTGCATTCTGGGAGTGCAGTCGCGACGATCTATTCAATGGGGGGTGAGCCTCTAAGAATACGATGTCAAATTCAATTTCACCTGATCAATAAGAGCCCTGCGGTGAATATTGTCATGGACAAGAACCTGTGCCCAAAGCTCGGGCTGGCGACGTTTCACGAGGTACCGAGCTTGCTGCTTGAACATCGAATTGTCGTTGGTGATACCAATAAGCTCATCATCACAGAAGCCCTTTGCGTAAGCGATGTAAGCAAGGTAAGGATCCCTGGCCTCGCAGAACTTTCCGACAACCAGTGGCTCATACAACTATGAAACCATCAAGTGAGCACGCCGGTTCAACTCATTCGCTAGACAACATGACTCACGTTGTTTTCCTTCAAGAATGTTTCCGGGTTGTTGTTGCTGTCGATGAAAATCTTGGCCATGGCATTGAAAACCGCTGGGTCCTGGCTGCCAGACTGCACGCGAGCCTCCAGCCAAGGCAGAATGAGTTTCAGACGGTTGCGTTGCTCAACTTCATGCACAAGCTCATCAATGGGGAAATTCCCAGTGACGGAGGCAAGTAAACCCTTGATGGTTGTCTCGTCGCAATCTACATCAAGCAAGCCACCAACAACTTGAGGCGTTCGGACCGAGTTAACCCGCTGCACATACACTTCGATGAACTTCGTGAGTCCGTTCTGGTACAGGTACAGAACAAGGTCGTGCACAAAGTCGAAGCGGTCGCAGACAATGATGAGGGGAAGTTGATCCGGGAGCTTCGCCTCCTTCAGGAAGTTCTTAACCTTCTCAGGATTGTAGTGGTTGCTCTCTCTGCAGATTCGCTCAACCTCACGAATTTGACCAGTGCGAGTAGCGGCCTGGATGTACTTGAAGTGCACCTCGGGATCCTCACTGAGATTGACGATGGATCCAAGGTAGTAGTAGAGGCCTGTGTTATAGTTAGCGCTTCTGGCCATTCACCCTTGTCACATGCGACGGGAATCACCTTCAAATGTCTTAAAAGATTCAAACATCTCGATGAGTTGCACAGGACCCAAGATGTCAGAATACTTGGTGGCGATCTGGATTACAACCTGCAAGTTCTGCCGGATGTTAACGCGCAGCATCTCCTGCATGCATGACATGGACTGCTCTGTTGTTAGACGACTGAAGTAGTTCACTAGCCACTTCGGAAATGTCAGGCTACCGCCTCCTGTTGAAAGCAATAAATCGAAAGCTCACCTCCGGCTGCAGACCGCTGGTATGAACAATAGCGCGCTTGATGTCCGCTAGGTCTTCATAGTGTTCTAATGCCTTCCCACAGATAAATGAGACATGATCAGCGGTCACGGCCAAACGTTACTCACTCGTTGGAGTAAGCCTGCCTTCTCGCAAAGATTGGCAATTCGGGGTCTATCGTAGTTGGTGAACATCTCATTGCCGAGGATGGCATCTGCAACTTGAGGGGCATGAACGAGATTCATCTCGAGCAAGCGAGTCTGCAGATGGCCTTGTTCAGGCTTGTTATCCTTCAATGCATCGAGAAGGAACGAGGTTGCGGGCTGAATCATATTTTGTGACATGAAGATGTCGACCACCTAGGAGAATGACAAATAAGGAGTCGACGATCACATAGTTAGGAAGTAGCCTTACCCTTTCCATGTCCACGAGTGGCCCGTTCTCGTCATTGACTAACTGACTTGCGAACTCGGCCCCCTTCTCTGGACTTGTCCTCATGACATGCTGTAGAAGAGAAATATAATCCGGCGTGTAACCAACTTTCTTCGAGTATAGGACGATCTTCTCAGTTTGTCCAGTCTCCGCGAAGCAAGCAATGACCTTATTGGGAACGTTCGCTCGTAGGTAGACGCTCAACGCCAATGTCATGTCGTGTAACCGCACAATGTCCCCCAATTCCTCGCTGCATGTGAGCTGTAAAGGAAACTTCAGCATGAGCAGAACACAACGAAGAATAAACCCACCTTGTTCTCCTTCAGCCACTTTTCAAGCAATTGTTTCCTACCCTGTTGCAACACCGGGCGCGCGAGTTCGAGTGACTCGAAGTGGTTAAGCTCGCCCTTCTCTAATAAAATACCGAAGTACTGTAAAATCGGTGACAATCCACCAGGAGGCGCTGGTGCTTGTTTGAAGGACTCGATGACTTGGGCAGTCCGTAGTATGCCCTGTGTTGCAACAAATATTAAAAAGAAAATGATCGAAAATTTGAGACCTACCCTCGGAGAGTTCGCAGCAACTTTTGCGGCCTCGCTGTACTGTCCACTAGAGAATAATTGCTGGTACTGTTTAATGTAGAGGTCATCCGCGCCAGGGAGGTTTGCACGACTGGCAAGCTTGAAAGCAAGCTCCGTGTTATTGAGGGTGGTCAAAATGTACGGAATGATGGTCTGCTCGTCGACGCTGACCGAAAGAACTTGGCCCTTCTTGTTGACACCAATGATACCATTCGACATTTCATGCTCAGCAGTGACGAAAATCGTATCACCAGAGATACGGTTCATGTACACACATGCACCACTATCCAGGTCATATAGGTGAATAAAACCGTATTTCGTGACCAGGAAAATGATGCCATGTTTCTTCGACACTTGCATCGCCACTGGGAAATCGTTGGTAGCCTCTGGAGGAAAGTAGACATCTACCGCCTTCTTCACAAAGGGAGGATCAGGAGCTGTGTGGTCAATTTCGACGACATGAAGCTAGTAAAACGTTGAGTTTTCCGTACGCTTCGCAGTTGCAAGAAAACAAACCTTGGCACCTGTCGCTGTCCTGACTGCAAACGCAAACAACTTGGTGACGTGTTGGTGCCCGTCAAGTTTCAGCTCCGCAAAAGTAGCCGCATGCCCCTCGATAGGTTGACTGACGCCTCGTTCACGACTATACAACTGCATTGCGCCCTTGACCTTGAAAGCCGAGGGATTTGTCGTGTTGCCAGTAATGCCAATGAGAACCAACCATTTCTCGTCTGGAGTCACACGATAGTTGATAATTTGAGCACCAGTCAGTGTCGCATGCCGATCGAATACTTTCTGAGGCGGGGTTGTCTGGTCCGAGATGCTCCAGTGATACACAGCCGTGTCGGTGACCATACCAATCGTGGTATCTGAGACCCACTTCCAGAACACGACGTCTTCTGCATTGACGTGTGACTTGACTTTTTGCTTCGTTTCAATATTGAAAATTTGAAGTGTTCGGCCAGCTAAAGTGGGAGCTGTAAGTAATTCCCTCCATTGTAATGCACACATAGTCGTACCCTTCAAGGCGAGAATTTTGTTGCGAGGGTGCATTATGGCAGAGTCTGCGCTTATCGGTCTTCGTAGGACATTATTGGCATCCGCAAGGTCAATGATGACGACTTGATTTTGCTCATTAATCTTCTCTCGTACGCAAATGAAGTGGTCGGACTCCAGGGTCAAGGTCTATGAAACGCGAGCCCACGCGGTCAGTTATCTCATTTAGAGCGCAGCTACACACACGAAACTCACCTGCAATATTACAATAAAGCCCAGCGCACATGGATAATTGAGTCTCCTTCTGCCAACAACGATGCCAAATGGGTTGCGCGTACCTGAAATCCAATTGAACTTGGCTGTATGGCCAAACTTGAGAGCTGAAGGTGCTCGCAGAATGTGATGGGCTTCGAAATATCGGTCATAGCGCAGAAGTCAAAGCCGGACGCGGCGCAGTTGAGGGAGACGTGGGCGTTGGGTTAGCGAAGGTAAGTAATAAAAGTTTACCTTTATTTGTCTCTCGTTTGCAAACGACCAAACTGCGGGAAAACCGACAAATATAACACATGGAAGGCTTGTAAGTACATAAAATCATATTCCGCCAACACTCTATTCTATTCTTCTGACAGTGCCAAAGCTTCCTGCTCAAGATCATCCCCCTCTTCAAGCGTTGCTGGTGGAGCTGCATTGCCATAGTAAAGACGTTGTAGGATGATGGCTTTGGAAAGTGGTTAGTGACGTGTTGCAACTCGTGGAATGGGTAGATACTTACCACAGTCTACTGACAATTGGAACACTGCACATACCTTGAACTGCAGGGGTGAGCCCTGAAGGAAAAAATACACAGTCCTGATCCGACGTCAAGGCGCTGGAACAGGGCAATATATCGAGGGAACTTACTTGAACGAGTCACCCCCCACCCAACCAAGGAGAGTTGAAGCACGGAAGCCATACAGTGATCGTTGTTTGTAATTACTGCACGAGGGAATGTTAGTCAAACGTGTGGTTGTCTGGTGTCGATTACCTGATCAACTGCGGAATGGGCAGCGTGCTCTCCAGTCCCAAGGCGACAAACCCTAGTATCGTGACATATAGCTCCGATCGACTAAAGATCAAGAACAATATTGCTGAACATAAACTGGACGGCTCGTTGAAGTAGAAATAGCAAAAATCACGGCTAACGCTCACATATACCCAGCAAGAAATTCGATATACTGAGCATAAGTATGCCACTGCCAAAATGAAAGGGGACGGGACGAGGCCCCGAAGGTTTCAGGGCTTACGCGTGGGCGGTATCGAACACAAATGTAGAGCAAGGCTAGCTGATGTGATAGTCAGTTCGTCACATGCAGCAAGGCCACAACATACAACATACCTGCGCTATTATCATTAAAATTGACTGCACGAGCAGGGCAAGCTCAAAGTGATCGCCCAACCAGAAAAAACATCGAGTTATGTTTGCGATTAGTCTTCGGTGAAACAAGGGAGGGGTTGCAGGGTGCGGAATCGTGTCAGCGTTGCAGTGTGCAGCAGAGTGATGTCAGAGAGCTCACAAAATGGCGCAGACGTCACGAGAGAAGCCTGTTGAGTCCCTGTGTCAAGAGTTTAACAAACCGTGCGTTGGCAGGCTGAAAACATAGAAAACCGCACTTTTTGCGAACGATAGACACGGCTTGATCGACATAAACTAACGGGGGTCCAATGGCCATTCCGACTGCAGCAACAGTGGGTATCCAGGACGCCATGACGCTGCCTAGCTGTTTAGCAGGTAAGTTCAAGTTGCGAACCTGAATTCACTTAACCGAGTGTGGGGTTACAAAGAAGATGAACACATGCAAGCTGCACAGCCACCTAGTACTTTTATCAGGTTAGACTTATTGAGTCATAGAAGTTGTATAAAAGAAGCTTATCCGGTCGAGTTCATTGAACTTACTGCTGAAGCGCTGCGTGCAGGCAGCCCATTCTGCGAACATTCTCTGGAGCGAAGGAGATAACGTCCGCCCCCCAATCCTCTGCCTTCCATCATTAGCAAGGGTGCCTTGTCTCGTTTCTGATAGAAACAGAAAGGAACTCGAGATTTTGTGACATGTCCCTCTCGATGCGAAGGAACATTCTTCTTCATCACCGCAATAGCGCACAGTAATCGGCTCAGATCAATCTATGGCGCAGCGGTCGGCGTTCCAGAACGGCGCAAATCTCATCCAGATTTCACATAATTCTGTTTCATCACACAAGGTCTACGTGCTGTTTGACTTGTGTACATGGCGTAGTCTCCACCATCCTGCCATTTGTCTGGCGTTGCCGGCCTGTCTACAAGCAAAGCAGACTGCCTTTGTTGCTAAGGTATGCTTCTTTGATCTTTAATTTTTCACTTCGAAGTTCTTTATCCCCTGCATTCAGAATGCATGTCGCATACCTGCTGTAGCGAAGGACGAGCCGCTGTGCACATCTCTGACTTTGGTGGCTACATCACGACGCGGAAGTATTAATTGTTTCCACAAAGCCTAAGTATGTATCTGGGTATGCTTGTAACTTGTTTTTTAACGCTCATTAATAGGTACCATAGCAATAACGTCGTCGTGGTGCACAACTGTGCGAGGGACCTCGGGCCTAATATGCATAATCACGCGAAGGAAAAGCAAGCTGACGAGCTAGCCTTGTGCCCCTTTAAGAGCTTAAAGAAACCCCGATCCACGCGGCAATTGTTCAGCTTCCATTCTTCACGGATGGACGAAGACATAGACTACTGAATACTATTTTGCCTGACCGTGTGGCCACAACTGTTTTCAGTTTTGGGGACCTTAGCATTCATGACGCAAGTTGAATGCCTCGAAATCTTGTGGAGCCGCATGCCTGCCGGCAATCACCCTAATAATGCAGTCCTTGCGGTGAGCTGCCAATAGCCTCAGTGATAATGCTGTGTTTCCAGCTCCTTTCTGCACCACTTGATCCGCAGAGACTTGATGGAACTCGTGAGATCACGCATCATGGTCTTCTCAAGGTCTAGGGGTGATGCATCGCTTTCCCTCATTGTGTGGACTTGTAGATGAAGTGCGGTGGTCCCCTTGTACAACGGTACAACCCGACATAGCAGTCTGAGTCGCATGCTTCGAATGGAAATCCCTCGCTTGCGTGCGGGAGACACCTTTCACATCGTGTTGTGCTACAACGCACGC
This sequence comes from Suillus brevipes Sb2, assembly GCA_011800875.2. Classification (NCBI taxonomy): domain Eukaryota; kingdom Fungi; phylum Basidiomycota; class Agaricomycetes; order Boletales; family Suillaceae; genus Suillus; species Suillus brevipes. Next base: position 89,278 of record JRHT02000063.1, on the reverse strand, counting down.
AGACGCTGAATGAGTATCAGCACCCTCAGGCGTGTATCATCATTTTCTCCCTCATATCCCGTGTCTGGATGCAAACCCAACTGTTGGCGCGAGGTCATTACAGCGGACGCTTTTGGTCACTCTTCATTCGTAGCCTGTGGCAGCCAATCAATATGCCCCAGCGGAGCCTCCGCGAGAAGGAAACAACCGGTTTGGCGAGTAGAAAACAGGCCCCTAAACATAATTTCACTATGCCGATATGGCCTGATGGTGGAAGTGAATTATTCATTTTCACCGTCGATTCCTTATGCATTACAATTAATTGCATTCTGCGCGTTCCTTACCTGATACAAGCGTGAAGCGCAGTGCTGTTTGCCTTATGGATTTACTTTATAGAATGCCCTAGGGTGGCCTGCAATTACATGCAGATATCGTGGACCAGTGCATTGGTATATATCTACCAAGTTTCAAGTGATTCCGGATAGACTCACCATAAAGCTTTCTTCCCCCCCGTTTGGGTTCCACTCAGGTACTGATTTAGCCTAAAGTTCTTCCGCGGCATCAATTGTCAGAAATTTGCTTCCGTGTTGTACTTTCCTTCTCTGTCCACCCGTGACACTTATATGCCCCCACACCTCCACGACACTTTCGACCGCTATTCTGCGATGGAGCACTGCTATCACGATGGGGACCAATACTACGACGCTAGCCTCCCGATTACTACGCATTACGATTATGCTCCCTATCAGCCTTATTCGTATTACATTCCCGACAACATGATGCTTGCGATGACAGACCTGCAGGGCGAGCAGCAATTAATTCAGACACCTGTCCATGAATATCACCCCCAAGCTTTTGACAACTTCACGTCTTCCTCTGTCCACTCTGTATCGTCGGATTCATCATGTCCAGTGAGTACAGTGAAACCGTAGCTTGTTATCGAACAATCAGCTCACCCGGTGTTAATACAGACGTCTACTGATTTCCATGATGCACCAGCCTATCCTACATATTCTGACAGAAGACCGTCGTACCCCCCGAGCTGGGCACAAGACGTTAGAAATAGCTCTACCCATGTCGCAGCTTCCCAGTCGTCGGAGTACCGAGCAACAATCGCGCGTCTCAGCGATGATTTTCTCGCAAGCGCGTCGTCGTTGTTTGGAGGATCTACTTCACGACCTCGCAACACGTCCGCTACCTTGAGCGGACCCGCGACCCCTCATCAGAGCCCTATGCAAAAGAGCACTCTTACGCCTGCCAGAAAACGCTCATCGGAAGCCATGAATGAGGAGGTCTTTGTTGATCAGGTACCAGCGCTTGTTACTTGCCATCCATAATTGAAGATCTGACGATCGAAATTTTAGCAACTTGACGCTCGTGCATCCGTCCAAGATTCAAGATACCTTCCTCAGCCTCACATGATTGTTCCCTCTCAAAATAGAGTTGTGCGTGAACGTCGCCTTCCTCAGGGTTCATCACACAGTGGCGAGTCACAAAGCCTCCTGCGGTCTCCCGCTGGCCCTTTTAGACAGTCTCTTTCACCAGATCTACTACTATTACGTGAAGAAGGGCGACCGGCGGCCCATCAGGCCAACAAGAGGCCGCATCGCTCCGAGGAGATCACCCGCCATTCTCAGACCGTTTCAAGTGTCCCTGCAACGTGGTCAGCGCCAGTGGAGCCTGTTATGAAAGTCAGTGCCTCGAGGAAGACTGGTGAGCAGAAGAAGCAAGCCCTTGCTTGCCTATTTTGTAGAGAAAGAAAAATAGCCTGTGGCAGACCCCCTGCCCATAGCCCAGACCAGACCTGCAAGTAAGCGCTGTTCTGATGGCCTCTAGTTTCCTCTTTCTGACTACTTCCTCAGTCAATGTGCACGACGTCGGATGAAATGCGAGTATCCCACGGAATCTCGTCGAGGACAGCATAAACGCATCCGCCGTAAACCAACCGAGGAGTGTATTGGGGCTTCGAATTCGTCTTCGGCTTCGCAGTCAGCACCGAATACACCACCCGTCGTTGCGTTAACGGCTTGAATGAATACCACGTGTCAATGTACAGCACAAGTTTTGACGACCGTTCAACGACACTTTAGATATATGTATGCAATATTACCTTCAAAGGCTTCCCGTGACTTTCGACCACGTATACCTATTTCATATCGATTCCCTTTCTAATTGTTTACTATTATTACCTGACGGCGTCAGTACTTTACTCTCCTTGCATTTCTACTGTCGTTGACCTAGCCTGCCCAAAAATTATGTTCTCTTTTCGTATTCTTTTACTGCATGATTTTCCATCGTTGGACTGCAGTATATTCGCTTTAATAATATCAAGATCTTGTCGTTTCCCTGAATGTTCACCCCTGGGCCAAGCGCTTTCATGAAATGTGCCATGAAGCATGAAGTGTGGTAAGCGCTCATCCCAGCGACTGAATGAAATTCTTTCGCGAAGACTCGCGGAGCTACTGCATGAAAATTCAGGGGTGAAATAAATTCCAGAGCGTTTTAATATGATATGAGAAAGTATATTCGACTATGTATGTAGACGAAAAAAAATGAAATACGACCGACAAAAACCCCGGCCAAAGCGCGAGAGAAACGTCCCCAAGGTGTTCCAGAGAAAAGACTAGAAACACCTGATAATAATCTCATTATCACCGCCCATTGACTGTGGCAGTCGAGTCCCTCCGTAAGCCCGATGGGCCAGGTACAGGACGTACTTCTGGAGAAGGAGGCCTCTTATTCGGATGGTCTGGAATTTTCTCAATTTCCTTCTTCGCCGCTTGCCAAGCCTCAAGGTTCTGTGACAATTCAAGCTAAATTCTAGAATAGTCAAAATGGAACCTACCTTTTTGCACCAGTCCCTGTGGATTCTGGCCATGCTGATAGTCATCTCCCTTAAATCGGCAACTTTCTGACGTTGGAAGCGGTCTAGATCTGCCTGGATTGTCGAGCTCGAGTACTTGAGATCCTGTGCTGAGAGGTGCAGCGCATCTTCCAGCTATGGTAAAATGTAGTCAGTTCAATGATAAGCAACAGTGGAAATAGCAAAGATATACCTGTGAGATGGTCTCCCGCGTCTTGCTGATGCTACTACGACGCGCAGTTTCGGGATCAACGTCCATCATCCCGTGGAGCGTGTAACTTAAAGCATTCAGAAAACCCATACCAGGTGCTCGCCGTTTGTATGGATTGGGTCCTGGGTGCGGAGGTAGGTATGTTGATCCTGGCTCCTCAGCCTCATCTTGAGGCTGGTTTTGAGGTTGACTTTGACCTTCTTCGCCCTCAGTAGGGCTGCCTGGCGACCGCAGGCCATTAACACGCCCTTTCGACAACGCCTCGTCCAACCTCTTTGCCTCTCGTTCGCTCTTTTCGTATTCTTCTAGCATCTCGCGTTTGTTTTCCAACGCATCCTGGGTCATCTCATATTGAACGTGCTTTTGGTGACGATAGGACAGCAGCTTCTTGATGATCACTGCGAATTGCGCATACTCATGGAGAGGCTCGGAAAAGTTCTGTTCGAGTTCCTGGAGCTATGGGGGAGTGAGATGCATGGCTGTGAACAAAGAAGGGCAGACGCACAAGTCTAGTTGTTGACATGTATGTTGTGTCAACAGCTTGTCCTGTCTTCTCCATGGCAGCGGCCAGTGCGCCATTTTCGTTCAAGCTGTATCCGTTGAGAGCAGCGCCAAGTTCTGAGTAATCCTGAGCATTCTCTAACATTACAAAGGGTCATTAGTAGTTCAGTTGTCAGAATTATAACTTTGTTCGCACCTGACCATCGCTTCAAGGTCCTCCGAGTGACCTTCTCCATCGGTCCACTGAGATGGTTTGCAAATTTGTTGGTGAATATCTCAGAGTCTACGGACCGCTGATCAGGGTTTCTCAATGGGTGTGTTGCTGATGGATTTGGAAGGGCAGCGTAAGCGGAAGCAGCGCTCTGATCTGTCGGGTTATGTGAAGGTGCTTTGAGAGTGTTCTTCGGAAGGAGGGACAAAGGAGGTGAATGTAGCACCTCCGTCTATTCAGCCACAGTTAATCAGATGCCAGTTGGTTGAAATAAACGTGACAGACCCAAGACACCTCGCCGTCGAGAAAACGGTGAAATACATGCTCGTTTGATAAAATAGGGTGCCGAGCGATGCGGTTCAAGAAAGTCTGCAACATTCGCTTGCGGCGTGCGATCATTGCAGCATCCTCCTTAGCTTTTGCCTGCTTCGTGGCATAGTCACCAATAGTTTGCTTTGATGGGATTGGCGGAATAATAATGGTTGGATACAACTTCACGAGGCTTGACCTCAGGGACTCGAATTCCGAGTACCGATGTCTCGCTTCCGCATTCTATCTCGTAAGGTTATGAGGGGTGCATCCAATTGAGAAGTGGGTTGCACCTACGCCTGCACGAATAATGTAGGTAATATAGGGCGTGTTCGAGTTCAAAGACGTCTTCTGCGCATCCGTTATCTTATCATGCGCGCTCTTTATTAGCGACTTCATCTAAACAATTGAAAGAGCCACGCACAATAATCTCGAGGTCCTCCCCAGAGTGCAACCACTGATCTCGTCCGCAGCAAAAGTCACTCTTGTATGTTGACTGGGGATGCCTGTTGGTTCCAGAGGAAGGAAATGGACGACTAAGTGTTGGGTTTGTCGGTGAGAGCACCCGAGTGGGATGGCGGGGAGAAGAAGGCGCAGATATGTTCACCTTCGATGTGGATGATGTTTCGGAAGGTACATGATCAACATCGGTCTCAAACGGGTTCTCGTCCTCGAAATTGTCCATGTCAAAGTTCCAGCTATGTGTATCGTCGGGTCAGTTGAGGTGTTTGGTGGTATGGTTCTACAAGTCCAATTCGAACTAGAACACAAGCTGACCCCAAGGAAGTCTCTGAGGTAGGCTGCCTGTGCAAGAAGATGTTGCAAGCAGTAGAATGTTAAAAAGGCTGTTCAATGAACGGTCAAGAACTGCGTTTTGGGCTGTGATTTGTCCACTGAGAACGTCACTTGTCATCGAGCGTCTATATTTGGATGTGCCTCATACGTATGCTTCTTGTAACTTAAATGCAGAACACAGGGAACTAGTGTACATGGTGGACTACCCAAAGACTCTGAAGCCGCTTTTCAGGGCGGCATCAAGTTGTTCTCGTGTAGAGGTATCTTCATCCATCCCATCATCTGCGCCTTGCGTAGAATTCTCGAATCCTTTTCCGAGTAAAGAAGCAAACAATTCGTCAATTTGTTCCTCGTGCCAGCTGCCTTGCGTTGTGACTGGAACCATGAAGTTTTGAATCTTTTCGTGCACCTCGTATCTGTGCGAGATGAGCATCTTGGAGTAGCAAACTAATAGATTTACCCACCGTAACTTGCGACCTTTGCTGGCTTTGGTATCGACATGCTTCTTGGCCTTTTTCTGCTTTTGAACTTCCATCCAATCCTCGCTGCCCCCGTTGCCGCGGGTATCAATGACGTCTCGTAGCAGTTGATGATAAAAATCTGTATCGTCAAACACCTCTAGATCACCTTGGACCCCTTGTTCGTCACCTCTACAATCTTTATCAGCCCCTATTCGAGATCCTTTACCCCGATACATTCTTGTACGTTGAAGAACCTTATCGTGATCCACGAGCGTTTCATCAATAAGTTGAGAAGCGGACTTCAATGCTTGCGACGACTTTGAGAATGCATTGCGATTTGAAGGCAGCAGCACAGATGGGGCAACTGCCTGGATTTTGCTTGACCACTTATTCATAGTCTGGATGAGATGAGGATGGAAACTGCCATGTTTCATTAGCCAGAATAGAGCGATCGATAAAACAAACGGAAATACATGTGCTCCACAGAGGCTGCTGCCTGTGTGGCTTCCCGAAATTCTGAAGTAAAATCTTTTACAGATCTTACATCACCAGTTTTATGCCGTTTCCGAGGAGGAGGAGCGATCGCCTCATTGGTAGATAGTAAGGCCTGTGAAAAGTGGATAACCGTCGATAAGGGGGGAGCAGGGTGGTGGCGATTCATTAAACGTACCTCCTGCAGGTGAAATAATTCATCGGACAGAAGCTGTGCCTCTTCCAGCATCTTTACTAATGATGGCTGGACATCGTTGTAATCTGCAAGCTGCGTGGAGGTGAGGGGGAAGTACTCAGAAATTAATCGGCTTGCTAACCGGTGGGAGCCGATTTCCTGCAGAAACAGCCCTCTGAAGACGGATGCGTGCGTCAAGCAGCGAGTCCCACAATGCCTACGAACGCAGTCAGTAAAACCAAGATAAAAAGCACAATTAACCGCACGATTTGCTTCGAGACGGCCTTCCCTTTTTTCCGGTCTTCGTCACGCGTTTTGCGCAATGTCGAAGAAAGATTCTCGGTGTGCTTTGGATCCTCATATGACGTCGGGCTTTTTGCTGCAAATGTTGTAGAAATCGTCGGAGTATCTGGTTCACTCTCCGGTTCGCTTTGAGAAGACGGGATTTTGTTGTCTAATTCTTCCTCGTCTTCGTCGCGTTCCAGTTCGCTGCTGGTCCCGTCGTCGTCCCCCTCACTGCCATAGTCGCTGCCATTATCTTCCATCAATTTCTTTCGGGATGTCTTTATGCCATCATATTTTGGGTCAGCTATGCTGTCTTGCAATTTGCGTAACCCAGAGGGCCTGACGAGGACTTGAAGATAGGACCGGGTCAATATTGAAGGCGAAACTTACCCGACGTCAACGTAGTGATCGCGTGCACCGCTGGCGTCATCCGCAATATCATTATCTTCTGAATCATGGGCTGTGACCTCGTTTTCTGGGTCAAAATCTACAAATGGCAAAGTCAGAATGAATGATGAACGGCCGTGTGCCGTAGCGCTTGCCTACAGGTGCAGCGTCCTCAAGCTGAGCGATCTGTTCCGCCAGAGAGATGCCTATTATCATGAAATTTTCAGTCTCTTGTCGTTGTAATCCACAGCCATGAACTCACGCTGCATGAATGAAGAGGTCAGCTGGACAAGTCCCGGCACGGTTGTCATTTTCAATTATTTGTTATGTAATCGTTACGGACGCGGGAACTAGTTTGATAGGTCAAGTGAAATATTTCTTCTCCCTTCACCACCGTCACCAGCGACAGTCTTACAGTGGCCCATTGCCGCTGCCAGCATTAGTACTAACAAGCTGCAGAGAACAGCCAATCTGGAGTCTATATCTTATCCATGTTATTTGCAGTCAAAAGATGCACAGAAATCGTGTCTCCAGTGAGTACTTCTCATTTCGGATCCGGACTTGTTCTTTTGAGTCTGTCACGCGACGAAGCTATCGCTTGTCAAAACTTGGTACTGATCTCTTTACATGTAATATGATAGCCCGACCCATGGCTAGTCTGATTTCTACTTGCTTTATGCGCGTGTCTTCTTAGCAACATTCCGTATTTGCATTATTTTCCATTTGCTTCTGTGACTATGTCGAGGGCAGTCAAAGTGGATCATCATTTTATCTCCTACTATTGTCCTCCCCGTCCCTCATTTATACGTACATTTACTCACATATCATCTCAGATTATCAAAAACAATCACCCCCAGCGATGTCTCCTTCCCTCATCCATTCCGCAGGCGCCGCCGTAAATTCCCTTTCTCCAGACGACGAGGACGACAGCGACATATGCCCAGTGTGCGATGGAGATTGCACCTGCGACAACAAACCCCGCCCCCCGCCCGCACCGATCGCAAGCAATGGACTTGCGCGTCCTGTTGTCGCTTCATCCTCTACCGCTCACGTTCCCGTGATGCCGTCGCTAAAAATCAAATTTACCGTCCCAGCGAGTATGCAGAACAAAGCACGCTTACTAACATCGCAAAGCAAGAAATCTCGCGCGGATGGAGTGTCCACCGCATCACCCAACATCACGGGATCAGGGACCGTGTCTACCCTCGCACAGGCTCAGCATCTCGTTTCGTCAAGCACCGTTGGCCATGGTCACTGTGCGTCACAAGACTCAACAAATCACAAGCGCAAAGGACGTTCATCGATGGGTACCGTCGATGCGCGAAACCCGTCCAGGACTGCGGCAGCAGACCGGCAAATTCGCGGCAACGAGGCCAACACGTTGCTACAATCACAATCACATCTCCCATCGCAATCTCTTCGTGCACACAAACCTGGTGCATTAAAAGGCCCGCGCTCCAATATCAGGAGTGCTAAACAGCCGAGGACAAATTTTAAGTCCTCGAGGCCTCCCCAAAACACAAAGGCCCAAGGCACAATCCCCAAAAAGGGCTCGGGTTCGAAGAAGAAGAAGAAGAAGAAGCAGGCTCTTTTCAGTGGCGGGTCCGCTTCTGATCATGGCGATCACAGTACTGATGATCTAGACGACGACGACATTGAGTCTGGACAATTTCCGACTTTCGTCGCTGCTTCAGATTTGTCGCCGTCGTCAGCATCCGATTCCTCTGACTCGGGCAGCGAATCATCAAGTTTTGACTCTGATTCCTCTTTGGAGGCAGAGGAGGAAAGCTATATTCTTGCGGAGCAGAGACGTCATGACAAAGCACGCGTTCGTCGTGAGCTTTTAGGCGACGAGTCTCATCGGCGCAAGGATGCGCATCATAATAATAATTGGGTCATTCGCCCGCGCAAAAAAAGTGTCGGTCTCAGCGATGTCGACATGGATGGCGACAGTGATGATCATACAGAGGATGAGGACGAGGATGAGGACGAAGAACTGTGCGATGAGGAGGAAGATGAAGAGACAGATGGTCAGGCCCCTAGCGTCATTTACACTGGTCTCGCGACTGGCTGGTCGGACGATGAGGAGTCGAGCTTTGACGCTGACATCTTCTTCGACAATCTCTCTGATACAAACTCTGATGACAGCTCGTCAGGAGATGAGCCTGCTGATCCTCAAGACGCCCAGGCTGATGTCATGGCAAGTAGCCTTAGCAGCCTGCAGCGTAGTACGGACCTTGAGATGACGGAGGGATGGGATGGTCAGATTGTCTTTACCAATGGTTGCGATGATGGCCAAGGCGTTTTGGATCTTGCCTTTGAGGCCACCGCTGCCCAACTGTTGGCTTCGGACACCGCGTCCATCAGCCAGGACAGCGATGTGGAGATGGGATCAGAAATGGGAATCGGCGATGGCGATGATAATGATGAGGTCGACTCCGTAATTGGTACCAGTGATGGTGAGACCACGGAAGAGGAACTCGTTGACGCCAGCGGCTTACCGACGTCGCGCGCCATGAGGCTCTTCCGTTGGCCCACGAGTGTGTCTTCCATCAATCCATCATTTACCGTCAGCCCCACAGTCTCGCCCGCACCTCACAATCGCCGATCAACTACGTTGCATCACCGTGAGTCCCCTCGGCCCGCTGACATTCTCGCCAGAAAGGTCTTCTGCGACGACTCGGACCACTCGCATACGGACAGCGGTGAAGGAAGTGCACCCAGTCCCATTCGGAGAGCATCTCGAGGCGGTGTTCCCATTATGGGACACTTTGAGCAAGCTGGCGATGCCACGCAGAAGACGGCCATTCTTACTGGGTCAAACAAAGATGTTCCGTCTCCTTTCCCTCGCCTCGCTCATAGACACAGGCGCATTGATTCTAGCAGCGGTGGAAGCTTCAGTAGCGTATGTTTCTTACATGATACAATATATTGTCCTATTAACTTGGTATTTCAGATGATGGACGTTCGCGGTCGTACATCTCGACTCACCATCTTCACCCCGTCTTCAGTCTTACCCCCTCCTTCGTCATCCGACGAACCCTCGTCACAAACTACCCCCGAGCCCTCACTCGCAGAGCCGATTGAACTGGACGATGTGCTAGACTCGTCCTATCTCGACTCTGAACCGGAGATGTCACTAGGGAACGGTACAGCGAGCGAAGGCGAACTCCATCGTCATTTGCAAAGCCTAAGTCGCTGGGACCGAGTTCCTGTCGGTACTTTCCGTTTTACTCGCGAATCGGCGGCGGCGTCCAATGACATCCCCTCGTCCCCTGGTTGGGCATCAGAAGCTCCAAAGACCGCCACGTCTGATGTACTATCCTATAGTAATGTCATGAAAAGTAGTCCCCTCAGTACCATGCTCTGGCACGATAAGGGACCGCCTCCAAAGGCGACTCCCGGCAAAAACCGATCGGTCGTCATATCTCCTGTTCTTCTTCCCGTTCGTGACGGCGACCGCACCCCTACCCACGTGCCACATAATCAACCCTCACATAACCAACAACCCCCCCACAAAACTCGCAAAGAGTCCCGCCGCGAGATGAAGATGTTGAAACGCAAAACTCACGGGCCCGTCCACCACCACCACCATCAGTATCATCATCACAACCACCATCCTAACATGAAGTCGCGAAGCACTGGGTCCGTGCAGCGCACCAACTTTTTCAGTTCCCCTTCTTCTGTCCCACCCCTCAATATATGAACAGTACTGACTTCAAAACGCCGTTAATTGCCGACGACGCAATGTTTCGAGCCCCAACTCACGATTTCTTTGTTGTAATCTTTGTGCCACCACCTTTATGATCACGCCATTTGTTGTTGTGGTATTTTCACTCGTGCATCATCTATATCGTCGTCCTTCGCTGTTGCACAACACATCGGGTATTGATTCATATATCCCATGCATTGCTTGGTAAATAAATGAGTATCGTGTTATTAGTGGAGTAGTAATGTAAAAATACAGCATGAATGCGAGCGCAGCTCTCACAAGTCCGAGATAAAACTGAACATATGTATCCGACGTGACATCATTGTCACATCACCACGCACCCAGATCCAGACCCCTTCGCCCGCGTGCTCAAGGACACGCGCGCAGCCTCATAGAAGACCTCCGAAACACCTCTATTGTGCTTCGAACTACATTCTGTGATGATCGAGTCAGCTCACACGAACGAAGAAGTAGAAAGAAATGATAAGCACCAAGATACCGTGATGCTCGTATTCGGCGGGCAACTGCAAGACCCTCTTCATACTGCACTGTATGAGCCCCATATCGAGCAAGTCGATCACGAACAGTTCGGTCGTCCCGAAGGTCACATTTAAGGGCTACCATGTGTCAAGATCAAGTTGTAAGGTAAGGTTGTTAAGGTACGACTGACCGACTAAGACAAGCTATTTCAAGAATGAGCTAGCGACGAAAAAGATGCAAAGATCATTGCATACCTTTACGCCTGGACAGTATTCTACTATTTCATCAATCCACTGCCCAAAGAACTTCAGTCAGGCGGACCATAAAGAGCAGGAGCGCATGTACCTTCGACTCGACGTTCTCTAGTGATGTTGGGTTGTCGACCTGTGAAGGCAGCATAAGCTCTATGCCCCAAATAATGATGAGGTTTTGCAACAGACAGAGAAACAAATCATGATAACATGCGTTTCTGCATAGCTTAACGATCGCAGCCGGTCAAACTCCTCCTGTCCTAATGAGCCCTTCGAATGTTAGATGTTACAGAGAACGAATATAGGCATGATATATGCGTTACTCACCGGCGGTGTCCCATAAGCTGAGCTCCACTGACTGATCCTCCACATATATGTCATGCACGTAGTTCTCGAAGACGGTCGGCTCGCTACCGACGCCAGTCAGTCGCCAAGCAAAACATAGGGTGAATGACTCACTAGACTTGGGTGAAGAAGCCTCGCGTGAAGACATTTAATAGTGATGTTTTGCCTATCAAAACAGTTATAGTGTTTGGTCTCACGAAATGATGTGGAAAAAGGTCATACCGCAAGCGCCATCCCCGCATACTACAACCTTTCTTTGTATCTACCACCCAGGTTAGTTGGAACCACGTTTATTGAGGACTAGCTCACAGGTCGACGACCAAACCCTGTTTTCGACGATGACCCACAAATTACCATGAGACTCAAAAAGAGAAGTGAGAGATCGAAATTTGAAGAGTTATTTCCCCAGTTGTGGCGTGTGTGCAACCTAGTGATAGCTGTAGGGAGTTGTCCCCAGGCTTGTCTGCCAAACAAAACTAAACAATGTTCCGGCTACATGACACCAAGCACTGATCCACGCTCTGATTCAGAGATCATAAGGGATATCAAGAAATACGAAATATCATACAAGAAACCTGATGAGAAGAATATCAAGTAAAATTGACATCAGGACAAGAAGAACAAACTATGTCGTGGCAAACAGTATGAGACAAGACACCTAGTTATATGTACATCTTACCATATTTATAGTCCGTCAGAGAAAGCAGGAAGCGGACGGTATCAACCCGTGGAGTTGCCCGAGCATCACGACAGGCAAGGACGAGAAATTTCCTCCTTCGCCTGACACCCATGAACACTACGATCCCATGCCGAGACCGCTCTGTGCCACAAACTCTTGCCAAGTGTTTTGCATTGTATTTTCTGGAGAGTCGCGGCGTATACCCGACGGTATTTGCCCGTTCATTTGCGAGTAATTGGCCTCGCTACTGAGACCATAGTCAAACACAGGGAAATAGCTGGGGAATTGCCCTGCAACAAGCTCCATGGACTGCATCGGTGCCTGAGAGTCGGTGTATCCCGAATTTTCCGAATAATGAGGCGTGGTTTCTCTGACAGGGGACATGTTATACGCAGCTGAATCTACATAGGTCGGCCCTGCGTTATGTGATTGTCCTGTGGTCGGGAAAGTCTGTAGGTAGGCCAGAACGTTCGGGTGCACCACTTGATGCGCGTTTCCTGATATGAGTGGGAGAGGAACTACGGGATTCATAGATGTGGGAGAGCGTTCAAAGACTGCCGCGGGTGAGGATGAGGCTGATAGCGAATCCTTCTTCGCGACCAATCGCGTCTTCCCTCCGAGCGTAGCCAGTTCATCTTCGTCATCATACGGCGAGTATGGCTCAGATGGTTGACGAGTAAGCGGTGACAGTTTACCCTTCCGGTGCTCAGTGAGGCTGAGATGAGCTTTCTCTCGCAAGCCGAGCATCACCTCCTGTTGGAAACCATCAGTAACAGTGCTTCACCCAAGCCTCCAAAGAACATATGACTATATTAGGTATAAATTACTTACCAAAACGGACTGTGCACGGAAACCCCTAGCTGCCTTCGAGAATAACTCACAAGCAGAATCCAATTGTACCAACGCTGAAGGGGCTAAACTCATCGATGGACATCTGGTTACCACAGACCCTAGTACGATCTATAAATAAGAAGGTGCAAGAATTAATGCCATTTGCGGAGATCCAAGAGGGTCCAAATACACACAGCGCAAGAGAACAGGTGACCCCAAAGGAACCAGATACGCTCGCTCGGCTCCTTCAGTTGAGTATGAAGGTTGCGCATGAGGGCAACGAGCGAGCCCGCACTGCGATAAGCAGCAATGACCGATGTGCCAAATGGACTTCCCAGGGGGTCTTTTGGGTGGTCAGTTACGGCACGTGCAAAGAAACTTCGGTGAAGGTATAGGAGATCTGATGTAGGAGGCACTGTCAGCGCTCATGTGCTGCGAGCCCTTCCTCGATATATCGCGAAGAAGCAAGTCCCGCGATATCATCAAAGTTAGGTTTCAAAATTAACTTACTCATTTCCCGAATAGCCAATACGATATGACGTTGCAACAGGAGCATCACACTGTCTGAATAATGCGTGTCAGCCGTCCCTGTGGAGGAGCCAAAACCGGCAACCTGCAGCGCTGGGGGGACAGGGAAGGCACGGAGTTTACGGTCAAGCTGGAGGACTGTGGCATATGTTGGTGTTTTGGCACCAAATGCTTGGTCATGAACAACACTCATGCACTCTGAAGCGAAACGGTGTTTCCAAGCATGGACTGGATAATGATGTAAACGTCATCGAAGATAAGATATCCCCGTGGAGTAAGAGCTTACAAATGTTTTCCTCTGATGCATCTGTTGAGTATGGCAATTTGCAATCCATATGGGCCATGTAGAATGATACCGGTCGACCAAATGTAAGACACTGTGAACACCGTTCTCCCATAAGTAATTGACAGCACACACAATGCCAAATGGGGCGTACCTGCCACGAGTCGTATGTATATAGTTCCCAGAAGAGCTCTCTGCGACGCAGAGTCTCCTTTTGATCCACTCCCCACCGACTGGGATCTCGGTCTAACGGATGAGAATGTGGCGTTAGTATCTCAAACCACATTGGGGTGCGATAACATTACGTACGCAAGCCAATCTGCCAAATGACCAGGTGAGCATAATAAACCAGGTCCTTGACTATGTACGGCTTACACTTTGCGCCACTTTGATAGCTATGCCCATAATAGCCCACCGTGCGCCAGAATTGGAACCATGCCGGTCCGACATGAAAAGGTAAAAAGTCATGAGAAACTAGAATTGTGTGTGTAAGAATGATGTGACCACAAAATTCATCATGGTATGCTTACAAGAGCTTGAACGGCATTAATAGTCGGATCTTCGAACAGTGAGCTCTGGAATAGCGCAGCCCGAGCCAATTGGTGGTATTTCTCGGCTTCGACATTGTAGGCTGGTTGGTGTACATCCATGAGGGTACCAATCGCGAGAACCATGAACACGAGAGACATTTTGTGTGAAAGAAGGGGATCATCGGAGGGCGGGCCGGCATTGGGGGTGTAAAATTGGGGATATATATCTTCGTAGAAGCACTGTTGGCTTATGGGATTGTACCTATCGGGGGAAAATCAGAATTTTCACCACAAAAGAAGAAAGTGGACAGACATCCATGCACCTAGGCGATAGTAGGTCTGACAGATCTCTTGAGCTTTAGCGTGCTCCGGAAGGTACCAGAAAAGAGTTCTTAGTCGCACGTTCTCAACATGAATGGATGCGTGCGATGAGGGCAGAATTGGGAACGCCCCACTTCGCGCGAGAATGTCGGGAGGAAGGACAGTTTGAAGTGCAGCAAGACGATCAGCATCAGTCTCGTGATCTTCGTTTGCTTCATTCTGTAGATATTTAGAAAAAAATCAGGGGCAAATTTAACCACATTTAACGAACCTGTAGGAAATACTAGAGCACTCGTGATGAGACGTAGCAACAACCTCGTTGAATGAGTATTGACGTACCCAGGAGTTCGCGATGGAGCCAAAGTATTTTGCGCCCCCAGAAGCATTTATCGATAAGGATCCAAAAGCGTCAACAACCTCGCCGTTCTGCTCTTCTTCCTTGGCTTCGCATCGAGGCATATTTCTGTTACTTGGGGGCTCGCGCTGCAAAGGTGATTTGATTTGCAATAAGTCATCAGCCAATAGAGAGTGCCTGTCGGTAGACACTAGGGAGTGAGAGTGCCGAAGAGCGTCTTCTAAGTCTCGCACACGTTGACAGAGTTCTGATATCTTCTCGTGAAGTTCTTGAGTTGATGCCAAAACGAATCTTGATTGAAAGACATGATCAGAAAGTACTTGGCTTGACATTACAAGTACCGCTCACCTGTTCCCCTGGCCAGTTGTCAAAGAACCTATGACATTGATGATCAGCCTGTTGGCTTGAATTGAGTTGAGCTGGAGTCGTACCATCCGGACAGATGGCACCGCAGCCACGTTTCACGCATGAGCCGCAGGGAATCGCTCTGTCACAGCGCAACTTTAGACTGTAAAATAGGATTACAAAAATGAGTGGTGATTATACATGCGTTTCTATGGCTTACCGCCTACACTCCGCACAGGAAAGACGAGTGGCACCTTTTCTACGTTTCTTTGCTGCATCAGCAAAGAGGTTTTGCTCCATACGATTTGGAGAAACTGGGGAAGATAGCATGTGGAGGCCCCAAGGGCGATGTAGACTGATGGCAGGAGAGAAGAAGACAGATGGCCATAATTATCACACTGTGATGGTTTTCAATTGAGTATGTCAACTATGTCCAACTAAATTCCGCGCTGATTATTACATGTACTTACTAATTTAAGAGACCATCACCCCCCTTGCCGACCCCTCGGCACGGAATATCGCTGACCTCACAAGGAGCACGCGGAGTGGGAGTACGACATTCGTGACCCCTCTTGGTAATATCACTGCTCCTTCTATCAAAAACACGAGGCCTTCATAACCTCTACAACTCTTCAGTTCATTGCGGATAAATCCTTTTCTTCCGCCGTTCCGTGACTTCCATAATCATCCCAGCATAATCGGATCTTGCTTCGTTCGAGGGCACTGTGCTCCTCAACTTGCTAGCCTCAATTCTCTCGCAACACAGTCTGGACTTTGGACAGCCTTCCCCAGGTACGCTCTGTTACCCCACTTCTTCCAGCTTATGCTAGACTCATGACGTGTGGCCGTTGCACGAGCACCGCACCCCGATATTGCGTCGTCCATAATGGTGTAAAATCTAGGACTTTGACAGAGGACCCCGCTCATAGCGTCCGAAAAGAAGCACGGAAGACGCCAGAGACCACTGGTGACAGGCGATGACGAGATGAGAAGGACACCCGCTTCCAATCGCTGCGGCACCGGTAAACAATACCAATGCATCACCACCGTCAGAATCCAGGGGGGAACGCCCTGCTCTTTCACTTACTCACACTGATCACTATCAATAGTCAATCTCACACCCCTTGCAAGATGCTAAGAGCGAGCCCATAGGAAGACATTGATCATCTTCCGGCACTAACGTATCCAGATTCTAGAGTCACATCTTAAACTTCAAGAAGACGATCGACACAATATAATCGGAACGGGGATCATATGAAACTTTGCCTTGAGCTCGCTGAATTCGTCCTTGGAAGCCAATAAAACAATGTCAAAACAGCGCCAACAAATATCTCACAATCATTCTCTACATTTGTACCACGATCGCGATTGAGTTCATATCTCTTTCAATATAATCACTTATGTTTATTTTGCACACTAGGTTTCATCCTGTGCCTCGAGGCATTCAGTTCTCATGACAAGACCTATGCAGGAACAACTTAGTGGCGGCCTATAGCCTATATCGACGTGGTCCTATCGATGTGGGATTGTGTTAATTCTAGGACGACTTCGCAGGAGTCCGTGATAATCGAACGCGCATGGGAACTCGCATGCGTTATGAGCGGATGGGATATGCGTCCCACTCGAAATCTTCCAAGTCCATCATTCATCCGCGATTATCGAACCGGACGCACATGGTGAGTATTCATCCATGCTTGTTGACAATAGCCGGTGTTTGACGATCCTCGGGATGGAAAGATAACAGTAGATCCGCACTCTGGATGACTAGCACCTGGGATATACTGTTTCACCTTTTTTTTTCGCCGCTTTTCAATCTCCAACCGCAAAATTTTCGGTCTTCACGTCGCGAGAAATCATTACCCTTTGTATTGCATCTCGAAAGGACCGAGTACGTTAATCATCGCAGATCACAGTCACGGCCTCTCAAGCTCATCAGTGGGCCTCCGGTTTTTATGGAACTCGCTAAATCTGCACACGAAAACTACGGAATATTCACTATTCATTTTTGGAAGCCGAAACACTACGTCCGCTTTCGCCCCTCCGGAACTAAGGAATCTTCAGCCTGATAGGCAGCTATGGAAAACTACTGCACCCTACTGACAAGTCACACCAAGCAGGGGTGCTGTTGATGGCTCTGAACTATATTTTACCTTGGCTGGTGCACCAAGTCACGGTCGGCTGATCGCTCTCGTGATCATGCCTTTAGATCGGCACTGAATACGATTTGCGGACCATGAGTCGCTGAAACTCTGCGATGCATCGATGAGTATCCATCTGGACTAGCCATGATCGCATCTGTTGAGCAGCTGCCTCGGGCTGACTGCAATTCCGTGGATGTTTGAAATGGCTGTCCTTACCCGACTTGTGTCTAGTACGTCTGTACTTTCTGATATGCTTCATTGGCTATTCCTTGCAGGGATCCTGAATGTTGCTTCTATTGCTAGTGGCGTGAGGGGCACGTATTCCAGCAGAACCTAGCTTGCTATCTGTAAACTATATTCGTTCACCGAGGCAGAGCGAAGCTCATTCCGCAGCCGCAGTCATGATATTAACGTTGAAATGCCAACATCCTACTACCAATGTTAGTAGTGGCGGGACATGCACGCGTGGTACATCACTTCATTCATCCTTCTCAGGTTGCACGCCACCAACGTTTCTTTGGCAACTTTATCCCTCGTTGATTCAGGTTCGAAAATGCCGGCACCACCTGCCCATTTCCACGAGTGCACCGAAGTCTCCATCACTGGGCCTCGGCATATTCCCGAAGGCTGCGTATGCACCTTGCTGTTGATAGGCTAGGCTGACGAGCGAATTGAAAGAAGATCTCTTCAACAAATCAATCACAAGCCAAGGCGATGAATTGTTTCACGGTCAGACGACGGGTGTGGAGAAGGTCAAATAGAATTTTTCGAAGTTGTATCCTATTTTTACATCTTCTATCGATGTTCGCAATTCTTGTTTGAGCTGGACATCAAACGATTTCGAAATGATTTATCTATGTGAGTGGGACAGTGATTATCCGACTGATTTGAGCGATAGTCTGTTCTCCCTATATTCCATCCCGCTCTCGTGCTTTTGTACATTACAGAGGTATATGCTATATGTGCCAGAATGTGTATCTGTCTTGAGAAATTCTTGACCAAGCCAAGTTCGAAAGGTCAGAAAACGAGTACGAATGTCTAATATCGTGCATGACCGGGCTCTCCCGATTAGAAACACCTACACTAAATCAAATGACAACAGGGGACAGGGTGTCGTCAGCACATGAGGGAAGCAGCTTTCCCTCGAAATTAACACCAAGATCCCGTGACGACTCAGATGTCACGCTGGTGGTATCTCGTACGTATACAGCTGGCCGAGGACGCTCGCTTGCGGGGCTGATGGGCTCGGCTACAGAATCCTCGATGGACGACGTATCCGACATGCCATTGTACATTGGCTCTTGTTCAACGCGTTGCGGCGTTTGAGAAGTTGCCGCTGCCGTGGCACGAGTACCGAAGAAGTCGCCCAATTTCTTGGCAAGTGGAACAGGGGGTGTCAGCGATGATAGGGATGGAGACACAGTGTGCGTGGCGGGTGCGGCGGGAGATGGAGAGGCCAGCACAGGGGTCTGCGTCAAGGAATCTGCTCGCCAGAGCTTGAATCCCCACCCAGCAGCAGCAGGTGGTGGTGGTGGAGCTTTCTTCACCTCTGCAGGCAAAGAGGGTAGGCTCTTTGGCACAGCTCCAACCTGGTTCTCTTCTATGAATTCCCGTAGTGCTTTGACACAAGTGTCTGAAGCTTCGCGGGCCTCGCTTGTTTCGTTCAGCTCATGCTTCACATCGTCAAGTTCAGCCTTCACAGCATTGAGCTCCCGGCGTAGCATTTCCAACTCAGATACCTCCTCCGAAGAGAAAAGAGACTGCGGTGGTGACCCACGACCGAACATACCCGACATCCTCCTCGTGTGGGAAGGAGGTTGGGACCTGCTTTTCTGCACATCGGGAAGTGTGAAAGTCGCAGGAGTTGGAGTGGGGATAGGGGATGTTAAATGAGAGCTGTCGAGAGAGAAAGCATTGTCGGCGACTGATGATATTCGTTTGTGGGCGTTGTTACGTCCAGTTGTTGATCCAATCAATGATGCGCGCTTAGAGGACGGCGGACCGTTGAAGGAAGGAATGCCCGCTCTAGACAAGTCAAGAGCTGAGGGCACTTGACTCGCCCGTCGATTTTCAGACTGTAGACGCATGAGGCCACGCCTGAAAAGCACTGTGAGTGGCATGTTGCGCAGATAATTTGGGTGTGAAAACGAACCTGCTTTCCTCGACTTTCGTCCTGAGTATGGATATCGTGTCTTCGTCATCCTTAATCTTCGTACGAGCATTATCCAGTTCCTCCTGCAACTTCGAGCATTTTTCTGTCATATGCCCAAGTGTGTCTGCAGTTCCTGCCTCGCGGGCCCGTAGTTCAACAACTGTCTGTGAGAGCTCATCTCGCTCTCTTGTAACATCTGCGAGCGACAGTCTCAGTTGAGTGACGATTGAAGCAAGGACGTGAGAATCCAGGGAATGAGGACGTCCTGTGGCATCTACAGGGGAGTTCGGGTTTGATTCATTGTTGAGCTGGTGTTCCAGTTCTAAGGTGAGATCGATGGAAAAAGGGCGAGGTGGGTCGTCGAGTTCTTGTTCGTGAGTAGCCATGGTGGTTGGTTAATGAAATGTGTTCGTGGTCAATCGTGAAAAGTGTGAGCTAGGGCTTGTGTTGGCATGTGGACCAGTAGCAAGTCAGGCTTGGAATGGTGGCAGCCACGTCGCGTAAGACCTTCAGGGATGGCTCTTTCCACTACGCCTGCCTTTTATGGTGAGTGGCTGTGAAAATGACACTCGTTCGACTCCTTTCGTCATGTTTTGCACTGGCAGTACAATTAGTCTGCTAGGGGGCGCCGTTGCGTAGTATTTGAGAGGCTTGGATGTACAGCCATTCAAATATTCACACTTTATAACATCCGTCTACCATAGCCTTCCCCGGCGTATCCCCGCACTGCTTCGACTTCAATATCCACCGATCACGGTAAGAGTTTCATGGTGAGCAGGAAACCAGCAAATGAATTACATACCAATGAACTGGTAACCTGGTTGGTCCGGGGTGGTGAAAAATGTGGGCTTTATGAAGTCAATACCAAAGTTCCAAGCGCAGTACTATCACCATGGTCAACTTGGCCCAGGGGTGTTGAAATCAAATTCGAAGGCAAATTCGAAAGGAGGTTGAACTCAGACTATTATTCCTCAGGAATGTTCATTTGAGGCTGATAAGGAAAAGAAGACAAGAGTAAGTATGAAGACGAAGACTTTGATATCATCAAGATACTATTACTATGTTGAACCGAACTGCGCATCAATTGACCATGCTAGTGCTGCGTTCATTATTCGTGTGTCTAGACAAGTCTATTGAATGTGAGCAGAGTTTCTATTCTTTGCCGTGGAGCTCTATTCGAAAATAATAAAAGAAGGGGATCGGCACGAGTACCCCTGTTGTACAACAACCGCCTCAGCCGAACCGAATCGAATATTCTCCCGAACACCAGTGACCATAAGGTGCCAGTGCGGTGATTGCTTGGGCGCATAGACAAAAATGAACATTTCAAAACGACTTGCTCATCTAGTGCTGCGCCAGGGGGGTGATATCGCAATAAGTGTCATGTGCATTGTGGCAACCAGATTGATGCCTGGAATGTTCTGATTGTACCTCTAAAGTAAGCGTAATTGGTTGGAGGCATGCGGGCGGAACTAACTGTGATGTCAGTGAAACCTGCAAAGCTCCAACAGGCTCCACTAAACATTCGGGTTGCCTAATTGTAAGATAAAACTTGAAGCATTCGAGCTTGGAGTTTATACACCACAACGAAACGTCAGCACAGCGTAAAAACAAATTAAAATTATGAGTAAGCTGGAAAGTAGAAGGGGAGCAAACATTTTTAACCACAGAATGAGAGAGACGCACAGCTGTAAAGACGATCACGGAGAAGAAGTCATATTGTTCCTACGCAACTGAGCCATGCGATTGAGTCCATTGTGAACAAGGAAAATGCACTCACTTACCCACTTCAGTACATTCTACGGGTCTTCATATGTCACGATGATAGTCAAATGCAAAGGGCTGCCAGGGCCCCGAGAGGGGCTAGTAAATACCGCTCGTGCTGTCTGACCACCGATCCCCAAAATTTGGGGCTCTACATCGCAGATGATCGTTCCTGACGTATGACTCCATTTGTGTGACAGATACACTGGTACGCGACTCGTGTAACGAGATTTCATCATGTGTACCAGGCGGGAAGGGTTCCAATGTGATATGACTCGGCAGACACATTGATTACTACATGATCAATGCGTGACATAGCCAGCATCTTGGTAACTGGTAACCGTCTTCAAGCTCAGTGCTTCTTGTTGTTTGGTTAACGGTGGAAAAGACTCACCATCAATGTTGAAGGGTTCTTGGCTTTTCGGCAGCCGCTGTGACCTGGACTCGATCAATTAGAGATAAGTTATACACTCACAGGCACCGCAAACGCGCATCGTTAGAGGGTTCAGGTAATTTCGGGTCTTCGTCTGTAAGTGTCCAATGGAACGGTATGGCATCAGATGGGAAAAGATAAAATCACATTTTCTGCCTTTGTTTGTACAATCATACAACTTTCAATAGATCTGCTTAATAACACATTATCCTTTACAACATTCCATTTCAAAGCAAATACCAGTCTTAGAAAAAGGGTCATTCTCCCAGCTCCGGCGGTGTGGTGCACCAACGGCGTCCTCATCCGTGAGTAAGAGCATCTACACATATGATGCCATCGCGCTCGCTCCAAGGATAACCCCACCGATGAAGCCATTCTCGCACGCCCGAAGCGAGGCGAGCCCGCGATGCACCACGTGCTGCATCCTGTGTTCCAGTGTGTTTTTCTTCTCCTACAATAAGGAAAGCTGAAACATAGAAATGAGTACAGGTGCTAGCTCCACAAGAGCACACCCACCGAGACCAAGGAAATGTTCCCGCTCGAGCTGAGATTGAGATTAATTAAACAATCAACTGACTATGGCACGATGTACTTACAGCAAGCAAAAATTCTTCGAGAACATCCGTTGCCTCATTTGAATGTAGACCGTGAAGATCAAGCATAGATTCAGTTCTCTCTTCTGACGTCAATTTCGAATCACCGCCTGCGGTGGTGCCAGCTATGCCTAGACATACTCCCAAACCTCCTCCGCAGCTTCGGCCACGGGCAGTTCGATCACCGGCATCATCAGACCAGCCAAGATCTCGGCTCTTCACAGCTTGTTCGGCAACTTTTGCACGTTCTCTGACGAGTTTATTAGCCGCCATCGTCATCTCATTGCCCATTTTAGCATTGAGATCGTGACCCTCCCTGCTAAATCGTTTGGCTGCGGCACCGTCGCCGCGTCTCCATGCATCGGCGGCCCGGGATAAGCATGCATTCCGAGCGGCACCCAGTTGCAGTGCTCGAGATCGATAAGACATATATAAAGCATTGATCGATTCCCCAGTGGGTAGCGTGGGTAATAGTGCCGGGGAACGTAACTTGATGCGAGGCGATGGCTTTGGCGCTACGATCGAGGTGCGGATGTGCAAGTTATCTACAGACGCGTTCGATGAGAGTGGCGGGCGAGTGGCCGTTGTGCGATCTACCGGCACTTGAGCAGGAGCTGGTCTCTTTACGGCTGCAGCAAATCTTGTGCGGCCGGGATCGTGTTGCCAATGGCCGTCACGGGCGCCGTAACCTCTTCGATTACGAGAAGCATCAAATCCGAGAGCTGGGAACTCATCAGGCGGAGGGCTTGTAGTGCGGGTACTAGAGCTGCTGAGACTGGTCCGTGACAGTGCACCAGTCACACTGGCCACATCAACGTCTTTAGGAAGGTGGTGCAAAAATTCACATTGATCTTGTTTGGCACAGGTCCCACGCAACCAGAACCGGCAAAGCGCTCTCTCCAGGTCGTGGCTACGAATGAAGATGAGGTAGACATAACCCAACAGAGTAGGAACCAACAAACCTGAAGCGGCAATCGGCTCGCAAGCATTCGCCCGCAAGGTAATAGCGGCAAACCCTATTTCCGCCGGGGACGGGTCGACCATTGCCTCTGGTAGAACCTCGGGCGGGCTGGAAGCCTCCGCGTCCTCCATGCACTACCCCGGCACTTCCATCCCTAGCTACTAATGTCACTCGTCCTCCCATGGACTGCATACGAGGTTGGCTGTGCTGAGGTGGAGAAGGCAGAGCGCGATCAATAAGCCATGCCATAGCACGGTCGAAATCATAGCCGTTCTGAGAAAGTGCATCTTCAAGCTCGGATGGCGCAAGGGTGGATCCAAACACTGAACTGAGCACATCGAGAGGTGTCATCCCATCTGTTAAGTGCCCTGTTCCCTCCACGTCGTCGACTGGCCCATCGAACTGCGGGTCATAATCATAGCCATGCTGGTAGTAAGCTTGTGCAAGCGGATCATCGGGTGAGGTTGAGGTACTATCCATCCACTGGTCAAAGTCGGTGACTGTAATTGGATGGAAGGAGTTAGATGATGTCTTTGGCGCGAATGGATCGAATGGGTCGTCTTCTTCGTCTTCCTCCCCTGGCCGAAGAGACGAACGGAGGGAGCTTGGAGTTACAGCTCTGGGCTGCAATGAATCACCCGGCATCAACGGCGCGGCGATGGCAAGATTAGAAGTTGCTCTGAGCTGGCTATGAGACCATAGGTCAGGAGACGGTGTCTCGGTTCTATATCCAGAAAGAGTTCCCGGAGCGGACGAAGCTGCAGCTGCAGATAGGGGCCGGGGAATGGGCTTGAATTCGGTTGCTTTTGCGCTCAAAAGTCGAGGAGAGGATATTGGTGATGACGGAAGGCTCGAAGTGAACTGAGGATGTGCTTGTGCTTGTGCTTGTGCATGTGCGAGTGTTGGTGAATTCATTGGTGAAACGCTACGTGCAGTCATGTATGAGTTGGCGTTTCCAGTTACAAGAGGAGAACCAGCAGGTGTATGTGGCCTACGAAAACCGATAGCAAGAGGAGAGCTGGGTACTGAAGTAGGGGTATCTGGCCTGTTTGGGATGAACCGAGCAGCAGAGTGGGTAGAAGCACGAGAAGAGGGTCGAGATGGTCGTCGTGTTGGCGTCAAGAAAAGGAAAGGCACGCCTGCTACATCGTCGTGGTGTCTATGCATCAAATCTAAGACATGTTGTTCGAGCTAAAAGACAGAAGATCAGCAAAATGAGACAAGAGCAAGCACGCGGGCTAACCATGTCGTCTTCTACCCCACAAGTAGTCTTCAATGATTCTTTAAGTTCATCCTCTTGCTCATTTGCAAGAAATCCTGCTACTTTCGTCACAAAAGAGGTGCTGATGCGGATTGATTCATCTACGTCTCCATCTCCATCGAAGCCGTCTGGAGCGCTCTTCTGCTGACGGATTATAGCTAATAGTTGGGCACGGGTGTGAGGAAATCGTTGACTGGTCAAGGCTGAACTAGATTCAGCATCGTCAGACTCAAAGATAACAGCGGGAGGCAGAGTTAGCGTCTGCGGCATCGCTAGAGGGCGTCAAAGTGATTGGCGAGGGACACAAGGCAAGAAAAGTTCGAAAGCGAAGAGCGAGATGAAGCCAATCTCTACGTCCGGGGACGTGCTGCTAGCTAGTAAATCAACAACGATAGGGTCCATATAAGAGCAATATGAAACAACGAACAAGAAAACAAATAACGTTATTCCCATCACGCTTAAGCTTGATCATTGATTCAATTATTGTCCTCAACGACCCGACAAGCAGGATCAATGCATATGTAGCGAAGTAATCGAGACTTTTTAACATTCAGTCGTCCCACTGAACGAGAACAAACTCTTCTCTCCAACACTCCTTGTCACCTCCGTGGTCATCAAGGCAACAATCCTTTTCACACGAAAAAATCATGCAAGTGCCCCACTCCATACCTCGCTTATCAGATGCAGCTTTTTTTTGCAGCACTTCCTGTACCACCTTTATCCTTTGTTCATCCGTCAACTTCTGCGTATCTTCATCCTTGATCGAGGCCTTGAGGACGTTGATAAGGTTGGGCATGAGTTGACATTCGAAGACGCGCGCCGCCTTGCACCCCGGGCACGGGGGTATTGATGCAGTGCTGTATGAACGTCTAACCGCAGGGACGACCTTGAAAGCAGCCTTCGTCACCGGAAGAGGGTCCTGAGGAGGGACAGGGAACAATCTGTCAAACACTTTATCCGAAGAAAAAGGCAGGGGGATCCCTTTCAGCTCATATCTACACTCAAAACATCAGATACTCAGACAGAAAGACCGAGTTTAGGCTAACCTGAGACATTGCTCTCCTGTGTTGCTCACTCGCTTTGTGAACCGATCAAATACACCGTCCACCTCCAAGGAGTGCTCGTATGGTTCGAATGCCCAGCTCACATCCTTTCCGTCATTAGGGTGGTCATCTGCAGAATCTTCTATGCGGGCACCCTGAGGGATTTTGGTCTTGGGTGGGGGAGGCAAATATTCCGAGGTCGTTGAGAGGTACAGAGGAGGGAATGATGGAGCAGCTCGCCATGGTGAATCATCGATCGTTGTTGATGCCATCGCGGTGATTAATGAATGTGCAGAAGATTCGGATGTGACGCTTTCCGTATCACTTGCTTCCCCTGGCTCGTCTTCAATTGCGGGATCAGCGACTGTGGGAGCTGGCTGTCCGAATACGTGATCACCCAGTCCAAAAGGACCAGGAGTAAATTTCGCCTGAATCTGGCGGTTGATAAGTGACTGTACACATATCGCACAAATTGACTTTGACTCAACTGTAAACGGATTAGTTGTAGGCGCAGTCTTCATAGGTGAAGACGCCTTCTGTTGTGCTTGCTTTTTTGCTAACTTTTTTGCAAGCTTTGATGCATACTCTACGTTGTATCTTAGAGCACGCCAAGCACGAACGCTATTTCAGAATTCACTGAGAATGACGACCCACTTTTTCACGAAATAGTACAGACCTACCTCCCATCCTTTCGTTGACATGCACTCCGGGAACATCCCCAGATGTACAATGCTCTATCCATGGGACTGTCCTCGACTGGGCACCAGACTTGTACTAGTAGTTCCATAGGGTACGAACAGATCTTGCATTGAGATGAAGAGAATGGCGGCTCTCTCGAAGGCAGCATTGCCTTGAAAAAAATGAAGTAAACTGCATTGACAGGTTGATCGTACATAATCGAAGAGACATGCTCGTACAGGATGCCCGCCAATGCGAGAAACCGCAGCATCTTTGATATCAGTCTCTGTCTCCACTACGCCATCGGGGATGCCTAGCAAAACCGCCGTCTCTACTTCTGAACCGATCTCATCATCAGAATCAGACCAATCATCATCAACAGCAGAGGGCATTGTGATGGTGGGATCTGGAATAAAGTTCTAGTCAGTAAGATGCATTTGCAAGAAGTTGACAAGAAAAACGAAAAATGTCAGATATGCATGAATGGTAAAAATTTGAAAGACTCGTCATAGGTGCTATCGTGAGGAAACCGCACGCTAGCAGATTCAGACTCGTCATCTAAAGGGCTCATCCAAACGAAATATAACATTGAACTTGGACTCACCGTGATCGACGTTAAGTGAGTGAAAAACAAAGCAAAATCTTTCAAGACATGGCATGGGAGACCAAACATGAGCAAACTACGTCAATATCGTGGAAAAGCCCTTCACCGGACTTTGAGCTAAAATATCCCCCGGCGAGAATGAGTGAGAATTTGGAAATCCGACGAAATTCACCGCAAAAAAAGTGAGCATCATATATCTGCTATTAATCCACAGCAGATATTCAAAGCCAAATAATCAATGAGAGAATATTTAAGTTGCTGTTGTTCCTCCTGAAATTTTCACCGCGAAAATTCACAAATATTTCTTCATGTTTTTTCTTCCTTTTCATAGTGTACAATTTCTCAAACTTTTCCCCAAGTCCAGCGCTGCTTCATCAAGATAAAGTCCCACGCCTGAAACCCTAAACCCTGCGCGCTTGCTCTCGAACCACCATCACCACCACCGACTCTGACGACATCAACAACATTGATGGCGAATACAGATGCATATGGCTTCGAGTCTCAAGGAATCAGGTAAGTTACTTAGTGAAACTGTTTGCTGGTTAGTCGTACTGATCTGGAACTTTCTAGCGCTCTAGTGACTGGTGAACACCCTCCCGCGTGTCTGTGACTGCACCACATTCAATTGTCCTGCATTTCGAGCCATGTGATGGGCTCCTTCATCAAACCTCAAGGTTCTCCGGTTGCAGCCCTGCCACCCTGGTAGCTCCTTATGTCCCTACAACACTCACTTTTCTGCTGTGATGGGTCCCAGGGTTTCCGAGCGGCGAGAAGGTTCAAGTTCATCCAGGTTGAACATTGAGGACCCAGGAGGCACAAGTACTGGGGAGGAGTGAGGCCTAGTGAGGGGCGAGGCGAGGGCATTTGCAGTAGCTAGTATACTATTATTGATAAATAATCACTGCGAGAATTTCATCTTTTTCGCCGTCGAAAAGCGTCAGAAAGGGGCTCATTCCGACGATTTTCGGCTTGTCGGAATATTGGTGACTATTTGCCTGATTATCGTTGGATATGTGCTCTTTCCGACGATAACTCACCGTCGGTAAATTTGTGTCAAAGTCTGGTGCTTCTTGATTTGCTGATTCTATTAATGCAAGAAAACTAACCAACAAACGCGCTAAATCGTTTCTGAGTCTGATACTTATTAGAATATTCACGCTCTTTTACGCTGGCTCTGGGATGTCTCCCCCAGATGCCCGAACGCGTCGGAAAATTAGCTTGAAACCAGCTAGAGTGCTGACTGGATCGTAAGTTGGTTAGTATGCGTGTCGATATCTCACTCCTGAAAGCTATTCCAGAATCAGCAACAGGCTCATACCAATCATACTTCCCTCCAATGTCATCTTCGTGCTGGCGCTCTATGCAGCAAAAGAGCTACTTCTTTCGTATGATGTGGGAGTGTTCTGGGTGCTTATGAGGGTGTTGGCTTGTGGTGGTTTGGGTATGCTGACATGGGAAGCTTGTACGGGGAAGCTTACGAAGAATAGCAATATAGAGGTACGTGTATGAGAATCTAGTGCTTTCTGTCTTGACTCTTGATCACTTTTAGTGGACAGCAATTGGCGTGTCGTCATTGCTGCTCTTCGTGCAGCAAGCAGCCCTATTTACGGCATTGTATCGTCTTCCCTCTCCAAGGTATGTAGTTTCTTGACAATGAACTATGGGATTATCGGGACTCATGTATATGCAGGGTAATGTTGTTCAGTCATTTCTCCGCAATGTGGGTGGATTCCTTCATAGCCCCCGCTTCGGTCAGTCTGCTCTACACACTTGAAACGTTCTATTCATAAGGCCTCTCAGATGTGGAAGCCTCTCCTGACTTTCTTGTCATTTTTACTTTCATTTGCTTCTGATACGCTTTTGTCTAAACGCAGCATCTCCATCATTGCTCCTGGTTATGGAGCCTTGGTTATGCATGGCATATCCACTTACGCTCTTGAACACCTTCGTGGTGTCTTAGCTCCAGCTGTGAACCCTACCTTGACGACTGCTGCCAGTACACTCGGTGCAGCACTTGTTGGACTCCCGCTTTACGCCTTCAGACAAGCCCTCGTAAGCATTTCACATTCAAATCCTCTGTTATAACCTCACTCTATCCTTTTAGCTTGATCTTCCGCCAACACCTATCGTTCCTCTAACCTCCTTGGCAGTCCTTCCAATTCTGGCCTATACCATGATATTTCTGACGCCGGACACAATTGGCATGCAATTCAACGTTAGCCAGACCTCTCAAACGTTCTTGGTCTCCTACCCGATCGCCTTCCTTATTGCGACTGCCATGGGTTTCCTTGGTTTCTCGCAGCATCCACATTGGACCGATTTACTAGTCGGGGTGATGCTCTATTATTGTCAGCATTCATTCCGCATGCTCGTAGTATCCAACTCTTACCTCCTTTTATGTAGCGATATATCCTGACAATGATCCTACACTATCTGGTTCATCGCGAACTCCAATGTCGAAAGTTATACGATTCTATTTGAACTCGATACTTTCAGACCCTGAGTCGAGAAAGATTTTCTATTTCCTCGTGTTGAATCTGGTCTTCATGCTAGTTCAAATGCTGTACGGTATCTGGACAAACAGCTTGGGTCTCATCTCTGATGGTGAGCTGAAAGCTGACGGGGTTTCTATGTGCTGATGACTCCCCTTTCAAGCTATTCATATGGCCTTTGATTGCTTGGCTATTGGTGTTGGCTTACTAGCCTCGATCATGGCCAAATGGCCTCCAGATGAACGATTCACTTACGGGTAAGTCCATACCTTGTATCAAGCTGACGTACAGTGATTCAGTCCTCCTTCAGATACGGCCGAATCGAAACTTTGTCGGGATTTGCTAATGGAATATTCCTCATCCTGATATCTGTTTTCATCGTCTTTGAAGCTGTACAACGAATGTACGTTTCTGATTGGTTGCGGAGTATGATCTAATATATGTTAACTCTCTATAGTTTGGACCCTCCGGAAATGACGACGAACCAGTTGCTGTTAATTAGCTCTCTCGGACTTGGTGTTAACTTGTTTGGCATGTATGCTATGGGCGGCCATCATCATCATGTTCGTTAATATACTCCCGCTGGCTTGTAACATTCTAACCTCAACGCCACAGGGTCACTCTCATAGTCACGAACATGCGCATCAGCATCAATCACATAACGGACATGCTCACCACGAACACTCGCATGCTCATGGTGACCATCCCCGTGAACATGGCAGTCAGTCGGTCAGTGCCCATTTGCATGGCCCCGCGGTTTCCACGTCCAGTAAACATCTGCAGTCTTCGCTTTCCCATGAAGACTCGCATGCATACAACCACTGCTCATATCAACACTCTTCAAATCACACATCCTCCTGCCCGGACCATGACTCTCATTCTCATTCAGACTCGCATTCACACTCTGATCACGCACATACCCATTCTTCCTCTTCCCCTTTGCCCATGGATCACGAGGGCTCTTCAATACGTGGCCGCAAGCCTCACTCTCGAGGTCCTTCCCTCCATATACCCGCTGATGGCGCCCAAGTTGCATCTGCCATTCCATTTCCCTTGTCTTCCCCCAGTGGCGTAGACTCGCCACTTTCACCCAGCTACCCTAGCACTTTAAAGCATGACCATCACCACCACTACTACCACGGGATGGAATCTTCGGAACACAGCCCGCGTGATCATGATCACGATCATTGTCACGAACATGAACACGGGCACCATCACGAAGGACACAGTGACAACATGCGTGGCGTTTTCTTGCACGTCATGGCGGTGAGCATTTGTCAAGCATTTTTGCGCCAATGTTGACAGATCTTTACAGGACACGCTTGGTTCTGTCGGCGTTATTATCTCGACTCTTCTCATCCAGTTTTATGGGTGGACGATATTCGATCCCATAGCGTCGTTGTTCATCGCGGTCATGATCGCTGCAAGTGTCATACCGTTGGTAATTGACACTGGTAGGGTCCTGAGCCTTGATATGGGGACTCGTGAGAAAGAAGTTCAACAAGCTCTCTCTGAGGTATTACATATTTCTCCCAATCTAATTACTCTGACCACCTGCTTCCTGTTATAGCTTGCCTTCGTGGATGGCGTTGCCTCTTACTCATCCCCCCAGTTCTGGCCCAAAGACTCAGCAAACGTCATTGGTTCGATCCACATCCAACTCTCGCTTTCATCACACAAGCATCCTGACACTGATGGCGTGCGCGAACGCGTACATGCCCTTCTGCGGAGCAGAATCTCGGGGCTTGAAGAGCTGACCATACAGTTGGAAGAAGAGGGAGAGTCGTTGGAGAGTAGATAGCGCAAACTGAGCCCACGCCATCGCATATATTTGTATACAATTTAATAGTACGCCGTGCATCCATTCGCATCACTCCGTGTGACCAGATATTCTGAACAACTCCGCTTTGCAGGTCTTGCTCAGCAGAACTGACCAACGTGCGTAAGTTATAGATCCATCGTTATGTTTGCATCGCAGTGCGCATTTTCCGAGGAGTATGTCAAATTTTAGCTTCTGTGCCAGAGCAAGTGGTTGGATCTCGCAGAAAAATCTGAACAGCATGGTGAGGAACATATAATAATTAGCCCAGACGTGCCGATTGATGGATTCCTGATAGGGTACTCGCTTCAAGGCATGATTCAACCAGGCGTCAAGTGCTCGTGCGAGACGTCAATGAATTGTTGATGAGTCATTTTCATATGTATGGGGCTGATGACCGATGACCGATGACCAGCTACATCGGTGGGTTGAATTGTGCCGCAGGGTGGTACAGATTGCTACGGAGCGCTGTGTAGCACTCTGTAGTGAATTACGTTCCTCTGATGTACCCTCTGCACGAGGTCAAGTATGTCTACCGAACCGAAGCCAGAGACGCTCTCTATTGTGACGGTGCAGCCTTCTACGCTCCGCTCTCAAATCGAGGCAAGTAGTATGGCTTGCATATGATGCGCCTCGTGCATTGGGTGCTTGTTCCGCATGTGAATCTGCCCCATTTTCTCAAAGAATGGGGTACTCCCCCGAGTCCCTAATTTCATGAAGGATATGGCCAGGGCAATAACATGCGAAACAGGACATGATTCATGTGGCCTGCAAATGAATGACCATCACGCGCTTATGATCACACAAGCGGGAAGAGACAGGCGTCGCTCCCCGACATCACGGACAAAGCCACGTACGAGTTGAGTGAACTTAGCGGTCATTCTGCAAAATCGCTCGTACTGCGGAGTATGGCTGGCCAGGCATGGATACATGTTGTATCGACGAAAATAGTAATACCGAGCTCCAAGAATCGATCAAGATTTAACTCCGAGTCCATGGTTCACCTCATACTGCCACTCGGCGCTTGCCATGATATCGTCTACCTATGCGATGTTCTTGCTTCATTCCAGCCCGGCATGCTGGCGAAGAGCGCGTGGAATCCATTCACAAAGAGTCCCCTGAAATCATAGATGCAATGGACATAGATGCACGGTGACCTTTTGTCCAGGGGTGAGCGGCGCCCGAGAGGAACTGAAATGTGCATCGAAGCTTGTCACCACTGTGCAGGAAGACGATGCATACTCGTTGTTTACAGTGACATCTTCGGCATTACCCTGTCATTCATGGCGAGAAGAAGTAATGTGTGCTTGGACGGCTCTTGCAGGTGATCGATTGTTTAGTCGGGCCCCGTTATTGTCCTCGACAGGGTCGGACAAGCTTCCGAGTTCAATAGCTGACTTCCAGTTCATATTGCCTCATATCCCGCTCCGCCACTGTGCACCCTTGAACATCTCTGTCTGAAGATGAGATACAAACTAGGGTCTCTTCGCTACGGCATGCCATGCCTGCGGATCTGGCATTAAAATTTTACAGCAGCCCGAGTAGCTGAGAGCTCCTCGCTTCGTGAACTGCAGACTGCATCTGCCTTGCATTTTATTCCGTGTTACGGAAGTCAGGCGGACATGCGGTCTAACCCATGCGACTCCAATCACATATCGAATCAAGGTAGACGGCTTCGCGAACCACTGAAGAGACCCTAATTCAGTTCTTGCGGGCAAACCTCATTTGACAGACGTTCTTACTTGTCCGTAATGGGTTCGTATCTCTTTGGGTTGCCTGACTTTGCATAGCTAACTTCGCAGATGATACGGAGAGCATAGGTGATTCAACTTGGCCCGAGCACGAGCTTCCATTAGATGACTCTGCCAACTTGAAGTTGCCCAGCTATAGAAGATGAGTCTCGCTCATGATTCCAGTTGATGGTGAGCCTCGGAGAGCCTTTCGAAAGTTTTGCCACGTAGATGCATGCGCAGATACCAGATACCCTCCTTCAAAGCAGTCCTATCCTAAGCACCGTCACGGTTATCCCGTGCCACATTGCCAGATCAAGCTGATCAGCGCCAATGATGAATCGAGTAAATCTGATCAAGGAATTCATCTATCCAGTTTGGCCGAAAGCTCAATCAGATATACTCATCTTCCTCTTCAATGCCTCCCCATGACCTCTCCGCACTTTCGATGGCTAGACTGGGGCGGTAGCACCACACTTGATCAAAACTTCCAACGTTACGAGCGTATGGATGAAATGGAACATGCACGAGATGGAAGGATGATTACCCGGTATGAGCCTTGGAATTGAGATCGGTCAGATTTATCTTCAATCGTGTGGCGAAGGGTGCTTGCATTAAGAGACGACCACGCGACGCTTGGTTTTATGTGTGCGTGCGAGATGTAAGTCAACTAGATCTGAATGGCAATTTGGATCGTGCTTACTGTGACCCAGGTACAAATGCACAGGGCTCGTCGCATATTCTTCGCCCGATATCCTCAACAAAGTAAATGTAGCACCGTGCTCTGGGATCGCTAGCGTGTACGCGCCCGAGGCGAAGCGGAGAAAAGGATACGTCACTGGCAAAATGGGCATTGCAATCGTATAATTTTTGATGATCACTGACAAGGCCCGGGAGGGTTTCACGGTCAACGAACTGTGTCCTGGATACTTGACAATGCAATGACAATGACGCAGTTATGAGGCAGCAAAGTCAGAAAGCCAAGAACAACATGCAAGCACTTCCATCAGCTTCTTTAACTTGTGAGAAGAAACGTATCTTTATTTATTGTGCACATTGACGAGATGGTAGTGCAGCATGTCCCTTTTGACCTTGAATTTCAATATACGAGGTGGAACGGCGGCTTTTGTTCAAGTTGTTTCCCGTAATAATGCTGCTGAGCGCTGAGTGTGAAAAAACCTGGCAACGAGTTCTTGCTCGTCTGATTTACCCTACACAGTGTTATATCAGCAGGTACTCCCAAGTAGATGCATCGATGATCCCGCGTGCAAGTGATGCGGACGTGCAGGCGAGTCCAAATATGCTTATTTTCCCCTGGGTGATCTACAAAATTTAATTTAGGGATGGTTTTACTTATACCAGGGGATACTAAGATATTGCTTTTGTGACCTTTGGAACATGGATGGACGAGAACACTACAGAGGCACTCGTCCGGAAACTTTATTTGGCCCGGGTGAGCTCTATGAACTAGGATTGGGAGTAAGAGGACGAAAGAGGGTCAGGATAACGAAGATTCGAGGGCAAAAGTCGGACGCATGTGTGCACTGAGGCGGTGAGAGGGTATACTGTCTAGAACGGCAGGGATGCATTCTTGCTGGTGATGGAGCTGCGAAGGCGAATAGCCTTGTGACCTAGGCGTCTATTGAAATGAGGCAGGTTGACGCACGCACCTCCGCAGCTTGAAGCAAGAGACCACGATCACTTCAAAGTCCACACTGCACCTAACGTAGCCTATTGAGCTCCAGCTAAATGTCGGAGCTCATTCCAATCACTACACCCCTGCAAGAGTTCAAAGGTCATGAACACAGCGTAATAGCAATCGCAGTGTGCCCTGATAAACGGCGCATGGTTACGGGCTCGCACGATATGACGGTTCGTCTATGGGATTTGGAGACAGGTGTTGTGTTGAAGATGATGAAAGGCCATCGCAGAGAGTTGTCGAGATTGGCGGTATCGCGAAATAGGCAGTTCATAGTAAGTGGTGGTCTGGATGGAGATGTCATCGTCTGGCACGGACAAACTGGAGAATCGCTTTTCCAACCCATCAAAGCTCACTCCGATTGGATCACCTCGCTGGAATTTTCTCCTGATGGAACAATGCTGGCCACTTGTTCAAACTATGGAATCACGAAACTATGGAACACCAAAACTTGGCAGCTGCAGGGAAAGCCAATTAAGCATGGGCATGGTGTCGGCTGCGTACGGTATTCGCCCTCTGGAGACCTTCTTGCCATTGCAGCATCCAGCATCGAAATTTATACTTCTGATACGAGGGATCGTATCGCATATTTCAAGGGTCACAAATCACACAACTTCTCACTCGCATGGACGCCCGATGGCACACGCCTTCTCACAGGCGGCGACAATGACGATCCTACCATTCGCGAATGGGATACAACAACCTGGCAGCAGGTCTGCGATCCTTGGACGGGCCACTCCAAATATATCAATGTCATCGTGATTAATCGTGCTGGCACACTCGCCGCATCGGTATCTTGTGAGGGTCATGTCCGTCTTTGGAGGCTCTCAGATCGACGAACCGTTGCCATCTTCAAGCACTCATTACCGCCGGATTGGGTCACTTTCTCCGTGGATGGCAAGCACATCCTTAGCGGAGGCGAAGATGAGATGGTCTCAAAGTGGGCAATACCCAACGACATTGTCTCAAAGGCATGTTTCTGCCCTTGACTCATATACCACGAATCGAACATGTTTCGTGCAGATCCTAGGCACCGCGACAGCCCGCATTGCATGCATAGATGGAGACCTGTCTACCGCCGAAGCACTACTCACACAAGATATCGATACCGATATGAACAACCATATTTCCTACGCGCATCGCTCATTCGTTATGGCGCGAAAACACGACTGGGACCGCGCCCTTCAGGATGCAATCAAGGTGAGATATGCCCGCTGATCATGGCCCCTTTACGAAAGACTGACTCGATGGTGACGTAGTCCATCAGCATTCAGCTCTCATTGATAGGCTTTATCTCCAAGGGTATTGCCCTGTGTGGACAAGGCCACATCCGGGATGCGAGGGTAGCATTTGATGTTGCATTCATGTACACGGACCAAGATTCACAAACCATTCATTTTCTGCTCTTAATCAAGGTATGTTACAGCTGCCTCGCATACTCTCTGTCTCATTGCATACTTGAGGCCATCGCACTGTTCAATGCAGATCAATATGACGAGGCGAACCTGCTCCTCAAAGAACTCGCTGCTGGTTGTCCGAATGCTGACACTCGTGCATGTCATATCGTGGAAGTGAGCATCATGTAGCCGCGTTTGGTCATCAACACTAACTTTTGCAACCTCGCACATCAGGCATATCTACATGTTCAATTCGAAATCAAAGCCTTAAATGGCGTACGTCACGCCGAAGCCGCTCTCAACTCCGAAGCTTTCTTATCGAGATTACCCATTCATTTTATGTACGAAGAGGACTTGGCAGTAGTACGTTAATACGCATCTGAAATGCTTTTCATAACTGAGTCCCTCGTCCAGCTCTTCGGCTGGGACCTCATATCTTTGTGGTTCACTACGCACCAGAAACGATGTGACGCACTCCTTCGGGCAGGTAAACTTCAAGATGCCGTGATGTCATATCGGTACATGATGTATTTAAGTGACGAAGATATCGAGGCCGACCACCTCGACTGGTCCAATGGCAAGTCTTGAGTACGCAATGTCATGCGGGCTACAATCCTCACCTTTATTTCTCTCAGATTTCAAGCAAGAATGTAGCGCACTCTGCGCTGTCAAGGGAGATGCCGCCCTCACTGCGAGCGAGTATGACAGGGCTATTGACCTATACTCGGGAGCAATCCACTTGGATTATACATCCGACGTCATCTTTGCAAATCGCAGCAAGGCAAAGTTAGGCAAAATGTTATGGGAGGATGCGCTTCTCGACGCGCACAAGGTGCGACGGCGTATACGTTTGGTAGCCCGTGTTGATTGACTTCGGCGATGCATAGGTCACCGAACTCAATCCTTCGTCTCACATTGGATACCAGTTGACATGTACCGCGCTGCAAGGCGCGCAATGTTACGACGAAGCCATCAAAGCTTTCACAATCATGTTGTCCAAGATGGACGATGCTCCCGAAGCACAGATACAAGGTAGGCCTTGGAACATTTCTTCATCGTCTGGAAATGCCTATCTCGTTCTGCAGATCTGCGTCAGCAGTATGTATATCCATCCGCAGTAGACGACGCCATTCAAAAAGCTGTTTGGATTGAACTCGAATATGCCCCCCTTCGTTTACTCAATACCTTTACAGGTATTTTGTGCGATAGAACGGCACAAATAAATGCTTTCAAAATGAGCGCAGAGTACGTCGAGCTTATCTTATTTCGAACGAAAGATTCGAACCTCCGAACGGAGCGCATCAAAGACGTAGTGGCGAGGTACTTCCGCTGTGTTCTGCTATCTCACAGGTGGGAAGGGACGGAGGCACTGCTACACGACATCCAGGACAAAGTCGTGTACGAGTTGAATGAACTTGGTGGCATCGCGAAACTGCAGTCGTTCTGCAAAATCGTTCGTGATGCTGGGTATCTCTGGGCATGGATGGACACATGCTGCATCGACAGGAGGAGCAATACCGAGCTTCAAGAATCAGTCAACTCCATGTTCGTCTGGTACCACCACTCAGCGCTTACCATCGTCTACCTATGCGATGTCCCTCCTTCGTCTAAGCCTGGTGCACTGGCGAGGAGCGTTTGGAACGAGCGAGGATGGACCTTTCAGGAATTCGTCGCTCCGAAAGTTGTCATCTTTTATCAGAAGGATTGGTCGTTGTATCTCGGCGATCGCTCTCCCAACCATAAAGAGTCCTCCGCCATCATGAAGGAGTTGGAGGGTGCGATGGGCATAGATGCACGGGCTTTGATATCATTCCGTCCAGGGATGAGCGACGTCCGACAGAGACTTCAATGGGCATCATCACGTGTCACTACATTGCAAGAAGACGTCGCATACTCATTGTTTGGTATCTTCGATGTCCTCCTGCCTGTAATCTACGGCGAGAAGAAGCAGAACGCGCTCGGGCGACTCCTGCAGGAGATTGTGGCTCGTTCGGGCGACATCACTGTTCTCGACTGGTTCGGACAACCTTCTGAGTTTAATAGCTGTCTTCCGGCCTATATTACCTCTTACACCACTCTTCCACGCACCCTTCCATCTTTGTCCGAAGATCAGATTCAAACAGCTATTTCTTCGCTGCAACAAAATCCCGTGGCTGTGGACATCGCTATGAAACTTTATGACCAGCTTGATTACACGAGCGCTGCTCGTTTCGCGAACTGCAGACTGCATCTGCCTTGCATAGCATTCCGGGTCACAGATGTCAGTCTGAGCTACAGTTCGTCCCATGAGACTCGATTTGAAGTCAAGGCAGATGGGCTTCATGACCTGCTGATCACCACCAAAGAGCCAATTGTTCAGTTCTCACGGACAAGGCCCACTCAGCAAACCTTCGTGCTTGTCCGTCCCTGGGATCGGTCTCTCCTCGAACTACCTGACTTTGCAGATCTGCCCGATGTTGGGGATGATGCGGAGAACGAGGGGGATTATTGGACGCCGCCTTCTTCTCCGTCAGACGAATCACCTAGCCTTTCTCTTGTAAAACAGGAGGTGGCTAATTTAGAATCACGGGCGTTGCGTTTGCTTGTTCGCCTTGGGCAGCCTTTCGGCGCATTTTTGCTCATGCGGCAGCGCGGCGGAGAATACAAGAGGGTTGCGTCGGATCGTTATATCATTGCACAGGTTGTCAAAGACGTGACTTCTGTTCCAGACCCAATGGACATCAGGACGATAGAAATACTGTAGCTGTATGTTTTCCCCCGAAGATTAGGGATCTGTGCGGTTTTCATTGGCACTTCGTATATACTTGATACTACACTACATACAGTAGCAACTCGAGCTCTCAACCCGTTTCAGGCAATCGAAACGATTGTGACGCGAGTGCGTCCTCCAGTATGCACTATCTTACTTTAGGAACGTCGGTTTTCATGGACTGGTATCAAATTCAAACTGAAGATTATATCACCGCAAGTCTCCGATACCCTGCAGTTCTGCCGTGGACGCACCTTGAACCCGGGAGCGAATACATAATCCCTTATGGCGCGGCGGGTTAATTGATCGGTCTTCGATTCTGCCTCGCACTTTGCTGGCTGAGTCCTCTACCAGATCACATTCATCGCTGCAGAGTCAAATACTACGATCATCGTCAACCAGTGGTATTCGTCTGATCGTAGGGCTAATGGCTTGCACACCAAAGCCTTTAGTCTTGGAGGAACAAGTGGCTTATTCCAAGTTCTGTCGAGAGGTTTTTCGAGCGCTGTTGAGCAGGAAGTCACTGGCATTTCAGCCGCGGTTGTCAGAATTCATTCAATGAGGAAAAACAACAATGGCGAGAGCA
Source organism: Suillus brevipes Sb2 (assembly GCA_011800875.2). Classification (NCBI taxonomy): domain Eukaryota; kingdom Fungi; phylum Basidiomycota; class Agaricomycetes; order Boletales; family Suillaceae; genus Suillus; species Suillus brevipes. Next base: position 49,847 of record JRHT02000063.1, on the reverse strand, counting down.
GGCGACGACGACAGTGATCAGCCTATGGGGAGCTTATTCATGTCTCTCTTGGATGATCAAGGCCGCTCACGAATCTTGAATGTCGTACTGCAGTGATATATATATGGTAACAAAGCTGAGGGCCCGACAGTTCCCCGATGGCTACCAATTGGCCAATGCAGACCTTGTGAGTGGTACGCTCTCCATTTCTTGCTCGATTTCCACTTCCACCCTTGGACCTCCTGTATAGAGTAATGATAAGTCATTGGACGCAGAATTCAGAAATGACGAACTTCTCCCTGGCTTGTCCAATTTTTTTCTTGGAGGTGCATTCGCCGTTGGCTTGGGTTTCCGCTTTCCAAGGACGGTTTTGGATGGCGGTTGATCTTCTGATGAGCTGTCGTCGTCTGACTGGTCATCTCCGCTCTCCTCTGCGCCCAGTCCTCCATCCACTATATCTTCCAGGTCGCTCAAATCATCCAAATCGCCATCTTCGTCTCCACTGAAATCACTAACAAACTCGCCACCTTCGACGTCCCATTCCTCCTCCATCTCCTCCTCTTCCTCCTCTCCATCCGTTTCGTCAGCTTCCATATCCAACTGAGCACCAGCATTCCGTTCCTTCTCTTTTCCAGTCTTTTCCCGGTCGAGAATTGTTTGCCAGACACTTTCGTTGACATTGAGTGGCGCATCACCGTATGCTTTTGATTTGAGCCGCTCGATCAGCTCCTTTTCGATGGATTTTTCAAGGTGGGCAGCAGAGAGAGCCTTGCGTTCCCGTGTCGCTTCACGTCTATCTAACTTCTTTTTTACACCCACGAGCTTTGGCCTGAAACAAGTGTAAATGAGTGGTAGAAGGTCACACAAGTTGGAGACGCACTCCTGCCGTAGTTTTATTCGACGCATTTTAATGAGATACTGGGTTATCTTCGTGACACGCTGTTTGCATTTGTGAATAGTGAAGTTTGGCCAATACTTGAGCTCTCTATCGATCTGAATGATGAAGATATTGTATGTCAATCAAAAGAAGCCTAGCTCAGAGTCAATTCACCTGCTCTAGTGCCTTGGAATAGTCTTTTGACAATTTGACCTTCTCCCACATGTTGGCAGGTGTATGCGCCCGCTCAATCGTTTTCATATACAGATACAGCACACCTAGGTGGACATCAATCGTGACATATGACATTAGATCAAGTACACTTGCCTTCATTCTCCCTCACCGTCGCATACCGCGAGTTCGCAAGTGGACATGACTGCCGTGTGCACAGACCTGTGACATTGTACTCATTCCGGCAGAAATTTTGAGTGACAGTCCTGCAGCATGCATGATGTGTGAGGTTTGCGGGGTTCATCATGGCAGTGAACGTACTTGACTTTATAAGAGCAAAATTCATGGCCGATTACAGACCATATCACGTCGTCGCTTTGCATTTTTTGAATACGCTCAGCGTCTGGAACGTAGTCAGACGCAAAGGACGTTTACGAGGCAGAACTTTCGGGTTGCAGATTCCAGAAGGACGTCAGAAGTTAGACGATCGAAAATTATCAATGATCACGTGATCACTCTGGAACGCGTTGGATTGATTAGAATTTAGTACTAGTCATATGTTCAAACCAGCCCTCATCACTGCAATGCGCATCAGAAGCTCTTGCTCGAGTCGCAGAACAAATGATGCAAATGATCACACAACAAAAACATGCAATTTTTATTACGATCAAATAGGCTTACACTACGGCCCCTATGATGATGGACCAATGACTCGAAATTGTCTGCATCCTTCATTGCTGACCTCTAGCTTTCAGCACTACCATCTTTCTTATCATCACCACCATACGATTCTACATTCATGTCATTCAGTCCAAGATCTTCATTCTGCTGCCACGTTCGTTCGTATGTGACGATCTCCATGTTCGGGTCTGGATCTGGCGCATATAAATTCTGTACGTGCGAGTTCGCCATGGGGTCATCTAAAATCAAGGTGAATGGTATCTCGGCATTCTTGACCTGATATTGCAAAAATCAAATGAGAGTCGCGTGATAGTAAGAAAGAAAAACATGCCTGCTTAAGTTTTCTCAAGAATTCCTGGAACTCGGCCCTGTCATCGACATCTACGACCCCAGAGTCCCCTGTATTGAATACTTTCTCAGTGAGTTCCTCATATACCTGATCTAAGATGCCTTCTAAAGTCGTGAAACGTCCCCCTAGTGTGCCGGGGTGAAGAACGAGGTCTATCTCCGGAATGCTGAGACCGCTCGTGTCGCTCTAGTACAGAACATCATTGGGTCGGGGAGTCTTGAGAAAAAGAGAATATGCACTTACTTTAAGTATATCGCGACTAAGGTCGTCTCTGTCTTGAACCTTTAATGTGATCTTCTTGCCATGTTCAGAAATTGCAGCCCCTGACTTAATCTCATTATCCCGATATCCGCAGTTATCGCAATTAGTTGACATTATAAGAGTGTCCTGATGGAGTTGTCAGGGATGCAGATTCAGTATGCATTCGATACACACCTTGAAATAGGGGATAGAAACTCTTTTCATGCGCGTGACAAGTGGTCGTCCACAACGCGAACAGATTCCAGGGAACTCGAACACTTCCTCGTCCAGACCCCCTGCTCCCTGATCCGCACCGTCTGCTATTTGTCCTTCCGCATCTTCTGCAGGAGGTGCCAATCCAAGCTGCTGGTTCTGTTCGAGCGACCGCTCATATGTGCGCATGTTCCACTTCAAATCGGACATGCTGCCCACGAACTCGAGGAACGAATTCCCAGATGGGTCATCTAGGGTGACGGTGATTGCACGTGCGACTGGATCATCGTTCAAACGTTCTCTCTTCTCACGCTTGTCCTTGCCTTCGTCTTCGTCGTCGGCAATGATCTCCTTGAGGCCATCAATGATTTCTTGGATTTTGGTGTAGGCGTTCTCATCCTGAATGCGTCTGAGCGGCTGCTGTGCGCTGAGATCCGCAACAATGTCCCTGAGAAGACCCTCGACAGTTGTGAGCTGCCCCCGGGTGGGCGGGAGAACCAGCTGAAACTCGGGGATGTTGATACTGCATGCTTCAGAACGGATGAGCTGGCGATCAAGGTCACCGCGGTTAAGAACTTTTACTGTGTATATAGAGCCCTCAGCTGTCTCGGAAATACGATGTTAGGATGTAGAAGTAAGGAGATGAAACGAGTGCGCACATCTGATCTTCCCCGCTGACTGGATCTCATTGTTTGAGTAGCCGCAATGTTCGCAGCGGAAACTCATCACAATAACTTCCCGGAAAAACGGAATTGATGTGAGCATCATGCGTGTCACTCCCTGATGGATGTGAGTATTGCACTAGTAATCGGAATGTCTGCAAACCCACCTGCTCCTCACATTGCATGCAAAGAGACTCGATCTCTTCAAGTGGTCTAGCAGAGATATCTTCATCACCAGTATGGGTTTTATCAACAACGTCTGCGATCGGAGGGAAGTGTTCGAATTTTTCTTCACTTTGAGCCATGATGATGATAGAAGGTTTGATGGAGGGGGGAAGAAATTCCTAGTATCCCCTATGCAGACTCCTCGAAGGCCTAGTATAATTATGTAATGCGGATTTCCTTCATCCTAGCTAAGATCTTGATCGCAACGTTGTCCAGACGTAATACATAAAATTTGAAAACTGGTCCCTACTAGCAGCAGACGAATCTTCATCCAAGCGGAACAAACACAGCCACACTGGTCGCTGATTGCAACTCCGAGTCTTCTTCATATCATCCCAATCAACATCTGCAATCACTCCGAGTCTCTCAAGAAGTTGCACTTTTGCTTCCTGCACTGTGTTATGTCGACTCTGTGTGTGTTCCAATAAATACCACATTTGGCTCGCATTCCAGCAATGTCCCGAAGGTCTTCAGGTTTATCGCTTCCGATGATGCTATTCTCGAAATCAGGTGAGACGAGAGATACAGCGGTTCGGATGGTGCTGCCCGACGGCCACTCTCAATCGAGTGAGTGGAACTTGGTCGAAGAGCTCGGTGTCCCCCGGAAATTCTGGACCACAGCACAAGTGCAAGCAGCTTCAAGTCAGGCGTAGAGTCTCAGAGCTAAAAGGACTGCGACAGGGTAGGATGAGGAGAAACTTCAATTTGTTTCAAATCTAGAGTTTGAAGCCCGCTAAAGATGTCCGATGTCAGATCTTGAAGACACATTCCACCAGCTCAACTCTCCGAAGTAGGAGGGCACGTGCCGCACGTCCTGGAAAAATGGTGTCTGATATGGGCCTGACGGAAATTATCATATCGTAGCTCCCCAGGACCTTGTGTTTGAATACCGGGTGGCAAGATGCGATCGACGTCGATTGAGAATGAGGACATCTTGAGGACTTTGATTCGAGGCAACTGCGAAAGAAGTTGCACCAGTGGCCCCACTGCACAATATTCTGGCGCGGTCGGTCCACTATATATGACAACTAAAGCAGCGAATCAGCCTGTTATAAGTTGCGATATATTCGTCGTTGAATAAAGTCAACAGACTCCAACTGCCAACTTTTGCAGTCACTCCCCACGTGACTGTGACTAGACGTGTGTCAGGTGCCCAAATGAGCTTGAAGCAAGTTTGTGTAAATTCTGTGGAGGGGACACATGATTCTAATTTTTTCAGCCATGCTACACTGATCTCGCTGACCCGCGACTGCCACGTATTAGCACCAGCAAAATCTGTCGAATACCCTCAGTTAATCTCTTTTTTTGGATAACGGAGGACTCACTTCTCATTATACGCCCACTCTACATTTCCCGTCGTTCCAGGTCCATACCACACTATCTGTGGCAAATGTTCATTCCGTATGAACGTCCGTCCACCCGTCTTCTCCGCAACATCTTTCAATCCCACTCTCAAATTCCACACTTCCACTTTCCCAATTCTGCTTCGTCTAGCTGCCTGTTTGATCTTCGAAATTAGCCTAGGGAACATCTCTTCACTGGCACAGAGTCGCGTGACGATTAGCGTTGGTGGAGGTGGTCTCAAGTCAACGCTCCAGCTTGCGTATGTGCCCGGGTCTCTCGTGGACTCTACGCCCCAGATTCCGCCTGCCATGGAAAAATTGGAGGCGAAAGTTGACTTTGTGATGTGGAACCCGCAGACACCATCCGTTGGCAGATATGTTGCGAATGCCACTGGGCTCTCCACCTTGTATGAGCTGTCACTTGTTGGTATGTTCGCCAGCTCCTTCTTGATCTGAACAGCATCTCGCTCCCAAAGCCCGTTCAGTTGTTCTTCTGTCAACCACTTCCATCCCTCATCATCATCTTCCTCTGTGCCCACCTCCCAAATAGTCGAGGTTGCTCCTCGCTTCTCCCATCCACCCCCTTTGCCTCCAGGGCCAGCTGACCGGTAAAACTCCTCCCCAACATCGCTGTACAACACCGAGAACAGTCCTTCACCGGCATCCTCTACCTCTTCCGGTGGTGCACCCCATGCTTCGGGGAATTTAGGAAGATTAGCACGCTTGGCATTGACCCAATGCAGAAGGCTCATCATACGGCTTGCGTAACCGCGCCCGCGCTTTGAGGGAGGAGTGAACACGCAGGCGACACCATAGCAAGTTGCTTCATGCACTGAGTTGGGCTCAGATGGGGAGGATGAGGGGTAAGCAACGAGACCTGTGCGCTTGTATCTGTCCCCATAGACGCGCATCAGAAATGGCTCGTTCGTTGAGGGAATTCGAGTCACTTACGTCTCGCAGGCACTCATAAAATCAAGCGTTGTAGGGTTGTTCCGTGGCGCCAGTACCCTTTTATCTCCGTTAGCTCCCTTTTACCAGCAGAATGAGCTGCTCACCAAGTGATCCACTTTCCATCTTTGGCGTGCTCGCCAGATTCCATTGTCGCATCTCGCGCAAGGTAGTCTGTCAGACTTAGAGGACCACCCCATTGCGGAAAAGTCCGGCGCCGTGACTCTTCGGTCTGCTCACGCGTCGCGCGAAAGAGCGAGAGCGATGCAAGATCTACCTGAGGTTCTGCCATCGGAGATATACTTTGCAACACGAGCGAGCGAATTTATGGGTTACAGGAACTCTTTATATCTCTATCACAACCTCGCCTCCCACCAATGTCAGGTGCGCAAATCCATAAGACTTATCACCCTTCACCAGGGTTATCACACGTTGTCGCGCAACTCGTGACATCACTCGTGCCGGCCTCCCACCCAATTTAGTTCACGCTGACACCACCGCGGCGCCGCCACTGCCATTCGATAAGAGGATGCTACTATACATGTATAGTGCTGACTATCACGTGTCCCTCTTGCCAGGTTGCTTGGTGATTTACTCCCTGTCACACATTATAATCCTACAGAAAAAATAGAAAAACGGACCGCGATTGCTATTCAAGTTTGGAGCGAAGGATCTGTTGTCTGATTTCACATTCGTCGCTCCCCAAACGTGATTTCTCCTTCTTTATCTTTGGAGGTAAAGCTTACCTTACAGTTCTAGTTAAATACGACCTTCTTCGTCGATCCAGACCAAAATAATAATGATGTTCAAACTGGGGAAGGGTGTCCCACGCATCTGATTGCTTCATCGTGCAAATTTGACAGCCTGTGGTATCGCTAACACATAACTTCGAAGGCTGATTCTTTGATACCAGATATGTTATCGGACGAATGAACATTTCGGCGCCAAACCAGACTAACAAGGGTATCGACACGACTAAAACAATAGGGGTGAATATGCTTCGGGATTCGTACATGTTGTGTCTAGGGGAGACTACTCAGGTTGCTCTTCGGTCAACAACTCAGGTAGGATTTTTCATGCTTATGAACATCCAGTCAACCTCGAGCTTTGGATATCTTGAAGTAAAATATAGGACTCTCGGTATGCCAGAAGATAAACTGTCTGGTGGGATGCTAGAAGTTCAAGTAGCCCGTCTCATGTTGATAACCAATGCTCAGGACAGGATGTCAAAAAGACTGGTTAATAAATGAGTCATCGATCACAATAGTTTCGAGCCAGACGTTCTGGAGAGCAAGAGTTGAAGAAGTCCTAGAACGTCTACTTCGAGAGTACAATCTTATCGACCAAACAAATAAAACTGTAAGGTGGTCAGCTGTCGCGCCTCATAACCGTTACACCAAAAGGTAGAAATACCGAAAGCTTAGCTTTCAGTACCAGCGACAGTATATATATTGATTATGGGAAACCAAGTAAGCCAGCGTGCTTACAAAAACTCTCTTCATTCTAAGCTAGTTAATTCACATACATGTTACGAGGTAACAAGACGCCAACGCCTATCGCCATGCACACCATACTAGCCATTACACAGTACACCAGGTTCCCTCCAAGATACTGTCTCTCAATGCTAATTGAGAACGCAGAATTGGCTGCAGCTGGTCCAACAGCACGCATGATAGAAACGATCACTTGAGCAAAACCGTTTGTCGCGCCCACAGATGCTCGGTTAGGGGAAGCCGCAGTGATATACATAAACGAGATGCCTTCCGTAACACATCAGAGACATCAATGAGAGAATGACGAAGACAAACCATATGCGAAATTCGTGCTGCTCATCAAAACAACCTGCAAGGCCACCAAATACCACACACTCTGAACAACGCCATTGAATCGCGCCAGCGTATTCAAGACCGGAAGGAGAGCAACCATGGGGAGGGCGCACGTTACGGAAAACAGCCAAAGTTTTTTCGCACCCATGATATCATGAAGCTTGGCAAAGGCCAATGGCTGTATTATACCACTTGCCATTCCCTGAACAGCCAGGATAGTTCCGATGGTCGGGGTGTCGAGCCCTAGACCACCCAGCGATATGGGAGTAGAATAAAACACGGGTTGTACAGTGCGAAATGCGATATCAACAAGGGCAATACCGGCGTAACTTCCAGTTGCGATGAGTACACGACGAACGAAAAGAGCTCGAATGGGAACAGGCTTATCGCTGATCGAAGATGATACTGGCGGGGGTTCTAGAGCGGGTAAAGGGCCAGTCTTGCGCTTTTTCCAAGATAACAGCTGGCTAATGTTTGTTTGGGGAATTGTGGTCTGCGACTCATATGAAGATCTATCCTGTCACACGATGAGACAACACACCTCCTTCAAGTAAAGAAAAACGACGATCCATGTCAACGCTGAAACCGTGGCAGGGACTGCACACGGCAAGAAATATGGGTATTTTTTCAGAAATTCAGAACCCCCGAAGATTTTAGGGAACCTATCCGCAGGTCGCGCAAGTGCTCCACCAATGAGTGGTCTATGGTTGTGTCAGTACGTATTGAAAACGAAAACTTCGCAAAACACACCCAAGTGTGGTACCGCTGGACCAGGCGAGAGGAAGGTATGCCCACGCGTGAGCCACATTAGTCGAATCTGTCATTTCAGCTGTCATGCTCTTCATAACGCCAATGTTGCCATTGAGTGCGCCATTTAGGCAACGACTATTACAACAAGATATAAACGTCGACTCAGAAAATAGCGCAGAAACAGGACAGACCTTATCACCAAGCTCCAAAATGTCTTGGACAAACCGAAGCAGAACATTGAGAAGGAGAGTCCGAATAATCCAATCAGCAGGACAGGTTTGCGACCGATGTAGTCCGAAAGACGACTCCAGTGGAAAATGGTGAGTGCTTCTGTCGCAAAAAACAGCGAGTGCTAGATCATAACTTTGAGACTGCCGCAATGAAAATGCTCTCTGCTTATCCACTCACTAGCAATCCAACATAAAACGAAACGAGCGCTTCGTCTCCGTGGGTGATCCCAATGTCACGAATGAGCTATGTGTGGCATAGTCACATTATGATTGTCTATTTCAATCTTCAACACTAAACACTGACCTGAGGTGCAAAAGGTGAGATGACTTGCGATGTCATTGGCTCTGCAATCTGCAAGACCAGGAGTATCGAGAACTGGCGCCATGGTAGAGGTGTTTGTGGTTTTTTCGTTGGTGCATTTCCCTCTGATTGCAGCAAAGGCGTTTCCTCATCCAGCTGCTGAGCCGTAGAATTAGGAGACATGAAATGATGATAGCAGAAGTATGGGAGCCAATATTGCGATTGTTGATGGAGGGAGCATTTTTTATGTGGTCGCCGTGGCGCGGCTTGAGCGGTCTAGCTTGGTATGATACAGGATCAGATCATCCATGATCTGAGCGTGAATACTATGATCACCGGTGACCGGGCCCCACATGCTAGCATTTATGATCCAGCTAGGGAACCGAGTTGTGGGAAGAAGACATGAAATTGTCACCCTTACATACTAGATTCTTGATATACTACTAGCGTGCGCAGTCGAGCACGAGGACCGATCATATTTGCATGTACCGCATTTGCAGGAGATAGCGGCCAGAAACGCACTATGCTAGTATCTGCCTCATGATATATTATCTGGTACCGATACTTCGCAATTGGCCCCTCCCCAACTCCAAGCAAGTGGGTGTTGGTTTTGTTTGCATGAAACATTCATGTCACTGATAACCCAGGTTATGGCTTCCGACTGTTTAACATCAACTGATATCCACGTGTACCGCGTCAATAACCTCCGGCTCCTCCCCCTCAATATCAGCAATATCAATAAAACTCTGCTCGATCGCGCGTGCATACGCGTCTATTTTCCACATGTCCCCTATCTTAATGTTAGCATGGTCAAATGCGAATGCAACGACAGGGTCGCCAGCCTGGCGCTCAGACACAGAGGGCGGCATTTTGGGGTAGCGGGCCGAGAAGTGTGTAAGGAGAATGTTTTGTGCGTTCATGCTGTACATCTACAAGTTGAGCGAAGGTCTGTGATTATATTGCAGGGAAACGCACCTCTTGCCTATGTCGATTGCTTGCCCAAAGGTGCTGTGCATCTTGGCACGCGCCATTTCAACTTGATCGTCAGCCATGGTAGCTTCATGGATTAGCAGAGTGGCTCCAGCGCCTGCCTGCACGAGCTTTTGGGTTGGGACTGTGTCGCCTGAGAACCTGAGTGATGAACCGTCAGTAACACGACGAGCGAGGAAAAAAACGACAACGTACACGACAGACCACCCATCCAGATGTTTGATAATCAACCCATGGCACCTCGCGCGATGCTCTACATCGACGGTATTTATTTTCTGCAGCCTAAGCGTTTTGCACAATGCTTCTGCTGCAAGCCTTGATCTTTACAACAAGGAAGACCAAAACGCGTCAATGTATGAAAGGGCTAGAGGCTCAAACTGACACTCACCCCTTCTGATCTTGATCGCCAGAATTCCTCCCGCCTCGTCCCTTGTTTCGCCAATGAATCTCATCACTTAGGATAGGTATTACACGGGCCCTTGCATCTTCAGAGAATCCAAGCTCCTCAAGCGCGTTGTAATCGCGAAGATAGAGGAATACCATGCGATTGCTGATGAGGTAAAGTGGTTCTTCCGGGGGTGGGTCGAGCTTTTCCACTCATTAACGCCAGGAGGCCAGAGGTTGAACGGGAATACGCACCAGCTGTCTCATCGCCAAGATCTTTGCGAGACAAATGTGATGGTCGCCGCGAATGTGGCTTATGAAGATGCACTTCAGGCCCCTCAAAACGTCCCACACAGCAGCTCCATAATTCCTGGAGAGTTGCCCCCATGTACCCTCTCCTGCGTCCATGAGGATATACCCCGCTCCCGGGGTACACAAAAGTGTACCAGAGACTGTACATATGGTTCAGTTGGGTTTATGAGGTGGAAATTGGGATGTATGAACCATTTCGATACTTGCTAGGTATGGCACTGCCTGTTCCGAGCGTAACCACTGTGACATCCTTACCTATGGCATCGGGTACTGTAGCCTCTTCAACGCGGGCTCGTGCCTCGGAAAAGTGTGTTCTTGCAGCGTCAGAGAGTGGAGGGGGCTCGCCAGATAATACGGCTGGGTGAAAGAGATCATTCGCTTCCGCTTCAGGGTCTTGCAGTGGTGGTCGTGGCGGACGTATATGGATCATGGTATGCGCACGCATGCAGTCGGTATTCGATGGGAGATCCGAGGCTGCGACAATCATTAAGTTACGTGACATAATTGGGATTAGACTGACACACAGTTGAAAGTTTTCTTAGCCTCTAGAGAATATTTGGGCACAGGGAAAATGTCGCCATCCAGGTGGTTGAGCCTCAGCTGGTTGAATGCTGCGCTAGTAAATGTGATCGGATCTGGCACATGATCTCTAGATGCAACGATATGCTGCTCTCTATCGCATCAGGACAGCCCAGTGCACGTACAGAACAAGGGGCGCTCACGTGAACATCGTCTTCGAACCTTTTCATGAACGCCTTGTACTGCTCATGCTCAAATACATCATTGCCACAAAGATGAAAGACAACCCTTAGTGTGTGATCTTTCTTCTCCGGTCCCTTGCCCCAGTATTTTGAAAACGCGCCACTCTCAAAGCCCTTCACAAGAGAAGGTATATGCGCGGTGCTGGGCGCGTCCAGTATCAACACGACCTGTAATTCTTCGGTCAGCCCATCGACTCACAGATCGAGAGCGACTACTTGAAACATAGCGCGAAAGAAAACGCACCCCGGGAACTTCACTAGTGCCTACAACATCGCTCGGTCCAACACTTCTCTCCACTCCATCTTGGCCCATTACAATTACCGTCTCTCCCTTCGCGACCCGTGCACGTAATGGCCCAGCCTTCAGACCAAGTACCTCCGCACGCTTGACATCAAACTTTCCACGAACTCGTGGACCAACTACCGCGTATGCAAGCGTTGCACGTTGATTGCATGAGGGTAATGAAGGCAAGGGACAGTTGAAGCCTGACGGCTGGGAAACATGTTCGATCTTCTCAGACGAAACAACGGGTTTGGCGGCAGACCCAGGAAACATTGTGCGCACGATGTACCGAAGCCAATCTTGTGCCATTTTTCCGACGAGCGTAGTAGGGTCAAAGTCAGGGTGAGATATGAATTCCTGTAGCGGTGGTGCATCAGGGGAAGGCGAACGCTTCCTCTTTCCCGATCTCCTGTTGTCCACGCTAGTTTCAGAATGCGATAGTGTGACCGATCCCGAGGCTTCCTGTGACTGGATCTCAGCAGAAACTGGTAATGCGAATACAGAAATATGATCGTCCTTGTAGATGGGTATATCGTCAGGTGATTCATCAAGGAGGCGAGAAGTAGGTATTTCGATCGGGTTCACGGAGAAATTTTCCCTATGCTGATAGTGTTAAAATGAACCATTGAAGATCAGAACATAAGTACCTAAATGTGTATTTACGCATAGCTGCCATGAAGTGCAACAACCCAGCTGGCCCGGCAATATTGAGGCTGGTAAGACCCGAGTCCGCAAATGTCATCAATAAACCTGTCGAAGAGACGATTTATCATTGACACACTTGTACATGATCTGGATTACACTTACCTGGAAGGCCGCTCGCTCGTTGGGTGCCTACAGAAGTCAAGAACACGCCTCTAGTCTTCTTCCAGTTCCTCCTGCTCTGGAGAAATGTGCGGGTAGTATTCTCACCGACATTAAAGATATACTTGGCAGAGTCAAAGGTGATGAGAACAGTAGGCTCTGTATCCGAGGATACAGAGCTGAGGACTGACGCATTCCAGGACATGGACGAATAGACTCGTGCTGAAGAGTAATGAAGAGAACGAGTGGGGCGGGATAGTATATACAGGTTACGACGACATGGCCAGGTAGCTATAGCCAGACTGAATGAGATCTAGAAGATGGATTTAGACTAGAGTTCTATCAAATGGATTCAAAGCACGACCGTGACCGTCCCCTAGTAGCAGAAAATAACTTGAACCGTTTGCCAAATAGTGCTTACGCAATCTTGACGCCGTCGACAGGTCTTCAGCTTTTTCAAACTTTTTTTACATATGTATATTCCACTACCTGAGTACGACATTTTCATGAGTGACATGAATCAGCTCCCCATAGGCTGATCACCATCGTCATCGCCTGGTCTCGCCATTGTTGTTTTCCCCCATTGTATGAGCTCTGACAACCGTGGCTGAGATGCAAGTGACTTCCTGCTCAACAGTGCCCGAAAAACCTTTCGACAAAACTCGGCATAGGTCACTTGTTCTTCACTAGATAATAGGCTCTAGTGTGCAAGTTATTAGCTCCATGATAAAACATCAGAGCTTTTGCACTAACTTCATAGTTGTCTCTCATAGCTGAGAGCATGGAAACCAAGAAGCCAAGATACTTGTAGTTGACAGGATCTACCTCATCTTGCAAACGCTCAGCAAAATTGGCGAATACCGCTGGTTGACGATGAGTGAAGTATTTAACTCTGATGATTGAATTCTCACATTCAATCAGTGTTTGCCGAACTGTCGGATATTCTTCTCGTGATATCTCGAATGTAGATGATCCGGTGGACGGCTCGGCCAGCACGCCACGTAGAAGTGGGTGTCGAAGACCGTCCAGAGTGAATACGATAGATGCATATTCGTGCTCGATTGTCGTCTTAGAGGGGACAGTACATGCGAGGAGGACTTCGATAAAGTAGTCCTCGTATGCCTTCAGGCAATGAGTATTTGTCTATGAGAAATAAATCGACTTACATTATAAGCCTTCGAATCAAGTCTGAGAAGCGCGAGACAGAATCGAAGACCAATCCGGCGGCGCCATAAAGGATCAGGTATTCGCTCCCATGACTCAGGTCCAAGGTGCATATGGTTTTTCCAACTCTAAAAAGGGTGAGCTGAGTAGCAGCAGCCGAAACAGGAGACAAACCGATCCATTCTGAACCAGCACATTTCCGACCCCTACCCAACAATCAATCCATCGATCAGCTGTCTCGCGGCGACTGTCGACTGTGCTTGGGGCGGGCGAGTCGACTACGTATCTACAAACAACCCGGAATATTGCTGAAGCCAGCGGCCCACAGACCTAGGACCTGTCAGTCAGGAAAGATATGGGAGGGACAGCGAGAGCGACCTTGCAAACCGCTTCTTCCTTCCGCTTCCACTCCATTCCAGAAGTTTGTGCAGGCTCGTCACCCAGAGCAGCAAGGATTTCAGGGTCGTTCAGGTCGATAAAGAACTTGTCGTACTCGTCCTGGCTCTCCTGATTATCAATACTCGGTAATGTTGGTGGTACCGTGGGCCGGGGTAATGCCTTCATTCGAGCATCCAGAAAAGCTGATACCACCTCTTGGCACGCAGCGCTGGAGTCATTCTCTATGGCGATAGGATTTTTGGGACTGAAGATGTCCTTTACCCATGCTGATGAGGAAGGTAAAGTCAGCAAACATCTCGTTGACTTTGATAAACCACTCACGCCCCTCCAGAAAGGCAGGATCTGGATACTCGTGTCGCTCATCCGTAGTATCCAGTGAGGATGTCTCAATCATGCGAACAACCGACGTGAGAAGGCTCTTGACCATCTCCACCGTTTTGTTCTTCACGATATTCTTGTTGTCCTTATTTGTCAGCGTGCGTGCCTCCTGGTATTCATCCAACAGGATGCTGGTAACCTCGGCAAGCCAACTGAGAATCTCTCCAAGCTGTACGCGATGATGACGCACGACGGCGCAAATATGCTCAATACCTCGAATACACACAGCTCTGGTAAAATCGTGAGCATCTTTGAAGTTGACGCATCTTCGAGCTTGCCCAACGCGGTGTCGAGTGTTTGAGATGGAGGGATCAAGATGAATAGCGACCGCCATAGCATTTAGTCGGTTGAAAAGCATGGAGCTTTCCTGCCCAGTTGGGTGAACGGCCCTTGTCGATGACACCGAGCCAACTGGGACGACCATGTTCAGCATTTTCTTCACCTGTATGTCCCGTTGTTTTTTCTGGGCGCCACTTGTGCTGTCCGCCTGCGCCACTTGTACGATCATCTTGAGAAGCACCTCGAATACGTTGTCGCCCCTGTCTTGTACCGAAAGCAAAGATATGTCCCTTTGCACCATGAATTGCATAAATTTAGGCTGCTCGTGGCGGAGGCTGGCAAATCTACGGCTCCTGAAAATTTCCACAAGGTGGTTGAACATTATCATCGCATCGTCCAAACTCCAATGCCAACGCTTCCACAAGAGGAAGCATCGAGAAGCAACAACAGAGACGTACTCGTCTCGTTTGTTTAGGGACGCAGTATGTGTGAGTGCATCCTTCTGTGGATCGGCAACAAGGGAGATGAGCTTTAGAGTAGCCAAAACCGTTTCCCATGAAGGCGCGATTCTACCGAGGGATGTCGACATCCCGTGCACAGAGAACTGCGAGAGTGCACAAAAAGAGAACATGTTCCGCCAAACGTACTCGCTCGCCTCGACTGCAGTGGTGAACGATGATGCTTCGTCCTGGATCAACTGTTTGAACAAAAGCCAAAATGGCTCCGATGATACTTTGTCAGGAGACTCAGAAGTGCAGTTAATCAAGAGGTGAAAGAGACATATCCATGACTCCACAGCTTGAACGGGAGTTGAGTTGGTCTCTAGAGGGCCATCGGGTTCCTTAAACGATGCTAGAATCTCTCGGAGGTCTACATCTGACAGAGGCCGCATGAGCAAGAGCGCGAACTTAAACAGCTCTCGGGTCTCTGATGACCCCCGCCGAGTCCTTGCAGCGTGCATGATTCGGGCAGCGAGCTCTACTGCAAACCAGCAAACAAGCAATGAGAAGTGATAAATATCCGCTTCCAACACCCGCGCCACCAAAGAACCCATAGTCTCGTGTATTGTGAGCTCCAGCGAACTGAATTCCTGGTCGTCGATGCTGAGACACTGCCACGATACTAACTGGCATACCGTTCGCATCGCGAGTTCCCAATCCTTCCCATCCGCAATCGTGAATTCGCGACCTTTGAGCACGTCATCCGCGAGCTGATCGCACATGGGTGCAATCACAGTCGTAAGAACATGCACCGATGTATCAGGTCCAAGTTCGAACCCTCGAATAACGTGTGACATAGGAGCAACAGGTTGAGCATGCCCTGTAACAAGGCATATCAGCTGGTGAAGAAACCCGCGGCCAATATATGTTCCGGTCGAGAACGCAATTCCTGACGGCAAAGAGTCGATGCCTAAGTCGACTGTGGTCAACAACGTCCGTTGATCTACAGCGTGCATAAACTCGTGGACATCGTTATAACCCTTCCTCCGCACAGGTGGTGATCGTTCGCGTAGAAGATCTGGTGGCATGTCAAAGTCAACGTGGCTACGACGAGAATCGACACGGGATGGTGGGGGACGTGGCCGAGCATGTGATTTTCTCTGGCGTTCATCCTTACTAGACTCGACACCAGATTGAGGTTTAGAATCAACACACGACAATGGATTTCGCTGGCGCTTAGACTGGGTATCTTCTCGACGAACTCGAGATGAGATCGCAGACGCGGGCTGCGACATTGAACTAGGTCGTTTTTGCCACCTATCCATTTCCTTCCTCCAGGTCGGGTCCAGCGCTTGATGGAATTCTTCATCGCCCAGATCAATCCGTAAACCCCTTCGTGCAATATGCGTGCCAGATTGATGGAAGCTGTATAACTCTCCCTTGGCTTGCTTGCGCTTCTTCTTCCTTCGTTCCTTGCGTAATGCCTTGGACTTGTGCTCCGCCGGTATTGTCGATTCTGTATTCTTGTTGATCTTGTTATGATGTGAATGATGAGGCCGGCCTTCATGGTCAGAAGAGATGGTGGGGAATGAGAGAAGGGTCTGGTTGCCCATTCGCGCGCCACCTGTTACAATGTTGAGCTTTGGCCTTAAGCGTCCACCACTGCTTTCACCCATGCCTCGGGATTTTACACCAGAACCTCGAGACCTCCGACTTGACTTGTCCCGCCGCTTTCTCCCACCACCCACTGTTCTAGTCCGTGTAAGCATCCAGTCAATCAGACTCTTCTCGCGCATAGGCCGGCGACTCCGGCTCCACGCGTCGATCCGTGCGTCGTCGATCATACCGTCGCTATCCTCGTCATCACTCTCCGACCCACTCTCAGAACTAGAAGAGATGCTGATGACCGGGGATCTTGACCTGGCTTTGGGAGACGCCCCCCGACGAACTTGTGATATTATGTCTGGTACCTCAGCATCAACATCCATATCATCATCTCGAGGAATTTCGACATCCGAGCTCTCAGGGTCTCCCTGAATCACAACATCGCGTCCACCAGCACCCATTCGGACGCGTGCATGTCCAGGTCTCAAGGGCTCGTCACTACTATCAGACGGCGTTGGAGAACGCACTCTTTTCGTACTGGTAAAATGTTTCACTTGGGAACCGTGCTGCTCGAGCTGCTTCTTGATCATGACAGCAGGCATCATACGCTGCAGGAGGCGCAAACGTTTGCGATCTTTGGAGGAAATTTCGGGAGAAGAACTGCTGGATTCTTCGTGGGGCTCACGGGTGGGCGGGTCATCGGACAAATCCAAGTGATTGTCCCCGTCAGGCAATGTAGACGAGGAAGGTGGCGGTGACGACGGTGCAGAGGGAATTTCAATTACATCGTTGCTGGTATCAAGGTTGACATGCTCCGCATTGATCAGGTTGTGGTCGTTGTGGTCGAAGAAATTATAGTAGTCATAGTCATCATCTTGTTGATACTCGAATTCGTCGGTCACAGGGGGTTGCCTTGCCGGCGAACGGGACTGAAGCTGCGACGGAACAACATGAAGGGAATGAGAGGGTGAGGGCGAGCGGGAAGGAGATGATATAGCACGTTGTTTTCCCTTCAAAAGCCTGGGTAGCACTGGCGGGGACCGCTAAAATGGCACATCAGCATATAACAAGTGTTTCCAAATGAATCTCACCTGGCCTGAGCTAGATGAAGACCGTCTCGAGGATGCTGTAAATGGTCCCATAGCAGGCTGCTTTGACAATGATGCTGCCAGTGGGAAATTCTTCAAACGTCTCTTCTTGGCAATTTCTTTTGCGTCTGCCTCTTCCCGCGCCCTCAAGCGAGCTTCTTCCTTCTCCCTCTTTTTTGCCTCAGCCTCAGCCTTCTTCCGAGCCCTCCTCGCCTCCCTCACCAACTTACGAACTTCATCTGTTCCCTCAATCTCATCGCTTTCAGACAGATCTCTTAGAGCCTCAGGAAGCCATCCTTCCTCCTGATCACGGTGATCATGTCCGGCTTCAGCAATGGCGACGCGCCTTTTTCGCCTCCTTCCTTCCACATCCACGTAATCTCGGTCCTCTTCAAAATTGTCGACAGGTAAGATATACTCTGCTTGTGTTCCGCCTTGCGTCTGCTGGTCCGCCCACTGTGATCCATCTTCAAGTTCTCCATGCATCTCGCGACGCTGTGGACTCACAAACTTCACGATTGCGTCGGGGTTTGCCTTCATCTGCGCCTTGTACTGCGCCTTGTCAAACGCGTACGGTTGAAGCTGTCGCGCCTCCCTTCGGCGAAGGGAGTAACGGTTGATTGGTTCTGGGTCCTCTGGGATAACGAGAAGTGGTGACGGCAAAGCAGGCGGAGGGGGCTGCGGGAGCGGTGATCGATCCTGCGATTGTACAGCTGGGGATGGTGGATCTTGAGTTATTGTGGTGATCGGGGTCAACGGCCGTCTTAAGCGGGATTCAGGAGAAATTAGAAGCAGCTCGTCAGGGGATGGAGATCGACGACCAGAGTGGTGTGGAGTGCATGGTGGCGTGTCTTGGGGCATATGAGTAGGCTTTCGAACACTTTGTGGGATAATTCCCTGAGACGATTGCGTTGAGGGCCCCGGGGGAGAAGAGAATAACGACCACGAGTCTACTGGGCGCGATATGGAAGGGGACGAACTCAAAACTAGTCCCTCGTGTTGAGATTGAGCAAAAGGTGCTTGACTCTGACCAAAAGCAAGAACTTGAGAAGGAAATGTCGCGGAGGCGGGCGATGACAGGAAGAGGGTGTCATCTAGTTGAGGTGGAGAGGAATCAGGAAGCGGCGACTGTGGATCAGCCTGTGACTGCACATCGGCTGAAGCAATGGGATGATGGGGCAGCTTTTCCGATTCAGCTGGAATAAGTGAGGAGGGATATCTAAGTCGCTGAAACTCGGCTGCTGACCATATATTAATTGAGTCTCGTTGTGCAATGACGCTTCGTGTGCATTGATGGCTGGAAGTGATAGGTTAGACGCAGGGTTGAGCGCAACCCGATTTGGCGAGTGCGTTGCGCTTGCACGCAGTGCAGAAGATATGGTAGATTTCATAGGCGATGCATGGGATGATTGACTAAGATCGACAATCAGCTGTGACTCGAATTCGCTACTATGAGTAGTCTTGAGAAGCACTGAGCACCACAGTAAGGACCATGTAGGAGATTTGGCTCTACCTTTACACGCTTCCTTGGAGAGGGTTGACCTTCTTTCCTGTCATTAAACCTCTCGTGCAACTCCGTGACAGGTACTGAATTCAGTCGCGTCTTCTTGGGGTGGAAACAGGTATGATCTGCCTCTGACACGTCAAATTCGCGTTCTTCAACGTCAGATGTGTCCACGACTTCATCGGAGTCCATGCAGAGAATTTCAGTGATAACTGTAAGAGACAAGGTCAAAGTCAGTGTGACAGCTACATGCACGCGACGTGCTTCATCACGTGATTGTGACCTCGCACAAATCTCAGGCTAGCGCTTCAAGTTGGCTCCGAAACTGTATCTGCCACGACAGAAATTTAAACTCATCGCCCCAACATCGCCCGTTATGTATTTGCAGCCGAGACGTGACTAGGACTGCTGTTTATCGTCTATATTCTTTCCCTTGCACAGGCATTCCATGGGGTACGCTTCCTGGCGGTTCGCGCGGTCCGGTTCAAACGTTCATGTCTTGCTCTAGATCGATCTATGACGTGTGGATGCCTGCATGACCAGCGAGAAAATGAAATCCATATCATAGGATCTGCTAGGTGACCTTCATTCATTCATGGTTTATCGAGTCTAAAAGTTGCATCCACTGGCTTCCACTGTATCAATTCCCGAAGGTCGTCATGAGTAGGTAGTTAATTCGTACATTCGTGCTCTAATGCCCCCTTATATTTTCGAGTGACCTGGCAGCTCCTGGTAACAGGCAGTATTTTTATTTTGGGCCACGAATGATAACACTCACTTGAACTCTGTTATACTCGTGAAGCGCTGCTCTGCCCATGCAGGCCATTCCCAGAACTTTCTGTCCGCGTCCCGCCCCGCACTGGATTCGTCGACCTTGCTTCAATCGCGGCTCCTTATTTTTCCAGCGACGATACCATGTTATATCACTCTCATCGGAATCGGTCACCAACCTCGGAATTTATAGGTTTGATTATCAAGGTACAAACAAAAACCACCTAAGTAAGTCCATATATCTACAGTATTTCTAGTGTCCTGATGTCCATCATATTGTCAACAGAAGTCATGTCTTTAATTTGTGCGATGATATCATGATCCGATGCGATCCTCTTGAATTCTCCGCTGCGCTGCCGCGCTAGTAAAAACGCGCCAAAAGGCTGTCCAAGGCGAACTATCAATCGCAATGCTTGCGAGTAAGAATCCGAATCAATCATCGGCTCAGTTTGCTCAGGGAGTGAATCGTGCGATGGAGATTCGGGCACGGACCAATGTTCCACGTTGTATGTATCGTCCGCAGGGTCATGCAACTCAAGGAGATCGCGACTCCATGGACGAACAAGTAAGATTTTCTGCCAGATGGGTGGCGGCCTTGCCGGCGAGAAAGGGGTGAACCTGTCTTCCGTGGTGATCTGCAAGTCATAAAGCCCGTCTGACTTGACTGCATACATGTATGTGTCCTGGTCTTGAACGGGTTTCAACCTGGCTTCTGTGACTGGGAATACGATGCAAGGCAAGTGCAACCGGCGATTCACAAACCGAGCAGCGCTCGTGTGATCAAGCTGGTTATAAAGCCTTGAAGCCAAATCCACAGTAACAGCATTTTTCCGCAGCGAGAGGACCGCTGTCTGAATCTCGTCTTCGCACAAAGATGGTAGGGCGTATGGTGGGGTTGCATATGAAATAATGTTGGCAGGAAGACAACTATTGAGCTCTGATGATTCTCCAACCCAGTCCAGGGCAGTGATATCGCCCGACTGAGTCACGATTTCCTGCAGGAGCCGACCGAGTGCGTTCTGCTTCTTCTCGCCATAATCAACACGTAGGCGGACACCAAAGATGCCGGATAATGAGTATGCAATATCTTCTTGCAAGGTGGTAACACGTCTCGACGCCCACTGAAGTTTCTGTCGGGCATCTCTCATGCCGGGACAGAAAGCCACGATGGCTCGTCGATCTATACCTGTCGCGTACTCCAACTCCTGCATGATCGCGACAGACTCCTTGTGATTGGGAATGTGATCGTCGAGATAAAGAGTCCAATCCTTCTGATAAAATAGAATGATATTAGGAGCAAGGAATTCTTGAACCGTCCATCCACGTGTGTTCCAGGCGCTCTTTGCCAGTGTGCCAGGCTTTGATGAAGGGGGAACGTCAGAGAGGTATATGATTGTGAGCGCGGAGTGGTGATACCAGACGAACATAGAGTTGACCGATTCTTGGAGCTCGACATTGTTGCTTTTATCGATGCAGCATGTATCGCTCCATGCCCAGCGATACCTCAAATTACGAGCAGTTTTGCAGAAGGATTGCAATTTCGTGAGGCCGCCAACTGGATCCAACTCGTAAACGTTCTTGCCATGGATGTCTTGCAGCAGCGGTTCCTCCTCTTCCCATCTGTGCGATAGCATGACATATCGGAAGTATGTCATCACCACATCTTCGATATGCTTCGTTTGGAGATCTCGATGCATGATTGTTGATGACAGAAGCTCCTTGTACTCTATGCTCGTTTTGAAGGTGCGTATCTGCGTCTCTCGATTGCATAAGAGACCAGTGGCAGTGTCGATTACACGCAATGGAGCATTGTCAAGTTGGACATCAATGACCTTACGAATAGCACGGTCCACTTCGGATGGACTGAGATACTGCTGGCGCAACTCTGCAGAAACAATTAAAGTATGTTGTCGTATGAGGTATTGGGGCTTACTTCGTGTCTCAGTGTCAAGAGCATCATCTAATTTTGAGAGCATGATTCTAAAGGCTTGTATCGCTTCATTGTAGCGTTGTGCACCATGAAGCGCTGCGTGCTTCAAACTGTATCCGAGGTAAGATGAAGAGTTGAGTTCGGTGACCTATGTACCACCACAATAAGTATAGGTTAAAAACAATAAATGCCATCGCACCTTCTGCGCATCGAAAAGTGCTTCCGCCCAAAGCATTTTTCCCAACCTTGCCTTGCTACGCTTTGCAAAGACGTCATCAGACGCAGCATTCAGGTCGACCACTGCCGAGTATAGGTCAATAGCTCTGTCAAAATCACATGCGGCGAAGGCAGTGTCTCCGTTGGTAAGAAATAGCTTTGAAACTATGTGAAATGCGGGTGAGGCCTATAACCTTGGGTAACATCTCTGAAGACTTGCCAGTGCACCAGTCAAGGCAGCTGACCTTCGTTGTTTTGTCGATGTTGTCTATGATATATTTATGTGATTCGAGGGCTTCATCGACTTTGCCTGTGGAAAGGAAAGCCTGACACCGTTTCTGGTGTGCAGTAAGCCACAATGATTTGAGATCCCAGCCGAAGAGCTGGACATGGGACTCAGTTATGAAAAGCATTTTGGATGTGGATTGACGTACCACCACCAAGTCCTCATATATTTCATGAATGTCTGATTTCGATGATAGATCGCTGGAGTTGAGAGCGGCAGTGAAATGGTCGACGGCTTCGTCGTGACGTGCGCCATCCAAGGCCTTAATTCCGAGTTGAACGCGTAGATATGCCTAATGTGCGAGTTGCGAAGATGATAAGGTTGATGACCCAGCGCGGCTGCATCATACTCACTTCCACGATATGACATGCGCGAGTGTCGGTATTCGGACAAGTGGTAGTGAGTTCTTTGAGGAGCAGGTAAGCCTCGTCATATTGATCTGCATTGAAGAGCGTGATGGCCTGAAATACGTGATAAAACAGAGGGTGTACGATGCAGCTATAACATACCTTGATCAAGAGCAGAAAATGAATTGTTTCTAAATCTTGGTTAGTGTACATGAATGCAATATCAAATGCTACCCTCGCAACTCCGGGGTAGCCTGCTCCGTAAAGGGCAATACCCTTGGAAATATAACCTATTAGTGAAGGCTGGATGCTGATGGACTATATCACCGTCAAATTAATTTTTCATAAGAGGATAATGGATCAGCAAATCTCACGTTGATTGCATCCTGAAGGGCGCAGTCCCAGCTGTTTTGTCGCGCCATCACGAATGAGCGGTGGGCGTAAAAAGTAGAGTTGTTGGCATTAGTGTTTATCTCTTGTGTGAGTAGTTCTCTGGCAGTAGACAAGTCTCCATTTATGCATGCAATGCGGGCTGTCGTAATGGCAAGGATCTGAACGAAATATGCTCAATTTGTAGTATACCAGTCAAGGACGGAAACATGCCTTTGAATTGATGTTGTTGGGGACTGGCCACTCCAAGATCATCTTATCTTGACCTCCACTGAAGATGCGGTTGCCGTCCGCGGAGAAAGTGACACATGTCGTCAAGGATGAGTGCTTGAATATGGCAATGGTTCGTCGGTCTGAGAGCCGCCAGAGACGGACGTGGTGGTCATTAGATGCAGAGACGATTAGTGTGCCAGTAGGGTTAACAGCAATGGCATAGATATCACGAGTGTGACCCGTCCAGGGATCACCGACCTGCTGCCAGGTTGTTGTATCCCATTCGCGTATGGTAGGATCGGTCGAATTACCGCTTGTGAGAAGGCGTGTGCCATCGGGTGTCCACACAAGTGACCAGTTGTATTCTATGTGACCCTTGAAGGATGCGACGCGTTTCCTCGTGCCTGTATTGTAGACTTGGATATTGTTGTATGTTGCAATAGCAAGAAGTTGCCCAGATGGCGAATGTCGAACACATCGGACATGACTACCACACTTGATTGGATCTCCTTGCTGCTCCCAGGTTTTGGTGTTCCACAGTTTCGTCAACTTGTCAAATGAGCCGGTGGCCAGCACTGTTCCATCAGGAGAAAAATCCAGTGATGTGATCAAACGGGAGTGGGCTTTGATGGGCTGGGTAAGTGATTCGCCAGTTTCTCCGTGCCAGACTATGACCTCCCCGCCAGCATCACCGCTTGCTATCAATTGTCCATCTCGTGGTAAAGCCAATCCAACCACCCCATTACAAACCCCCGCCATCTTTTTCAACACAATACCTGTCTTCAAGTCCCACAGACGAAGTGTCTTGTCTAATGAGCCAGTAACCATCCGTTGTTCACCAAGGAACGCTGCGACTGTCATTACACCTTCTTCATGGCTTTTGAACTCTCGCAGGGGTGTAGTAATTGGAATGAGTTTCGACATTTGACTGGCCGAGGTGGACTTTGCAGGGATTGTGGGTCTCTTGCTCTAAGTTGTAGAACTGCGTGTTTTATGAAGTTTCGCCGTGTCAACCCTGCACCTCGTTTGGATACACGCCCAAGGCACAGCAGTCGGATGGACAAATTAGAACATGTAACATATACATACGCAATAGCTAAAGTGGCGCGCGCACAGGAAGTGACACGATATTGCTGCCCCGCGTCCGAACATATGTATTAGAATATAGTCCCTAATCACAACCGCATCAGCGTGATACAGATTCTAGACGTGTTATCAATCATCATGACTCACCATCACCACGCGTTAGCATTGATCGTATAGAAAATTTCGAGTCCAATTTGTCGAACGAGCGCAGCGAGTTATGGCACTGGTGAAGTTTGCACTTCCATATTGGGAATAATCCAGCATTGATTCGGATCATACATATAAACGTGAAGTTCCGTTCCTTCGTTCGCATAGTACCTCTCGCGGATCATATGCATAGCATATCGAGCCACTAGCAGTACTAAATGCTAACTAGGATACCATGTATTATATACCCACCCTTGATGCAGCCCGAACCTTCGGCTTGAACGCGGGTCAATCCTTCCAGCGCTGCAGCTTCAGGCCTAGGGGTCTCTGAGGACTCGGCCCAATTTCCAGAAGATACTTCGTGGATTGGTAATGGACCTCACGTTAAGTACTGCCGAAGTCCAATTCATCGACCTTACACACATCGGAATCAAACCCGCTTCCATCCAAATTGGATGGAGGGACTCCTTGATCCACATCAGCGGCACTGCTGATTAACTTGATCTGGGTTATTACTTCAGCTGCCCCACAACCCGAACTGCCAGCGAGATATGTGTTTTTCGGGAGTGCGTACTATCGCACGAAGCCAAAAGGGAAAGTCGATCCGAGGGCCTTTGAACGAATCAAAGTTTAAGGTGTGGACGTGAATCTGCAAAGCAGTGCGGCACAGGATAACGGTGCTTGTAAGATAGCATGGATAAGCTGCGCCTTGAGGGTGTGCATGCATTTAGTACGTGGCAACAATGCGGATACTATTGTCAAAACACAGGCGAATACCTGTCAGAGATGCCTAATCTCTGAATCCAGTTATGATATTTTACGGTACCGACACCCATGAGGCCCATCAACGGAAGATATGTCCCCGACTTGTGCAATGAGGAGCGCCGCCGATGTTATGGTCCTACGCGATCCTCTTGTATTCTCCGACACGCTGCTGCGCTAGTACAAATGCTTCGCAAGGCTGTGCTCGTGAGCAAGGCTCCTCTTCAATAGCTGGGCAACTTCAAGTTATCAGAGTCGATGGAAGCTCGTGCTCGGTCCACCTAAATCACCTATGCTCTCCGTATCGTCTGCGAAGCCAGATTGCCCATGCAAAGTCAGGCAACCCAAGGAAATACCGATCCCATCCGGACAGGTGAGAACGTCTGTCGAATGAGTTTTGCCCGTAAGAACCGAATGAGGGTCTCGTCCGTGAAGCTCGTCCACCTTGATTCGATATGTCATCAGAGTCGCATGGGTTAGACCGCATCACTACTTGGATTCCGTCACACGGAATACAATGCAAGGCAGATGCGGCATGCAGTTCACGAAATGGGGTGCTCTCAGCTGTTCGGGCTGCTGTAGAACTTCAATGCCAGGTCCGCAGGCATGGTATGTCGTAGCGAAGAGACCCAAATTTGAATCTCATCTTCAGACAGAGATGTTGAAGGGTGCGCATTTGAGGTAATATGAGCTGGAAGGCAGCTATTGAACTCGGTAATTTATCCGACCCTGTCGAGGACAGTAACACCGGAGCCCGGCTGGACAACGATCACCTGCAAGAGCCGTCCAAGCACATATTACTTCTTCTCGCCATGAATGACAGTAAGGCACGGGTCCCCATATCAAGGGCTCAGTAGGTCACTCGACGTGAACGTGGTGTGTCAAAGGATTTAGCACCATTAGTTATCACATGCATTTATGGTCCAACGCGTATAGAGAAAATGGTCCAAACGAGATCTTTGCATGACTCTGTTCTTGGCCCAAATCACGTATTATCCTCGTGAGCGGAACAAAAGTATGTCCTCTCCGTTACTTCTTCATGCGATGACACGACTTCACAAAGTATCAGAAAAAAATCACCGATTGAAATTGACGGACGAGATAATTTGATCGCCGGTTGGTGAGCGGTACCGGCGATTGAACCTGCCCGCCCGTTATAAATATGTGTTGTGCTAGAAGTGAAAAGCTCATACCATGCCAATAGCGAATTCGCGATTACTATCGAAGGATATGTTAGAGTTTGATCGCGGAAAACAACTTGAATCACCATTGGAATTGATGACATATAGACCAAACCAGACAAGATCTAAAAGTCGAAGTTGAGTTTTGTGAAATGGAGTAAGAACAACTGCACCAACTGTTTCGCAACGTAAGGAGCTGAAAGGTGTTCAGTGTCAGCCGAATCTAGCAAAGTGAAATCTAGCAAAGTGAAACCTACCAAGATGGCAATTGTACATGTCGCTATACTTCCAACGATTCAAGGTCACACAAGTACACAAACAAGAATTACAAGACCTACATACCTAGCTGCCAAACAGGTTTCTACGATCGGTCGTGAGAATTGAAATGTTTCGGAGTATATGCGCCACCTACCAAGTGTCCACGCAATTAAACGGTCAGTTATTGTAGTCATCGCCGTAGCGCCAGATAACTCCTCGGATTTCTTCTTCAGGATCCCGGCGATACCAATGGTAGTGAAGATATCAGCTGCCGCGCGAGAGATAGATGCGATTATGATGATGACGTGCTGTTCATACCCGAATGCTTCAAGGCTGGACATGCGAAACGCGCGGAAAACGAGGATGATAGCCACAGTCTGCGCAACCACACATAATGCTCCTGCAACAATAAACAACACTGTGGCTTTGGAGAGGACCCAGAGCCTATTGGTGTAAAATAACTGACTATTTATTAGGCATGTTAGATACGTTGAAACTCGACACACACTTGCCTGCACAAGAGAGCACGTAAAGCTACTGAGCAAGATCAGTATGTCCGCTCCGATGGGAAAAGTTTTGAGAATGGATGGATGAGCATATGCGAGAACTGTCATGCTCCACATTGTGGCAATCAAGCAGACAAAGTGTCCCAGTTGTAATGCCCTAAGACACATGTCAGAGAGCATGAGGCGGAGAAGGGATAACCATACGCGACAGCTGCCACCTGTCCAGACGTAAGCACATAATTGTATGACGATGCGACAAAAACTTGCAATGAGCTTCAACTTCAGAGGATCTTTCGGGAACATTCTGTAATACATGTAGGTTTGGGCAACAAGGCAGCCGAAAAACGCTGCACTCAAAATTGCACCAACTTGCACCGGTCCAATATCGACGCGAGGGTCAAAGGCCATGACAGAAGTTGGATGTTTTTTTCCTCGATTTGAGGTGGGTTTTATCGTCGTGGTATCATAGGGGTCTGTGATTTGTATCCAGACAAGCAATAGTCCAGAGCTTACTTGGCGCCAATCTAGGAGAAGTGTCAGTTTCCAAGAAAGAGGCTGCTCTTAAACAAAAACCATGAAAAATGTCTCAGATGATGAGTCTCGCTTCGGTAACAAGGCTTCGGGATGTCGAGGTGACACTGAAGTAATCTAGCCAGAGAATGAACGTAGCCTGCGTTGTGCACAGATTGCTGCAGTGTATGGAAAGCAAACAGGGGTCACCTTATTGCAGAGCATCCGACGCTGTTCCAAGCGGTTAGATTTCGAGAGAGGGCAAGCATGAAGTGGTTCATTGAGAATGAAAGCACAATCTTCAGGTCCAAAGCACGTTGAGTATCCAAATGAAATTTCATGGTAGTCATTGCGTTCAAACTCCAGGAGACATGAAAGGAGTAAGTACACAGGTAAGAGCGGGCCAAGGTAGGCATAAAGCATAATGCAGTGACAAGGCAGAAGACACAAGACACGCTCGGAGTTAGCCGGATACTCCGAGACATCCGCCTCGAGACGATCAGACTCATCTGCTCTTTGTTTGCGATTTTCTTTGATTTTTATATGCGTTGACTCGACCTCTTCGGGAAATCCAGCGCTGAACACCAGACAGTTTGAGTTTTTCTTCAGTTCCTCAGTGAATGTACAACTAAAAGATATCGGCACATAAGTTTCTATCAACCGAATTTCGACGTCTAAGAAGATGAGATGCAGCTAAATGGGTAAACTACGCGTATATCCCACTAAGATTATAACTTGTCCCAGATCAAATTTACAATCGAACTGAAGATTACTCTTCCGAATATGCATCAGAATCAGGGTCATAATCATAATCAGAATGTAATAGTGCCTGCATGTGGTTCTCCCCAGAAGAAGATTCATCCCTGCAAATGTGACAAAGACAGCCACCACCCGAGCCGTCGCCGCCCACCAAGCTCTCTTCATGTCCGTCCCAATCGACAGCTGGAACCACTTCCTTAAGGAGCTGCACCTTATCGTCCACCAAATTCCTGCACCTCACTAATCGGAGTTCGTGTATACCGAGGCCATGATCGGCTCGTATTATGACAATGTCCTGGAGTTCTTCAGCTTCACCACATCCAAAGTCGATGCCCTCGAGTTCTAGAGCATGGAGCGAGGGGTACGCCATTTCCGAGCTTTGTACGCCTCCACTCTGTAGCACAGCGATTAAACTTCTAATATTGCAGGTCCCGCCCAGCTGGATACTTTCGAGGGCCGGAAGGTCAGCGGACCCTGCGCGCCAGAAGTTGTCTCGGAGGTAAAGGGAAGATGTCACAGAAAGGCTGCGAATTCGGCGATGCGGGACCATCTGACAAATGTCAAATATGACGGGTGGCTTTCTAGTGGATGAGCTGCATTTGAATTGAAGCGAGAGTATTATATCATCGTCAGGAGGATTCCAGGAATACTCAGATTTGAATGTCATTGAAGTACTGAATTGGACGCCGAATGTGTGGTACGAAAGGCTAGCGCGCATGGACCGAATGATAGGACCAGGACCGTCAGGATCCTTGTGCATGGCCAAAAATAGATCAGAAAGGCAGCTTCCAATTGGTGCGAGATTGAGAGCGATCTTGACGTCGACGGGAAAGGCTAGACATGAAAAGAGAGATACAGCATTTCGGAGGGTGCAGGCATCCAGTGCTATTCTTTTTAACCGAGCGAGTGGAACTTGGTCGAAGAGCTCAGTGTCCTCAGAAAATCTGGATGACAACCCAAGCGTAAGCTGCTCCAACTCAGGCATACGTCTCAGAGCCGACAAGAGCTGTGATAGAGTAGGATAAGAAGCAAATCCTATTCGCCTCACATCTAGAGTTCGAAGCCCGCTAAAGATACACGACGTCCAGCTGAAGGTACATTCCTTGAGCTCGACGCTCCGAAGTAGGGGAGCTCGTCCTTGAAAAATAGAATCCGAAATGGGCCTGATGACTCTTGTATGAGATTTCCTCGCGACCGAAAATTTGAGTGTTTGAAGCGACGGCGCGGGCTGCGACGATAAGCAATCCAAAATGCGATCAACCTCCCATGAAGATGAGCACAACTGGAGATATTTGATTCGAGGTAACTGTGAAAGAATCTGCTGGAAACATTTTCGCAACGAGCCCGGTGACCTGTAGATGACGACCAAGGCAGCTTTCTTCGATCTCTCAAACATAATGTCTAGCCAATTAGCAGAGACGCAATTGAGATATGCCCAAAGAGTAGTGCTTTCGAGGGCGACTTGGCGCCAGTGCCTGCAGATGTGCGTGATTATCATGGAAATAGGAGCACCACAAGGGCGAGGTGTGCCTGTACGACTCTTGAAAGCGTCATCTTCTACGATGTATGTGAAGATAGTGGTGAGAATCTCAGGTGGAAGCCAAGATATACAGGAGAGTGTGATCCTGCAAGAGCGAAGGTCGCGCAAGGACCCGGCTAATGCAGCCACGTCCTTGTTGGATGCGGCTATGTCTTTTGTGACATAGGCGTGGGTCGCATGACAGTGCTGAATGACGGTGGGCTCCATTCCAGGGATAATATCTAGGGAAGTAGAAAGTGTTTGAGTCATGAACAGATAACCTACGAGGGTAATCAGTAGGCTAGTCCATGTGAAACCTTGGTCAAAAGAATTACCGCTCGTCGTTGAGGAGACAGGCTACAAATCGATGGATTTAAAACGCTAGGAAGCTTGCGTTACTAATACCTGAGGCCTGAGTATGTAGCGGCTGTGTCAGGCATGTGCTCCCCGGATCGCGAAATGGGCGAGCTTCAGCGCGTTGGAAGTTCTTGGTCAAATTACGAGCGGGGGGTGAGATGTTCGAAGTGAACTTTCTTCAGCAGGATGTGTTCCCGCCACAGTATGTCGTGGGTTCTATCCATAAGTATAAACGGGGCTGGGCCACGTCCCTAGCTCAATGCCTCTGACCGACGGGTTGGGAATGACATTGACAGAATTTTCCCGCGCTTACATAATTCACCGCGAGAAGGCTGATAACGGTTTCAAAATCCGACTCAAACACAAAGCATGCAGTTGGAGTACTAGTATACACAGGCGAAATTTCGAAAACTGATCTGCTACAACCGAGTTCGATGCATCACGTCGTACTTACTATTTGTCCACGTTCTTGAATATCTTCTCTTTGGTCATGCGCGTACTGAGGAGCACGTCCCAGTGCACGAAGAATGGCTGCGAGAAACTTGACTTGATGTCGAGTCGTGGCCTGTACGCCTCACTTTCGAGGACAGGCGGTAGTCAGGGAGCATACATGATGGTGTGTCGTAGTAGTCTGAGTTATTTCCGCTGTTCAGTCAGAAAAAATCAAATAGGAAACTATAATCCGCAGTGACCGTCGACAGCCTTGCCTGTATCATACACGAAAAAGAAAATGGCCTGTCGTACACAAAGACAGGCGACTCGCTCTGCAATGGCTATGCCCAGGGTGTCCAGCAAGAAGCCTTCGAAAGGATGGTTGTAAAATGCCCCGAAGGCATGGGGAACGTAATTTTGTGGTGCACACTGCACTTAGTGGATCTTTCTGTGCCAGAGATTTTGCCAGTGGTTAATGTGCATCAAGTGTCGAGGACAAACCTAAAAAGACATCAGAGGGAGTCAAGAGACGTCGATTGCCAATAGCATGTACAACACGAATAAGATCTGCAAAGCTGGAATTCCCCACCAGTACGACCGTTGAGTCATCTCAGGCCTCCACAGCTCCAGTATTTTCTTCCCCGTCTCCTCCCAAAAGAGATGTCTCACAACCAAGACCAGCGTTCTTCCCAAGCCATTGCCAAGTTCCTGGACTTGACTTCCACAGACTCGAGTATGCGATATTTATCGAGCCATCGCCAGATAGAAATGCCAAGACAGTGAAACACGACATGAACCGAAATGTGAGCACCAGGGCAGCAATTGCAACATAGGTGTCCGAAATGTCGTCGGATGATCTTTGGCGGAGAAAAATGTAGAATGGGATCATAATTGGGGGAAGGTGTACAGTGTTGCATTTAACAAAAGCTAGGGGGGTGGTCGAGTTCATTGCTGACGAGCAAAAGAGTTCTCTGAAGGAACCATGAAGTAGTTCGTACATCGTAGCTGACAGATATAGTCAGAAATTCGAAAGCGCATATTCGGAGTTCGAGAGTTGCATTATTTGAACCTACAACAACGATCAAGATGAAAGTTGCGTGAAGGGAGGCGCACTGCTTAAGCCTCAGAAACGTCCGGGAACTTGGCCCCATCACCATTTTTGTCCGCGAGTTCTCCGCAAAGCTGATCCAAAATGTCATAATGGGGCTTGTTGTGCGGGGGTGGAGAACAAATGAGAGATCTACAGAATCTCGTAGCTCAAGGGAAAGGAAATGATTCACTCACTTTAAATAGCATATGCGAACCACGTTCTGGCAGGTTGCCTCTACCTTGGTCCTATTCAACCTTTGTGACGGGATCCTCTTTCCATGCTCAGTAATTGTAGCCAGTTTGCAGTATCATTTTCCACATTTTCCAATGAGCCTTCGCAGTGGTCTGACTGTTCCTGGTGGGATCAAGCCTGACTAGCAGGTAATGATTCTCCATGATCGTTTGATCAGAGGGGCCCCAGGTTAGAGTGACCACGATTAAAGTATGTAGCGAAAACTCGTCGCGACTCTTGGCACTTCTCGAGAAATGGAATGGATGAGATTATTCATGTCACTTCCTGATGGACGTGTGAGTGCTGTACTATATCAGCCGTCGGCATTAGAAATTTTGATGAGTCTTCAAAGTTCCCACATGACATGGTCAAGACAACGGTGGCACCAATCATCGCGACTCGTGTCAAGTGGAGTATTACTGCTTCGGATGCGACGCGCAATGTCGCGCATTGACAAGTTCAAGTCATAAGTCATGTACCGCACACCAGCCGTGGCACAAGTTCTGGGGAAATATGCCTTCTCACTCCTTTTCAAATGCTCGCCGTAGCAGCTTGAACAGCATGACTCCAGAAGCTTAAGATCTATGTATACAGTTTGCAAAGCACAACTGGAGTCGAACGTTCTTTTGTCAGTAATGAATACGATGCAATTTCTCCAATGGGTGAATAGGGGCTGTCGTCATTGCAAAGGAAATCAGATCACAAACATTATCGTAGCTCTCATAACCTAGGATTTTACAGTAAGAAGGATGGCGAACGAAAGACATTAGGTTGAGTGAGCTAATCGCATAGTCACAAGTCCCAAATTGAATCATTGGAAAAGGCGAAACCAAAATTCCGGATATAACATCAAAAGCAATGCATCACATTTTCTTGATCTTTTTTCTGCGTTCTTGAATATCTTCTCTAGTCATGCGCGTCCCGAGAAGGGAATCCCAATGGACGAAGAAAGGCTGTGAGAAATTTGATTTGATTCCGATGGCCTGTACGCATCGTTAGTACATTACAGGAGCAAATGGCAGTGAAGGAACATACCTGATGGTGTATGTCATGGTAGTCCGCATTGTTCCCGCTCATCATCTGGAGTGGGTCAAAGGGGAGATTGTATCCGCAGTGATCGTCGACAGTCTTACACGTGCTGAATGCAAATAGGAAGATAGTTTGTCGAATGGAAAGGTGTGACATGCGTTCCGCGAGTGCTGCGCCTACGCTATCTAATAGGAAGCCTTCAAAAGGATGGTTATACAATGCCCCAAAGGCATAGGGGACATAGAGTCTGTGATGCACAGAGTGGATCTTCTTGTAAAGATATTTGTTCGTGTGCATCAAGCGATGCAGGAAGTATTGCCAAGTATCGACGATGAACCTGGAAGACATTAGAGGGAAGTATAGCGAGATTGCCAAAGACACTCACAACGCAAATAATATCTGTGCAGCTGGGATTCCCCACCAATACAGCCAATGGGTCATCCCAGGCCCCCTTTGCTCCAAAAACTTCATTCCAGTTTCCTCTCCCAAGAGATGTCGCACAACCCATACTAGTGTTCTTCCCAAGGCCTCCATCTCGCTCTGACACCGGGCAACCGAGATCTCCGGCGACTCTATCAACCATGCTAAACCCAACACAGTCTGCGTTGCGTGCTGGAGTAATACAGCTCGTGCGACCTCCCAACGGGTAGCCAAATTCCTAGATTTGACCTCCTCTGACTCGTGAATACGATATTTATCAAGCCATTTCCAGCCAGAGATGTCAAGGCAGTGGAATACAAAAGACAGGAGCCAGTAAGCGAGCACAGGGGCAGCGAGTGCAATATGCGTATCTGGAATGCCGTCGAATATGTTTTGTCGAAGGGAGAAGTAGAACGGGATTTTAATTGGGGGAAGGCATACAGTTTCTCCAGTCACGAAAGATGGGCATGTCGAGTTTAATGTTGATGGTCCCCCGAAGAAACCGTACGAGAAGAGTTCACCCATCAAGAGTCGACAGTTTGTGGTCAAAAACACGTTTTGAGGTTCGAAAGTTTGATGTGACTTTATATAAGGCTCTTATATAGGCTACTACTATACTCGCCGCCGCGACCTAGATCTTCGCTTCCCGGAGTTTTTTTAAGAAATCTCTCACTCCCTCTCCACAACAGTCCAAGACAATTGCAACGTTGGAGCCAGTGCAAAATCCCCCTTTAGCTCTAAACATGCACATAACAAAGTTTGCTTTATCCAAACCTTAGGTTCTGCAACTTCACCGTCCGCTCCGAGTCGATTATCGGATTACAACGTTTTATCGGGCAGGTTACTGGGCTACAATGACGGTGAGAACGGGGAACATGTTGTTTCCTGTTTACAAATTGACGTCCAATTCACGATTGAAGGAACACGACGATTGAACATCCTGATTGGCACGGCATCAGTACTTACCAGAATAATTTTCACCCAGCCTTCTTTATTTTGGAGAGGCACACTCGTTTAGCTCGCTGCGGCTTGTCACTTTCGTACGCCCTTTGTACATTGTCCGAGTCATGCCACTGCTGACGCCTTTATCCTTTCGATATTTAGTGACTCGTTCTAGTACAGATTTAAGTAGAATAGTTTCCTCATTTTGAACCACTACTATCCGTATCGACAGCTGCAGGAACATCATTACTCCCAATCGACCTCGACTAAACTCGTTACTCACTCTTACGTGACATGGAGACTCGCTCTGGGACAATGAGAGGCAATTCTTCTCTGAAAATTTGTGAGAACTAAACTGATTCTTTTCAATATTTACAGCTCCCCATCCACCATCGATGACGCTTTCTGCTTCCGTAGATGAAATTAAGACCGCCCTCGTTGAGCAGTGCGGCGCTCACATTGACGAACACATGGCTGCAGTATCCGAGTCCGCGCGCCTCCTTCGCTGTCGTAGGAATGCTCTTGCCTATGTATCTAGGCTCCCATGCGAAATTCTTGCGCATATATTCATGTACATCGTATCAAAGGAGGACAGTTTCATGGGCATTTCCAACCCTTGTGTTGCCCCTGCGTGTCTGGCGGTCACGCACGTCTGCAAGTACTGGCGCCAAGTCGCCCTCGGGTGCCCAACTCTTTGGTCATTTATCGATGGTATTTCTGCCCAGTGGCTGGCTATCATGCTCGAGAGGTCAAAGAAGGTTGCCTTGGTCGTCATTTACAATGATCCCAAACCACTACGACAATGTGGCTTCGAGCAAATTCTTTCGCAGTTACCTCGAATCAAATTTCTCCAGTTGTGCCCATCTCCATCGGAGGTTGATCGCATTTTGGACTGCTTATCATCGCTGCCCGCACCGTTGCTTCACACATTCAAATTTGTGGTCTTTGGTGACCCAACATTTGCTAGGCCCATATCAGACACCATTTTTCAAGGAGAAGCACCCCAACTTCGGAGCGTCCAGCTTGTGCAATGCTGTTTTAGTTGGACGTCGTGTATTTTCAGCGGCCTTCGCTCTCTCCATATAGGCTCATCCCCCAAGCGCAGTCCTCTGTCGCAGATCCTCTCAGCTCTGAGACGCATGCCTGAATTGGAGGTACTTACGCTTGAGCCTCAAAGTTTCAAAGACGCCGACGCGCTCTTCGTCCAAGTCCCGCTCCCTCGGTTGAGAAGGATAGAGCTGTCTAACTCCACTATCCAAACCGCTACATCTTTCTTCTCACATCTGATCCTTCCCGTTAATGTTAAGGTTGTGCTAAGCCTCACGAAATTTGAAAGCGCTCAAAGCCTTGCTAGTCTATTTTCGGCCATGCACAATAATCACGACGAATCTGTTCCCGTCATTCGGTCACTACGTGTGAGCCTTTTGCACGGCTATTTCACACTCCGGTTCAGCACATCAATACCTGAGCATCCGTGGACCCCTCGTGACAACGATGTGCGGCTCTCGATTGCATTTTTATACAGACCATGGATCACGAAGCCTGACATCCTATTTGACATTTGCCGGACAGTTCCACATTGCAAAATTCAACACCTGGTCGCGTCATTCTCCGGCCTTGATACTCTAGAAGAGTTCTGGCACACCGGGTCAGCAAACCTTCCAGAGCTCGAACGTATCTATCTGGACAACACCCCTATTCAAGGCTTGCTCACTGCGCTCCTGGCTGGAGACGAGCAGACCTCATATACAGCGTATCCCTCGCTTCGTGCTCTAGAACTTGAGAATATCAATTTAGGGTGTGAGGATCGTCTGTTGCTTGAGAAGGTTCTCATGCTGCGAGGCGGCCGTGGTGTTTGTATACACACGCTCCGACTAGCGAAGTACAGGAACCTGATGGGCGATGACGTTGAGCGGCTTCTGATAGCTGTCGCTGTTGATTGGGATGGGCATGAAGATGCGTTGACGGACGCCAACGGCGGACTGTCTTTGTCCCAGTTCCAATTCTGAATATGATGCTGATGCACGTTCCAGGGACTTACTTTGACATGTCCGGGCCTGCGGCCTGATACATGGCGTTTAACACTTGTGAGCATGCTATTAAGCCACGGTGAGAATGAAAATTGCTGACGTGAACCCGATCACAGCTGAATTGTTGTGCGCACCAAGTCCGTCATCACTCAAGCAACGACGACTGGTTTCGTCTGGACTTTCCATAGGGTTTAGAAATGTCTTCAGATTCAAATGTACTTCCAAACCTTCTTGGAATGCACCGTAGACACGTCGTCAGTGACTGTTGCCAGCCCAGCAAGCTTTAAGGATACAAGTAGTAGTGAGATCTTTCTATGTCAGGGTTCATTGTGGTAATGAACTTGAATGCTCCAGTGTCCTTTCATGCATGGTAGGGTTTGCCATGGAGTTAGCAATGGATAGATTCAGTTAGCAGGCTAGCAGTGCTTTCCGTAGGTCATCTGGCTTCTTCAGTGGCTGTAATCATAAAGGCTCCCAACACGGCAACTCGCTGGAGTTCAAACACAGGCAAAGTTCCAGCCTCGCGATTATCGAGAACCGCATCTCAGTGAATTTCAGGTATTCATAAGGTAGATACAAATGCAATGCTCTACTCAGATAATCAACAATTAGTACGAGATTTAGATAGCAAGGGCCTGCGTTGGTACAAGAGACACAAGTGCGAATACAATCACCGGTCGAGATGACGGTGACAGTCCGTAACGGTTTGGAAAAAAAGAAGCATCAGATCCCATGAGAGTAGTCCGAATTTTTATCATTCGTGAGTGGGTCGTTTTGATAGATCTAGGCATCACTGCTCGTTGAGGTTGTTTAAAAGAGTCGTCAGACATCGTTTGGTGACCATGTCTCCCTATTAACTCCTATCAGCAATGCTCTCTGGTCAAGAATGCAGACGAACCTTGAGAAGCACGCTAAACGTCTGATCGCGCAACGGTTCTGGGAGACAAGCCCTCAGCGCCTCCCTCGCTCTGTCAATTGCATCAGCTCCGCCTGCTCAACACATCCCAAAAACCACAAAAAAACACACCTCATATTATCACTAAGCCTCAGATAGCACCTCACCACATGCTTCAGCAGTCTAACAGCCTGCGTCTCCACAAGCTGATTCACCATATTGCTCAACACTGTTCCCACAGCATAGAACCGTTCGTAAGTGTGGCAAATGTACGTGAGACCCGTTTCGTCGAGTAAGATTTTTTGGACGATGAAGATGGCGACTGTTTTGGAGAGTTCGGAACCTGTTTCCATTATGCGAAGACAGAGGGGAATGATTTCAGTTGAAAGGAGGAAGTGGATGACTGTGTTGTTGTCATTTTGCTAGGGGGTGGGATATTTGGGTTTAGTATTTGAAATTGGGATTGGGACGGGAGAGGGATATGGGGAGGTGATGGAGGGAGGGTAAAAGACAAACCTTGACGAGGGCGCCAATGACGCCTAGGGAAGTAAGTCTGAGGTATTCAAACGGCCGCGTTTTCGAGGTCGTGTTCAGGAACGGGTATAAAAACAGTGGGATATGCGCTGCCGTTAAAAACCAAAAAGTCAACCCAAACCCTACCAACCCAGCCCAAGCACGGAACCTACCATTCAAAAACAACTGTCTCGTATCCGGATGCGAGGCCACGCACTGGAGCAATGCAAGGGCATTGCACACTCGGTTCGATACGTGCGCTGTGAGGTTCGGAGGGGAGAGGAGGGGGTAGACGGATACTATTTCTTGTAATAGCGCTGGCATGATACCTGTACCATTACATCCCAACCACATCATCAGCATGTGTAACAAAACAATCAGTGCCAGCAAACCCAAATCCTAAAACTCACCAAAGGAATGCCAAAGTACCAATGCGAGCTCCTCGTACTGCTCCCTCTTCTTACTCAACTCCAGCAACGCGGCCTCGCGCGCATTTGGATCCGTAAGGTCAATGACAAGACTATATATCTTGCTTTCTTCTTGAAGACCCATGATGTGCTGGTGTGGGTGCAGGGATGGCGTATGACTCTGAGTATGTGTGTGCGTGTCGGAGTATCCGGACAGCGCGGACCCTGCCAAGCGCTGCTGCTGCTGTTGCTGCTGTTGCTGGTATGGGTTAAACTGCCCAGCATGCTGGAGGTATGAGAGCGGTTTGGGGGAGATGAGCCCCGCCATGGCCATGGTTTTTGGAAAGTGTGGTCAGTGGATGCGAACCGCAAGTAACGTGCTTATGGGTGGGGCGATATCTGCCCTGATGAGTGTGTTTGCTTAGTAAGCTAACTTTGTGACCCTACAGCAACAAATTGCGATTAATGGCTGATAGTATACGCAAGTCCAGGCGTCGTATAGCAAACTGTGTAAATCCACAACCACATGAACTAGCCAGCAAACTAGCGCTAAATAGAAGAAAACTGGAAAGAAAAGAAAACGAATTGAAAGAAAGACTCGACCCCCTGAAAAACCAAGAAGAGCCAAAGAAAATCCAATAACTACAAAGGAAAGCTCGTGAAACAAATGACAATGACAATATCGAGTGTCAGGACGGACTTGTGTTACGTTGAACACAACGAAGGTATCCAGCGAGCAGCGCACTTGAAGTGATATGATAATGAAAGTGAGCAACAGAAACCAAAATTAGGTCCCCAAAATGAGTGGATGGGCGTGTGTGGAAATCGGGCGCATACATATCGATAGGGTACATGGGGGAATATTTTCGGATACATCGTCAGCAGTCGTTATTTCGTCTGGCGGGGTGGGGTGCGGATCATGAGTAGTTCTTCTCTAGGACCCGGGGCATCTTCTCCATTCGGACGTCGTCGCCTTCAAACTCGCTTTCGTCGTGCTCGTGTACGACGCCTTCGGCCGGTGAGTCTGGTGCAGGTGTTACGGGCCGACTTGATACGAGTCCGCCGGTGGAGGAAGTCGCAGTGATGGTTGATATTATCTGTTGATTCTGGGGATAGTATGATCGCCGGAGCATCTTCTTAAAGTCATATGATGCGAACCTGTGTTAAATTAAGAGGGTACCAAGAAGAAAATTGGAAGATTGCGCACTGCTCTTCCATTTGTCTCATTTCGGCGCTCAGCGTGTTAACATCTCGCGTCTTCCGTGCTTTAGCCTTTAATGGATTGTCTTCGAGCAAGAGTTCCTCCAATTCGTGCGATGCATCAAAGTTTGCCTTCTTTGACTGCGAGGGATTAGAGTGGATGGTGTTCGGAGTAAAAAAAGACTCACATCGGGAGTGAATGGTGGTGGTAATTCTTTGGCTTCGAGTGCCACCCAGTCAATCGGATGGAACCAGGGGTGTCGTTGCATTACTTCATAACCATCATTCTGCTTGCACGTCAGTCTTTTGGAAGGGTCGCGGTCCAAGAACTGCACGGAAATCAGCACAAGAGGGTAGACGCCATAACCCACTCACCCCTTTCAATGCCATCATGCCTGCTCGCGAACACTTCTTGTCAGCATCATCGGGAAAGCGCAAGCTGTCTTTGCTGATGCTGTAGGTCAAGTCGGCGTTTGTCTTGCCGCGGAAGGGTCTCCGACCGAAGAGGAGCTCGTACGCGCAAACGCCCAGGCTCCACCAGTCGATCGGGTAAGTATAGCCGCGTTTGGCGAGAATCTCGGGAGCCATGTAAGCCATACTTCCTGCAATGCCGGTAAGCATGCGGCGCTCGCTAAAGTGTACAGCAATATTGAAATCTGTGAGATGTGCGTGACCCCGTTCATCGAGGAGAATGTTATCCGGTTTGAGATCACTGTGAGGTAATTATGAAGGGGTAGATAAATCCGAGATCGGATGAAACATACCGGTGCATGATTCTGTGCTCGTGAAGGAAGGCTAGAGCTGAAGCTATTTCTGCGACGTAAAAGCGTACTGTATCCTCTGGTAACGAGCCTAGCCGTTCGAGATGGACTGAATAGGTTGGAACGGGCTAAGTGAAAAGGCAGAGAAAAGCGCGCGTAACGTACATCGTAGGTCACCACCGAGCATGAGATCCAAGACGAAGAAACAATTTTCATCGTCTTGAAATGCATAACGAAGGTTGACGACGAAAGGATGGTCGATCTGTCTGTGGAATGAGTGGGAAGCGAATATGTTGCTGTACAGACGCTAACCTCCTCGAGTAATCTCCGTTCTTGAATGATATTTGCGACTGCTTTCATCTTAACACACTTTGTCTTGTTGATATATTTCAAGGCATACAACTCTCTGGTCTGTTTGTGTTGGACCATTCGGACCTGAAATCATGTTCGCTTTCAAAGAAAAATTAAGGTGTGATGGATACGAACCTTTCCAAAAGCGCCCTTTCCGACACATCTCAAGAGGACAAAGTGAAAAAGGTTAACGTCGCCTTCGAAATCGACCGGCTAGAACGATGAATGAGTTAGTTCAAGGTAGGGTCAAGGTAAGTATACCTGAGGTCGACAGCAAAGGGCGCCCATGGTGAAAGGAGATGGGATTTAAAGAGGAGGAGGGTACCTGCGAGTGAAACCAAGGACGAGAGGCTGAAGTAAGCTTTGTGTGTTGTTCGTCGTGGTCGATACTCCTGTCACGCTTCTTGTGACATTATTTGAGTGATTATCTGTCACGGACTTATTTTAAGTCTCACTGCGCTATCCCTCAGCTATCCATGACGGTCTCTCCTCTAGTCATATTCGGGCCTTCGGGGGTAGGCAAGGGCACTCTCATCAACCGTCTCATCAAGGAATTTCCAAACGCTTTTGGATTTAGTGTCTCTCGTACGGGGGCTTTCCTTCTCAACCCTCTCACACCATTTAATTGGTTCCCATCCCAAAGATACTACCCGCGCCCCACGTCCTGGTGAGATAGACGGCAAAGCATATCACTTTACAACAACCGATACCTTTAAGAACCTCATCTCTGAGGGCGCTTTCATCGAGCATGCCCAGTTTTCGGGAAACTTCTATGGCACCACCATACAGGCTGTACAAGATGTTGCAGCAACAGGCAAGCGGTGCATTCTCGATATTGAGGTTCAGGTACCTTTC
The DNA here is from genome assembly GCA_011800875.2 of Suillus brevipes Sb2. NCBI lineage: Eukaryota > Fungi > Basidiomycota > Agaricomycetes > Boletales > Suillaceae > Suillus > Suillus brevipes. The sequence goes on along the minus strand of JRHT02000063.1, from coordinate 8,267 downwards.
CTTTAGTTCTCCTTCTAGAACGATTTTCACATCCCATATCCCAGGGCGTCCAGCAGATCAAGCAAACGCCCCTCCACGCCACAGTCATCTTCATCTCCCCACCCTCCATGACCGTGCTAAATAAGCGTTTGCGCGGTCGCGCCACAGATTCTGAAGATGCCATCCAACGCCGTCTCGCAATCGCACGTCGAGAGATCGACTACGCTCGTCAACCTGGCTCAGTCGACTATGTCATCGTCAATGATGATCTTGATAAAGCATATCAAATGTTAACGAGAATTGCAAATGCAGAGTTAGATGCGGAAGGGGATCAGATGCCTCCCTTGGATGATTAGATTTTTCTATTTATACCCTAATCTTATATGTGCGGGGATGATAACATCAATATTTGTTGTACTGTTCGCTTTGATTGTAGTCAGCAGTTATAGAATGAAGGAAGGGGCCGAGTTTCAGATGTTGAAGGAGCCCTGCAGGTTTTTCTTTAATGAAGTGCCACTTACGTTATTTAATCACATTTCCGCAGTGGTATTGAAGCCGACGTCAACCAGTGTTCGCTTTGTCCGCTATCCTTGACAAGCTTGTTTGGTTCATCTGCCACCATCACTGACAACGAAGGCACAGGATGCATTCTGCCCTGGTTGGATACCGGCCGTTCATTCGACACCATTACCGAACTTTAGTTAATCGCAACTTTTTTTTGTCAGTACAACCAACCACGGCGACCTCGAGAAGGAAAAACAAACTCTGTTACTCTTTATCATGTGCAACGCGTCCGATATGAACTATTCGCAATAGTCTGCGCAAGAAATGGAGGGCACAAGTATTGGGCACCCGGTGACCAATGCCCATTTACTGATCTGATATAATTTGTGTTTATACTGGACTAACTGGCAGAGCGCGCAACTGGAGTCCGTATTGCCTAGGCCCCTGTCCCCTCCATCGTGTTCATCGTACAGACTGCCCTGGTCGATGTTTGTGGGAAGTGCAGTATAGCACGAAGCAGCATTTGACCTCATGGCGCCACCTATAGTTTCTTACTGCGGAAGACAGGGGGCTTGACCTCATGAACTGACAGAGCTAGCTTTACTATGGACCCACAGCCTAACGTTGACACAGCCTTTTGCCTCTGTCCTTGAATCATGACATCGGCGACTTGCTTCAAAACCCTTTGCACAACCCTGTAAGACCATCAGTCTATTGCTTTTTCGTTCACTAGCAGACAATTTCTATCCTCTGCTTAAATTACGCACTGACACTTTTTCATAGCTCTCCCCTACCTCCTATGATTTACACATCATGATATTGACAGGGAACATGTTTGCCTATTTTCAAATAAACGCGCTCTGCTGGAGGATGTTATTGTGAGACTTCAGCAAATCATCTTACATACTCGGTCAGTTAAGCAACGACCAGTTAGCGATTCACCCAGCGTCAGGATGACTCGTGATAGAGTAAGTATATCACTACTGGGGAATTCAAATCACCCTGGCGATGCTGCAAAGATGCTCGACCTTATGGAGTCTGTCTAAGTAGAACATTCGTCAATCCCGGAGTGGCCGAAATCGTTGATTATCTTTTCACGCAGTGCTAACAAAGAGCATGAGCACTCCGTGTGTGGCACTGGTAAGTTCAAGTACGAAAGTCCAGTTGATTACTTCTGATATATGTTCGTTCCTTCCAGTTCAATATATAAAACGCGTGTTGGTAGCAAGCGCACCTCGTTTCCTGATTATTCTGCTAGGCGACGCCAACTTTTAGTATCTGGATATCCAGGTGTCCGGCCAGGGCCACCGGTTTCTCAAGATCCCAGCGCTAGACGGAAAGCTTTTTTTCAAGTCATGAATCTTGTTGTGTTTGGATCTCCTGATGGTCATCACAAGGCTCTTGACACGATACGAGTCAACCATCGCGTTATTTGAACGGAACGCCGCGGAAATCAAATCGACAGGATCGATTATGCATGGGATTGGATACACAATATTCGTGAGTTGTATTTATTGCTTAATCTTGTTGACAAGATCAATGTCCATGCTAGTCTACTTTGATACTTAAGTGCTGTTAATATCAGCTTCCAGACTCAAATATCTGCAATCCTTGTATCTTATCTGTCTGCCCTCTGTGCCACGGGCTCGTTGGTGGTTACATCAGTATTTGCTAGATGAGTCAATGACAGCCAGCGATACCCTGCTAGACGCTCGGCTCTTCAATCGTTTAACTCTTATTCCTTATCGTGTTCGCCAGATCTCATGCTTGAGATGCTACATTCTGGTGAGCGCCTCAGGCTCGAGTGCCTTGACCTCATGCTTAGTCTACCAATTGCATTCCTGATTTTGGGGTGCGTTTCTCATTGAATACCATGTCCCGGAAAATGATTTATTCCATGACAGAATAATACTCTTTGCTGCAGCATGATCTATCGTGATCTTCTGACATCACCGTATCGATTGCGTTGCCTTCTAGGCGACATAAAAGTCCAGATCCTAATTCGGACACTTTTCTGTCATGCTAGATCGTTGAAGGCTAGTGCGACGACGGAATCCAGTTCTCATGCCTGACCTGATGCTGGGGATTTTGGTGGCGTGTGCACTTGTATGGATTAGCTCAATCTCTTTCATGGAAAGATGCTAGTTGTGATTATCTTATGTCCGCAAGTCGTATCTAGTATAATCATAGTACAACTCCATGAACTGTCCGCGACATACTGTCACTGGTGAATTCTGCTTTGTTCTGCCATGACAAAATGCCCGTTTTCTGCCCACGTCACTGCCATTGTCATGACGTCGTTTGGTTCATCGTGCATTGGTATGATTCGTGGCTAGAGACTTGCAGTCCTGTGAGGTGGCGAAAAAAATGTGTTCATGAAGTATTTACTCTAGTAAGAAGTGTATGTGGCAATCAGATTAAGCTATAAGCAGAAGATATTGAAGTTTCAGACGGGGCAGGATGTGGCTGCCGGCGTTTAAATTTATGGGTTGCGTCTTGAGCTTGAACCCCCGGGCCCAGGCGTGAAGGGTTCGCCTGTGTACGACCGTGTGATAACGACGTGTTCAGATACAGCCTCCCATTGCAACATTGGTCTATTCGAATATCGGTCGATTGTAGTGCATTTGCTCGTACTATAGCTTACGTAGATTGAGCCGTTCGAGAACGTTGGGTCATGCAACTGTAGCGCAATCTATTCAAGTTTGCTTTGAATGGTCATAATCTGAGCCATGACGGGGCAGACCTCATGGACCCGTACCCTGAAGTTGAACACTGGGGCTGAATATTGAAAGCGTCCATCGAAGCTTGGGTAGCCTCGTACTATACTTACGGGGTGAGGAATCCATGTTCCAAAATTGTGCATGGACACAGGGATATGACACACATTGTTCAAGTGGTGATTACCTGAGGTTCAACGTTCAACGACATGGGTAAGTATGCCGAACCAAATTTTTTTACAGTGGACAGGACGTGCACTTACAATCGAGTCTCGAGTTCATCATTCATGTCAATAGGGAGCGCCAAATAACTGGATTGGGAGCAAATTCGTCAGCTTCATGCAACTGTAAGTAGACAGCCAGTTCCAGGAGTGATGCAACATGTTATTGGTTTGCCTATTTCTCTTGTAAAAATACCTTGGAGAACCGAATTAGTACCATGCCAAAACTTCCAGCTATGTTTTCCTCAGGCCGCTGCTCCTGGCAGAGTACCCGACAAATCTAAATTGCTTTGATTATCCCCAGTGCTACACACGGCCACCCTCCTGGAAAACGATCGAGGGCAGGTCGATTCCTGCATCGGAGTCGGTGACGAGCTTAGCGTTAAAGTCTCGAACACTAAGGATGAGGCGTGGTCCGAGCACAAACATTTGTGCGATTGAGACAAACTCCTGCGTTCCAGCGTAGACGTCAGCTCCCACCGAATTTGAACGCTATGAATACGATAAACGTGCAGCTGTCACTGAGTAAGAGACTGGCGCACCATGATCCCTGGAGAGAAAAAACCAAGTTGAAAACAAGAAACTGCAACAAAGCTGGTGCGTCCGGAACATTAGCGTCAAAAGACAACGGCATTGAAACTACGAGCTCACCTAGCAAAGTAAACCACGTGGGTTTGTATCATCACCGTCAAAGAGTCTCTTATGGTCCATCCAGTCGATGAATAACGCAATGCTCGGAAGTGTTGTATGGCAATTCGGATTGCAAGACAGAGTGTGAGGACCTCCCATACGGTGTAGCATACCCAGGCCAAAGCATCCAGAATCCCGGAGACTCCCTCGTAGTTATAAGAGCACTGATGAGTTCCGGAAAGAATGAGCTCCTCTGGTATTCATCTGATGAGCCTCGCGCACTCAAGTCATGATTCAAACTTACGGCCTGTAGTATATTTGCTTCCTATTGCAGCGATCACTCCACAGGTGCCTGTGATGACCAGGAATATTACAACGAGAAAGACAAGTATCTTCCTGGATTGCTGGTACATCACATGTAACCGAGTGATGATGATGACTTGCATGACGTTTCAGCCAATTAAATATAATTGAGACGTTGCAGCACAGTTAACTCACCACCCAGCATGGCATTTACAATCACGGTCATCCAAGTTAGTGCGGAGTACAAGATATTGCCTGCAGAATCCCAGATAATGATGAGCCTCGGTGGACCAAACACTCAGAACAGACTCACAGCTATTGCGGTCATTATAATGAATCAATTCGGCAACTTCACTCACCCCTACATAGGAATGTAGTTGTTTGGACATGAGTATATGCATTCGCGCAAAACACTCACTTTGTCTGTCACTGAGACTGACGGCAGACTTTCTGTATCCAGCCAGTCAGAAGTAATAAACATGGCGTATGTGACACATACCCAACAGATAAATGCTGGTAATAAGAGAGGAGCTATTAGCACAGCACCATTTGGTAGCCTTGCAAACATACACAGTGTATGGCATTCCAAGGTAGCGCACCTAGAATGTTTGAAGTTGAAACGGCTTGCCAACAGCACTTATGACATAATGCACGTACACCGAGATATAGAATGGTCACGAGGGACCAGCGTTGGCTCTGCCCCGAGTGACTTGTATTACGATGTTGATCTTCTAATATGGGATTTTCTCACCCAGATCAGTTCGTACTAGTGCAAGACCGCCATCAGTACGAGGTGCTCCAGCAATGATATCAACATACCTCTTTCCCTAAATTGAGTGCTAGAAATACCATGAGGATGCCAGTGGTTATGGAATACTGTGTTGCTCACCCCAATCGTATACCACCGCGGTACAGGTGGCAACTGCGGAACCACATGAAGGTTAGAATGCAACCAGCATCGTCCCTAACTCTGCACGAACCTAAGAAAAAGCTGCAGAGACTATACGATTCAAGTACCGGCCAATAAATTGGATCGTTTGAGACTACGGTCATATTGAGAGGGTAGGATGATAGGCGAAAAGCGAACCTACCGTAACGAGGCATATAAAATACATCACCATCCAGCATTTTCATCGCCTCACGGTCCCCGTGTCAATTGACAGGAGTGAGCATGCATGTATTATTTGAACACCGTGGAAGTTAGTAAAGCTGTACTTGATTGGTTTTCATTGTTATCCATGGGATGTTCTTTTCACACTTGCATCAGTTCAGGAGGTCTATGTATGAGTAAAATCTTGTTGCTCACATAAGGTGCTATGTCATGACTGACGCCTATCGTCTGTGATTCTTGGCGAGTGTCAATTCGGGCCCGAGGGACATGATAGCTCTCTAAAGCTCTCGGTATTGTAAAAAGGCCACACATTGTCAGCTTGGCGTCAAAAATCAGTATTGAAAAATACAAAATATCCAAACATATCAAACAAACTCACCTCACCTATGACGCATCATGCATCAGCTTCTGTAACGCCACCAAGCAACCAAGCACACGTCCCACCCTAAAAGTCCCGGCACCTGTGACCCCATCCCCCCGCTCCGGACCCCGGGTTGGGTGTGAAAAAAGAGATGTTTGAAAACCGATGTAAAACGCGCAGTAAAGTTCCGCCATATAGTTGATGCATCACCATTAAGTACCGATCCGCACAGCCAGGTAACATCATGGCCGAAAGCAAAAATGAGTGCCCATAAACGCGCTTCTACTTACAACAGCGCAGTCTGAAGAAACCCAACGTTTGAGTTTTGTTCTTTGGTCCAGACTTGGTCTGGTGTGTGTACACATGCTAGAACATCACGAGTGCGCCAGTGAGATAAAGCGGGAAACGCGCTGCAGGATGTTCATCACACAAGTCAGTGAGACGACGAGCAAGCACGCAAGCCGCGCAGCAGTTTCATAGTGCCACCTAGCTACATCCGCAGAGAATCACAGCCCGTGGACCACATGTTATCACAGCGAGTTCCTATTCCAGAAGGGATGTTGGCAAATCAGAAACTAGCATGTTGACGAGGCTTACAACTTTGAACTAACCCCAAAAACAAATCTTCGTGAGCAGCTCTTTGAATTTGATCACTGACGCAAAATCCTTGCAGATGGGGCACCTAGGAGGTCAAAAGAGTTAATTGAATTAGCTAGTTGTCGGCAGTGTCCATCTCGCCAGTATGACCAGACATGGTATGGAGGTATGATTAATTTATGTCTTTCCGGGCGTGACTGTTGAAATAATTGATCGCAGTTTGCTTCATCACGGAAGACGGCAAAAGGGCCAACTAAAGGGACACATATAGACATGTACAGTCCGACACGGATATTGGTGTGCTGGCCAGGGATGTCGCGAAACAGGTCTCCGTATCAGCTATCTTTTGCAACATGGCTAGAGGTCATCATGACCAGCTGTGAGAGCACGTAGACTTCGCATGAGCAGCCAATTGGTCACGACTCGCGGTTTGAAAATTCGTTGCCACGGGCAACAAACCGAAATTTCTCACGACCTTCAAATGCAGGCGGCGCCGCGGCGGCCTGCGGGTCCCGAGTCCCGACTCATAATTATATACATTCGCGTTGCTATAGGCATTTGAGACGACTGTTAATAATCAGGCTAAGCTCAGGCTGGGGTGCGTTTATACTAAGTATATACTACGATAGGGTGGCTTGGTTAGAATTGTATTCTTTGTCACAGACTCACAGTATTGTCTATTGTGAATTCACAACTTCCATCTATTAATCGTACTACGGGACTTTCTAGAGCATCTACAGTTACAAAATCCTTGAATGGCTCTTCAATCTGCGTAAGTCGTGCCAGTGTACAATTATGCTATTATATGACAGGTCACCATAAATGATACCTACTTCGAATTCATCATCGCCCGAAGAAATCCTTCTCTCGCTGTGTTCGTGCTTTCAAACGAGCAGTGAAATGGTTCAGGGTGACTTTGCCAGTAGAGTCAGCTGCAGGTTCTCGAATACATACCAAGCCACTTACGTCACCATGCCAGTGCTGAGCTCCGGCTTCACCTCAATCCTGTCTCCGTTTGAGTCTTTGGCGTAATCAATGTGCAAGACAGCGAGTATTGCAGCAACTGCAGTCCACATACTGTTCTCTGCAAACCAACGACCTGCCAAGGGCGTTTGTCATACTCAACGCTGCCAGATTAACCATGACTCAGCCTACCAGGACAAATGCGCCTGCAAAGGGTCAGTGAATAATTGAAAAACGATAACAAATGTGAAATACTCACCTGCCATGACCAAAGGCATAATGGTTTACGAAAGAGTCCTTTAGCTTCCCGTCAACTGTCAGATGACGACTAGGATCGAAGCGTGACGCATCAGGAAACATGTCTTCATCCCGAGACAGTGCCCTGGGCCATGTTCAACTCAAGCCGTCGTTACATGCACTCCACAGTGACATACCACTGATTAACCATTACTACTGCATCTGATCAAACAGCAGGTGAGTGAACAGCAACCTCAACTCATACGTATTCAAACCTTTGGGTATAAAGTACCCACCGTAAACATCATCATTTGATGTTGTGTGTGGAACTCCTGCGGAAGAGGTTGGTCTTCAAATTTTCAAACACGATGTTTTATTGCTGCCGACAAACCTAGAGGAGCGACAGGATACCATCTCAGGACTTCCCGTAGAATGGCATCAAGGTAGGGCAGTGACTCCCTATCAGCAAGGCACGGCATCTTATCATGCTTCACAGCTTGATCGATTTCTGCACGAGCCCGAGCTTGGACGTCAGGATAGAGCACCATAGCCAGAAGGAATGTCTGTAATGCGGATGCACTCTATGGGATGTCAAAGTAAGAATTGGGACTGCTTAAGTAGCGACTCACGGTGTCTAAGCCAGC
>JRHT02000062.1:45629-200032 GCA_011800875.2 Suillus brevipes Sb2 | reverse complement strand
AGGTATTAGAAAGCCGCCCGATCAAAACTTACTAAGAACACACCAGTATTCCCATAGATATGTCCTGGGGTGCCATTTTCAAAGCGAAGGATATATGGATCTAGACTCAGAACACCGCGAGTTGTCGAACAGTCGGTGTACGGAACAGAATGAGTCTCAGAAATTACAGCATCATGCAAGTAATCCTGGAACAAGTAAATGAACTGTGGAGCGAAAATCAGTTAGTCAGTTTTCCTTTCATGGTATATTGCGGACCTCATCCAGATAATGCGTTCCGTTAGCAAGGGAGGCGTTGGCTGCCATTGCGATACCCTCGATTTCGTTGCCGCCAGCCCATTGTACATTACTTGGGTGCCTGTTGACCCTGCGAACATTCTGACCCACTTCGTGCGCGATGGAGGCCAGCATGTAGTCGTTAATGGGGTAGAGTGAATCGGAGAAGATGAGCTCCGACCACACCAATATACCAAGTTCGTCACAAAGACTGTAGAAACTATACAACCCCCCATCGACTGCGGCGCTGGATGGCTGGTAAATGCCTCCACCCCAAACACGAAGCTAGGAGCAAATCATTAAAACTTGTCTGCTGTGAGTATAAAAATTGTTATACCATATTTTGGCCACTCTTGACAGCACTCTCCAGGACCCAACGAACTGCCTCAGGTTTTATGCGCGAGTAGAAGGGATCGAAAGGGATTATGTTCGCTCCTTTGCTGTAGAACGCCTTTCCATTGATAGCGAAATGCCATTGGTCACCAGGAGTAATACCTCGCGATGTAATCTCCTCTTCAGAGTAGGGAGTTTGCAATAGTTGAATGGTGCGGAAGCCAGTAGTGATAGTCTGAGTGATCGATTGAGCACTTGGGCCATCGCTACCCTGACCCGGAGATGGGTCCAAAGTGATAGTGAGGTTGTAAAGCTTGGGGTTACCAAGATCAACTGGATACCACCTTTCAGGAATATGGTCTGGAATAGACCAGTTGACGCTCGTGTATATGTCCAGAGTGACGGTGGCAGGAATAGCACTGATATTCAACGGCTCCCATGTGAGCTCGAGTTCTGGTATGGACAGAGTGACAGTCGGATGCTCGAATGCTTTTATTGAGCGAACGGAAAACGTAACGTTGACAATCCAATCCGCAGATTCATCAGGGATAACAGATGAATTTTGGCCGCGCTTGTAAATATCGACACAAGTTTCGTCCAAAACAATGGAATTGCCTGATACAGGGCTGGATGTAGCATGAACAACTGGATCTTGACTTTCAGAGTCAGAAATCGTCACAAGGTAGGCTGGTTTGAGGATGCCGCTAGGAACGAAAGCCGGACCCTATTGGTATTGAGAAAGTCGCATAAATTGAACAGAATAATGAGGCACACCCAATCCCAGCCAAAGTCGGAATCGATCTTGCGGATCCACGGACGGACATTAGGATATTCAAACTGAATAAAAAAATTAGAGCTGCCTTCAGAGACAAACCTACGTGCATACATTATCCAAAGTGGTCACATTTGGGGTATTTGGAAAGTATTCGGCATCTGATCGCATTGTCATGTTCAGTCCGTAATACCATGCGCTCTCGAGCGCGATCGTCAGGTTGTGGTCCCCTCCAATAGAAGAATTCAAGTAGTTTGAGACGTCAAAGGTGTAACGCCGGAACTGATTATTGACCCAGAACACGGGATGGCCAGCAAACGTCTAGATCATAGGCGTCAAAACAGGGAGAGATTTAAACGTGAACACCACCACAGACAATGTTACCAATGGTGTCAATTCCATAGAAAACAATGATTGTTCTCTTGGACGCGTCACTCTGGTAATTTTGGGTGAATGGAGTCAAGTCCGCGGTGTACGTCCAGTTGTCGTTGATAACCCATCTTTCCGTGAACTCTGCGATGAATGAGCAAATGAATGATGTATTGGCAAGTTGCACGACGCACCGTTTATACCGAGCAATGGGTCATTGATGATACCAGCCTTAAAAAGATCAAGGTGAGCCTGTGAGGGTAAGGAGCCGGGCACGACAATTGAACCATTTTGGTTCTTGAGCGTCCACTGTAGCTCAGAGAGGTCAAAGACCTGTGCGGCAACCAGGGATGACGCAAGGAGCGTCCAAAGAGCAAAGCCCATCATGAACGTGGTTGGGGGGCATCGAAACGTTGTGGCTTTTATATACTCTAGAAGCAGTATTACTAGTCTACATCATGATGTGGACAATCATTAGTTTTCAGCACATGTAGTACATGCCGACAAGCCGCTGTGCGATATTTTCACACCTGCCCCCTTTGAAAAGTAAATTTCGTAGTCCGACACAGCCGCGGCCTGAAGCAAATGTTGGAAATCCTCAAGGTAACGTACTCGTACGCGAAGATAATGGTATGTGCGAAAATTTCCACATACCAGCCAACATTCATTAACTTCAGACTTCTGCCGAGAAGGTTTAGAAAGAAATCTAGGACTTCAAGTCAATCAGTAAGTGAGGACACTCTCCCCCATGTAGATCGACAACAAGACATGGAGATACATCGATGCAACATCGATGATGTATATGATTTTCTCGTCGCCCGAAACAGCCTGAGGTTAAACCATCATGCTGATTTGTTCCGCGGTCTGACAGGACCTGCCGAACTGCGCTCAATTGATGGCGCTGATGCTTTCACGTCGAACACGTGCGAGTCACACCGCTTCACGCCGTCGACTGAGCACCTGGATTCTTTGCTGCAGTAAGCACCGTCACCCTTTGTCTGCTGGCTAGGAAATGAGGACGAGGCCATATGCTCACCGGTGGGGTATGACAAATAATGTCGATGAAGAGCGTGGTTTAGGGTCCGCAACTTGATAACTACAACTGAGGTACAATCGCGTATGGAGGCAAAACAGAATCAAATCAAATCAAAGCGTCGTCCACAGGGACCTGGAGCACCGTGACGCCGTTGCGATAAGGATCAACTCCTGACTGATTCCTGCTGACCAGCTAATTCAAATGGATGTTAGAAGCCGTGAATGGCTGCTTGACCATTTTGTTCAAGTGAACGCATTTTAACCCCATGAGCTTGCGACAAGCTCATGGGGTTGAAGTGCGTTGCATCTTGGATGCTCCAACAGTCTAGAAAGTAGCATCTATCCAACCCTATCCACCAGGAATCTTCGGAATTTCGCTGGCGAGCATTAGCGACGAGTAGCCACATTTCTGAATGGCTCAGAAGATTCATTCGCAGAATACAGTATCCCCTCTGTGATATTCGCCTTCCTCAGATGCTGACGGGTGTTGTCAAGGGAGCGTGAGCGTGAGCTTTCATATTTCAGGTTTAAACCTTCAAGCGGAAACGGACAAGCAGAGTCGAGCACCGTACGCCTCTGAACAGTCATCGATCACTGATAGCATGCAACTCCCAAGCGTTCGGTAGACACATACTTCCAAGATGAGTGCTAATGATACAACTTGAATTTTATCAACTTGACTACTGCTTCAATCTGTTCAACAACAGTCTTTCTTTACAGGCTCAAGGCCTGAGGAACAACCTCTACCCAGTAGCTAAGGGATCATAGTGAGCGAAACGATGTCAAGGACTCATCAGTAGAAAACACACCCATCGGGATCCAGGATGAAGGCAATATGCCTCATCTTACCATCGGTAAGACGCTTTTTGAAGGGAACCCCAAGGCTTTCAAAACGCGCGCATGCCTCCTCGATGTTGCTCACGGTGATGGCGATGTGACCAAAGCCCCTGCCAGGTTCAGCATTGCCGCTGGCGTAGCCCTGGAAGTTTGGGTCGGACTCGGTGCCGTGGTTGTGAGTGAGCTCAAGGATGCCTGGTACATATGAGCACGTGAGCTTATCAAATGACGCCTGATAGGAGGTAATTTTACCCTCGCGGTTGAAACGAGCCATTTTTTTCTGCTCAGCTGGGAGCGAGGCGATCCCGTCGTGGCTATAGGCGAGGAAGTAAAGGGTGAAGTCACCCATGTTTTGTTCTGTTGCATATATTCCGTGGTACACTCATCGACATAGGATTTGAAATTCATCTCACCAGAAACTAGGTCCATGCCGAGGGTCTTGGAAAATAGTACTTAGTCAATCCAGCTGCACTACCACAGCAGGATAGCTTACATCCATGTAGAAAGGTAAGGACAACTTCGGATCCTTGATACGAATCATGGTGTGGTTGAACTAGTACGATATCGATATCTCGAGTTAGTTCTCGTTCTACTAGTGAAAGTTACATTTCCTCACCTTGAAGCTCTCTGTCGCAGCGGTGCGAGGCATGGTGGCTGGAGTTGTGGAGCGGAAAGTGCGTTGAAGAGTGGGAGCCCGTCTAGCTTGGGTGGCGTTCAGAAGAGAGCGGTTCAGACTCCTCATAACTAAATGCGAGAAAGAGGATCGTCTGACTAAGTCACAAGGTCATAAATTGGCTTATTTTAAATATATTTCATTCCGCGAGGCAAACGAGGTCGGGAACTGGGATTCCGTCACTAAACTTGTCGAATGTTAATTTAGTCACCATACCGAATACAGGCAGCTGCTCGGGGGTATATCAGTAAGGAATCTGCTCTAGTACAACTGCGAGGATAATGTTGGGTTTGGTAGCTTCATTTGGCCTACGTTGTAACAAACAAGTGGTGTTAAGAAACTAAGACATGGATCTGTAGTAAGGGACAAAACGGAGTAAAGATCGATGTAATCGATACTGCCCATGACCGAGGGTGATAATTCTTCAATACAGTATAAAGGAATGATGTAACGTGTCCAATTTTGATAAATAAAGAATCCATCCGCCCTGCAGACTTTTAGCCGGATCGCGAATGCGATGAGGGTCTGTTGGACACCAGCTCATGATTGCCGCGAGTATTAATGAAGGAGTACTGAAAGAACGTCAGTATTTCTACACTCACATCGACATAGAAACACATACCTCTATCAAGTCTGGGCGAACACCTCTGACAAGATTCACGTAGACAAGATTTGGCTCAGAGAAGAATGGCCTCAGCCCAGCAGCTTCCAACTTTTCCCACCACGCGAGGAACTTCGGGAAGTAGTTCCAAGCACTGCCCGGGAACACGTGCACTTCAAGCTGAAGTTGGCCGAATGGGAGTGGTTCACCGTGGAAAGAGTCGATGAAAGTTGACAGCGAATCAAATTCATTGCCCTCGATGTCAATTTTGAGGATATCGATAAAATCGTGTCCGTTCCGTTCCATGAGAGTACGGAGGGTGAACATTTTTGGATCGTCAGCTACGCTGTGTTTGTCTTCGGGTCCAAGTGCGTATGAGAAAAAGTGAGAGCGTGCTTGTAATTCCCTGTCTTGTTCAATCTCGGGACCAAACTGTATGAGTCGCATACGTCAATTCAGATGGACTAACTTTGAGCGGAAAACCCTACGGAAGAGACACTGAAATCATAGCCATAAACCTGACAACCAGGCGCTGCCTTCATGAGATCCGCCTCAAAAGACGACTCGCCATTAACCCCTGATAGGCGATCAGCGATCATCATGATCTGATAAACGGCAAATCATCGCACCGAAAGAATAGATCCTGCACTGGCTTTTGGGAGCTATGCGTTCTAGTCCACAGACCCATTTGCCGCCATCACCCATGATCCCTATACGCTCCACACGATGAGGGCATCTAAATGACGGCAGGAAGAAGTCCCCTGTGAACACCCCAATATTATGAGCCCTAGCTCCACCACCACGTGTTGTTATGGGCAGAATTACTCACAGAGCGTGTAAAACTCGCCATGCGAGGGAAATCTGCCAGTAAATGAATATGAATTGAGCGTTGTCAGCCCATGAAATCATTGCGAACTCACGGGTCAACCTTGTCTGGAGTCGGTCCCCATTTTTTGATGAGTTGCTGCCGTCGCTGCACCATTTCTGCATAGTAAATCTCGTCCAAGGAAAGGGCCTCTGCAAGCACGGCGTCCTTAGATCTACTGAAAGCCATTGAGCTAAGAGGCGCCGAGTCGCCCGCAAACATGACCAGCGAAATGAAAATTAATATGAGAAGGGTAATCGTAAACCGGGGGTGGCGTGCATAGAGTGCCATGGTGTTGAAACCAAAAAACCTGAAGGAGCCAAGAAGGAGCGTTGTGAAAGGTTGAGCTATATAGATTGTACAGCCACAGGAAAGTCGGGGTTGTTACCAAGCGTCAGTTGCCCTATTAAGATGTTGCCTGAACCCACACTGTCACCCGGTCGTGTAAGCCTTGCAGCCAGTCGCTCAGCATGCTTTAGCTAGAAACATGAAATTTATACCGCAGTGGCTTCGCAATGCCAAATCCCAACATGACAGTGTCCAGAACATAGACTCTGTGTGCTCAGTGAACTCATTCAATATGAGACGCCAGATTGCAATCACGAGTTCATCTTTGGAACAAATTTTATATATACTTAGATTTATTGTCACCACGTCCAGTGAGAAAGTGAACAACCGAAACCAGACCAAAACAAACGCGTTTCCGGGCATTCCGCTGAATTGAATCCATAAGTTTCGAGTTGACCGTCGTCCATGAATGTTGCTAACCTCCCAAGAAAAGACGTTATTGTTGAACATGGAATGGACAGCTGGCGAGAGCAATGGAGGTGATAGTACTCACCTCATTTTTATAAGGTTCTCTCTCGCGAAGTGACAGAATGATGGGTCCTGACAGGTCGGTTCTCTCCTGACGCGGTGGACACCAAGAAAGTGTGTCCCTGACTACTAGGCTTAGTACTACATGCACTGCACCAGAATCCGACTCCGGGTCTTGAGGCTACCTAACAGTGTTCGCCAAGGTCCTCGGAAGCTTGAGGAACACCCTTCTACGTCTGAGTGGACCACTATAAGACTAGCCTAGCGATGGAAACATATAGTTCGTGGAGAAGTCAACAAGTGACTAGTGACCAATAACACAGTGTGGGAATAATGCGGAAGTTACCGAGCGGACTGTTCAAGCATACTACCTCTAAACACTGTCGAGGGAGCATAGCGAGCTCAAAGGAATCGAAACCCGCCAGCCAAACGTCGTAGCAAGCCGACGTCCAGCACAAAACCACGCTTACGGTATGTTTGAACATCTCATCGTTCCAATTTGCGCAGTTTTCATTCGCGGATCGGGTGGATTGACGATGTAAAAGGCGGATGGATGTGTGATATTGATGGAATATATGGGCTATATGGAAATCATATCTCAAACGACGAACAGCATGCTGATGTCTACTGCTGTATCCAGGCCCATCATGTCGTCAAAACTTCCCTCCGTCCTGAGCGCAACCGACGAGGAGATTCAGCTCCTCCTGGCAGCACAATGTCACATTGGCACAAAAAACTGCGATAAGCAGATGGAGCCTTACGTCTGGAAGCGCCGCGTTGACGGTTAGTCCGCTCTCAAAATGATGTTCAGGCCTCTCATGCACAAATTCCATTTGCGCTGTCTTGAATTATTGTGCGCACAGGCATCCATATTCTCAACATTGGCAAGACTTGGGAGAAGCTTGTCTTTGCCGCACGTGTAATCGCCGCCGTCGAGAACCCCAACGACGTCTGTGTCATCTCTGCTCGCCCCTACGGACACCGTGCAGTCCTCAAATTCGCTGCCAACACCGGCGCACAAGCCATTGCCGGCCGTTTCACCCCCGGTTCCTTCACGAACTACATCACCCGCTCTTTCAAAGAGCCCCGTCTTATCATCGTCACCGATCCTCGCGTTGACCACCAGGCGATCCGCGAGGCATCGTATGTTAACATCCCCGTCATTGCTCTTTGCGACACGGATGCACCTCTCAAGTTCGTTGACGTTGCCATCCCCACGAACAACAAGACTCGCCATTCGATTGGTTTGATTTGGTGGTTGCTCGCACGGGAGGTGTTGAGGCTCCGTGGGACGATCCCTCGCACTCCTGATGGCTGGAATGTGATGGTTGACATGTTCTTCTACCGCGACCCTGAAGAAGTGGAGAGGCAACAACAGGAGGAAGCACAGGCTAAGCTTGCCGCTGCCGAGCCAGAGGCCCAGGGTGGTCTGTCGGAGTGGGATGCTCCATCCGCTCCTCAGCCAGGCTCGATCAACCCTGCTCTTGTCGCCCAAGACGGTGGTGAGTACAGGTGCCATGCCGCGATATTACCCATCTTTACCCATGTGTTTCAGGTGCTCTCGACTGGGCAGCAGACGCTGCACCTACCACCGATTGGTCAGCGGAACCTGCTACAGGTGGATGGGGAGCGGAGCCCACAACTACTAGCGGATGGGATTAGGTGTTGTACACGATATAATTCTCGATGTGCATGCTTTGCTTCCTCTCCCTTTACATCTTTTGACATGCAAAATATGACATCATGGTCTCCCTCTTGTATGTGGTGTATGTGTTCGCCATACTTTAAGCACAAATTTCGCCTCGATGCCTATGGTCCAGGTATTGACGAGGTTCTAGGCATTCACATTCTACGGTACATGTTATATGCTCTGCAAGAGCAAAATCATTGCATTCAAGACTAAGCTTATTGTACCTGCAATCTGAGATTTGAGCGCCTGAATATACTGCGTCGAGCCACCTTTGGGTGGGATTTCCATCAGAACATAGTTGTAGAACCAATTAACGGGGCGTATGTTAATTTCCGATTGACTGTTCGCTCAAAAAGTTCGTTGCAGCAAATCAAATTGGATCATGTTACAATAGGGAAAGAAAACTCGTATCATACAAATAGAAATCCATCAGACAGACGCTCAACTCGCTGGCTCCGGTTCGCTCTACTGCAAGCAGTCGAGCAAAGGCCAGAACCAAACGTCCTCGAAACCCCACGTAATGAAACGCGAAGGCCATGTTCTCTGTCGAACGAGAGAGCGCGGTAGTCATCGAGTGGATTTGAAGGATGTGGCATGTGTAAACATGCGAGACTCGAGTTAGTTTCTATAAAATAGATCCTAGCTGAGTATGTTCTAAGGTTTTCAGTATGTTGCTACCAGCCTTATATATCTTTTCGACCTGGCCCGTGCGCGACACTCCCACGGCTCCCTGAAAGGTCATGTATTAACTTGACGTTTGACGCGTCGCGTCCTGGGGGCGAACACATGTGCTGGCACCAGGCAAATCGCCACCTACCTACCTAACTAGCTCGAGCCTCGTGTGCGCAACCCGCGCACTTGGTTGCCCATTGATCAGCGGCACATCATCTGGCTGCCTGGTTCTAGTCAACTCAGTATGGAACATATACTAACATTGAATTCGTTCGTGGTGCGATTCTTCACCTCATTTACAGACACGAAGGCTTATCTAGGGTTATATGGTGGGGAACACGACCTCATTGACAACCTGCAGATCATCAAGTCTGGTTCTTTTCCCCAACTGCACGCAGCGAGGACTCCGAGTCGGATCTCTTGATCCCAGGATATCCACCTCCGACACCATCCGAACAGGCACGCTGAGTAATGACAAGCGCGGATGCTGGATAGGCTCGGAGGGTAGACTCGTAACCAGTCTTACCATGCGTTAAGAGTATCCGTGGTAGTATATGCCAGGCTGGTCACGAGCCTACTCGGAGGGGCGGATATCATGGGATCGAAATATTCTGCTTGCAGCGCACCTCTATTTCGTTTCAACCTAGCTGGAGATTTCGTGACCAGTGCATCCTACAACGACTGCCTTTGTAGGACGGACCGGTCTACTCCGCCACTCCTCTTTGATTACTATGTGGTGTTTTGCTCCGATCAAATAAGTATTACTCATCTTCTACTTGTCCGTTTATTCAGGTTCAATCCGATCTTTCCGACTGTTCCACGATATTTTCATTACTTTCGGCAATGAATGTCGTGGCACGGTTCAACGAAATGCCGGTGTCACTTTGATGCGCACGACCGTCGGGGTTTCCTCGCGTCGGGGACCTATTTCCGTTATACATGGTAAAAAGGTAAACTGTGAAAAGGATTTTGATGCGGATATTTTTACCACATCCTGCAGTGCCAGTGCAGCCTGCCACGCGAATCAGTCTCCATGGGGCAAAAGCCGTACCTTGCAGTTTGTCATGAGTACCGTTTCACTGTGACTGAATGGAGTATCTCCTTGTTGAACAATGAACAGGTAGTCCTGGTTTCGCTCAGTAACCCTGTGTGCACCCATCGAATGGCGAATTGGAGGGCATAAAGACCATTTGTACGGTCGTTGACTAACAGTTGTACGTGTCTGATGAGATCGCTATCAGTCTGCTCAGCAAAATCAAATTATCAGGGAACTTTGGTGCCAGCCAGGAGTAATGGATGATGTCTACGTTCGGTGCGTCAAAGACAACGGGATGTCTGACCGTGTACTTGAAAGAGAGTGCATGCTAAAAGACAGTGACACTGTTTTCAGGCAATATTATGAGATGGGAATTCTGAGTGGAGCATTTTGCGTTATGAAGTTGCTATTTCCTGGAACCTCGCATATTGTGGTCGGCGGTCGTCCTCTCGAAAACACCGAGAACCCAAATTGCAATAACCGAGGACCGCTTCCATGGTACGGAGTCGCCCGTACCACAAGATTGCAATTAATGCTAGTCTTCAGATTTGCAATCGCATATACCAACTATTTGGCTCCCAACGCAACAACTTCTGAACTTAGTTTAAATTTCAAAGGTTTCACTCAGGATGGCGGAAAAGCTATAAGAAGTCGTCACGATTACAATTCCCCTCAGTCTCTCATCATGCTATCCACCCTCTTTTTACCTCTTATCGCCCTGTCCGCTGTGAGCGCGAGCCCGTTCACTGCTCATTCCATTGCTGCCCGTTCCATTTTCGCCCATTCTAATACCGCCCGTTCCATCGCCGCCCGTTCTACTGCGCCAGTCGCAGCAGCTTGGTTCGCCGGATGGCACGCTACTGACGGATTTCCACTCTCTTCAATTAGCTGGGAGAAGTATAACACATTATACTACTCATTTGCGTAAGTTGCCTGTCCCGCCAATAAAATTTGATGAAGTGATTAACGCGATCGTGTTGTTTCTCTTAGAGAGACCACTCAGAGTGTTACCAGTCTAAGCCTGGCAGGCTCCAATGGCGACTTGCTCCCTCAGTTCGTCTCTGAGGCCCATGCGCATGTGAGCAGATAGGAATGATCGCTCCTATAATTAATGTCTAACCCACGCGCAGGGTGTCGAGGCCCATATTGCTGTCGGAGGCTGGACTGGGAGTATGTGGTTCTCTCCCAACGTTGCCACTGCCGAAAACAGGACGACATTTGTTCAGACTGTAACAGATTTTGTTACGCAGTACAACCTCGATGGCGTCCAGTTCGAGTACGTCGATTCTTGTGACTCCGACGCCACGCGCTGACCTTGGTCGTCCTTGATTTCCAACAGCTGGGAGTACCCAAACCACCAGGGAATTGGCTGCAACATCATTAACGCGAACGACACGGCAAATTTCCTCGCATTCCTCCAGGAACTTCGCCAAAACCCAGTAGCAGCTAATCTCACCCTCTCCGCTGCCGTGTCTCTCACACCCTTTGTTGACGCTGCCGGGAATCCTTCTGCTGACATTAGTGGGTTTGCGAAGGTACTCGATTACATCACTTTGATGAATTACGACGTTTGGGGCTCTTGGTCCCCGAATGTGGGGCCCAACTCACCGTTAAACGACACCTGCGCTGTGGCCGCGCAACAGCAAGGTTCTGCTGTATTTGCAGTCAAGGCTTGGACAGACGCGGGGATGCCAGCCAACCAGATCGTGCTTGGCGTTCCTACCTACGGTCACTCGTTCAGCGTCGCCCCCTCCGCCGCCTTCGCATCTGGCGAGAAGGAATTAGTTGCATACCCCTCCTTCAACGCCACGAACCAGCCTTTGGGTGATGCATGGGATAACGCTGGTTCTGTTGATGCCTGTGGCGTTTTCGAGGGCTCAGGTGGCACTTACAACTTCTGGAGCCTCATTGACGACGGTTTCCTTACCAAAGAAGGCAAGGCTGCTCCTGGCATTTACTACAGATATGACACCTGCGGTCAGACGGTACATATACTTTTTTACCCGAAGGAGGAATGCTCATTTCATTGCTTTTACAGCCGTATGTGTACAATGAGACTTCACAAGTTATGATCTCCTTCGACAACGTCGAATCGTATGCTGCCAAGGGAAGCTACGTCAAGAACGCCGGGCTGCGCGGTTTCTCGATGTGGGAAGCTGGCGGTGATTACAACAACATGCTCCTCGACTCTATCATCGAGGCTGCTGAGTGTTAGACAAGTCGCCGCTGTTCAAGGGCCGGAACAACCTACCGAATCACACTCGTTAGTATACCACGTATTTTACATACTTTATTGCTATTAGGCTCGCTGCCAGAAAAAGGGATGAAAAATTCCCTTTATTCATGGTGCCGCTGCATCATTGGCTGCAACGCCTTTATCCTCTCGTTTTTATACATACAACCACCTTACATTGTTTATATACTTGAGTATTGGGTTGATCATAAATGAGTTCTCGAGTGAGTACCAAATCAAATTCTAGATGCAACTATTCAAATATTCCACCCCCCACCATCATTAATCATGTGGGAGTATAAAGAACGCTCGAGAACAAACCAAGCAAGTCATGCACTTAAACCTAGATAACAACAGACACGGGCATGTGGCTGAAAGGGTTGCGCAAGTAGCATCAGTCCTTGATCGAAAGACATTTCCAAATGGATATGTACATTGGAAATATCACTGCGAACAAAGCAATAATCACCGAATCATATTTTTCCTGAAATGATTTTCGCGGCATACACCTTTAGGTCCCCCAAAACTCAAATAACCGTCCTGGTCCCGTTTAAACCTTCTGAACGCCGCAAAAGTTTCTGTGGCATGTCTTCAGCTTCCGAAGCCGGTACAAAACGTATAAAATACGAATGAGTTCTTGAATATTGAATCTGAGTGGATAGCTCGTAGAGTAGTGGCGCGAGGGGACCGACTGGAGATGTCTTCCAGTCTAATTGCCAAGATCAATCCACAATGTGATCGCAGCCATCAAACTGGGAGACTCATCTCGAGCTGCGGGCAATCAGGGTGTCTGACTGGTCAATGCCACAGGCAGTATAAATCGCCAACTGTAATTATAAGGGCTTGTGCAGTCAATGACGGTGATAAAAGCAATCAAAGGGACATGGTAACAATCACGCCGCAAGCAGTGCCGTCGGGCCGTAGACGCGACGCATTTTTAAGCTCCGTCGTAAAACGCGTTGACGATATGCGAACGCGCCCCCACGTGACTCATATTCTCTTGACTGTTTACCGCCATGTCCTCCGCATATATGTGGTCGGTCTCCCCTCCTCCAAATCTCCCAGCAAAGCTTCGGAGGAAAAGTTCATCAGCATCTATCAATTCCCCCTCGTTATCAGAGCCGGATGATAATGATTTTGATTCCCCGTCACCCGTAACATCTCCGTTACCCTCGTCCTCACCACCTTCGACGCCGATAAATCATATCGCGACTCGTTATTCACACTCGCGTTCCAAATTTCAAATTTCACATAAGGAATCTCACCCGGAGTTTGATGTTGCACCGTGTTCACCAACGCTTTTCTACCGTCGAGGTCGCACGTCCGAGTATATGCCTCACCAGCTGGTTTCCGAGTACGGAAGTTATCCAGACAGTGAAGATGAGATCACGGTAGATTCTGAGCCTTATCGTAGCGACGACTTACTCGCTTGGCTTGGTCCGCCTTCTCCGGCACGTGACGTTGGGTGCGACTCCGAAAGCATGGATATTCATCTACGCAGGACATACTTTGCTACGTCTTCCGAACGTGGTCGCTGGCAGAGTAGTCCGGTCATGCCTCGAACGTGCAATGCCAAGTCGTTTACATCCAGTCCAATACGTCCCCTCAGGGGGCATTCAACCCCTGTGAAAAGCGTAGCTCGAGACGTGAAGTCCCCTTTATTGGAATTCCGTGATTTTGTCCGCAGGCAATCGACGAGCGGAGTAATGGAAGATCCGTCCAGCTCCCCCTTTCTTGCAGCAAGCGACAGCAATGACATTGAGGATTATCGTAGCCTTTCGCCCCTTCCTCCGTCATCTCCACCTACGTCCCCTCTGTCACTGGCACCATCGCAGCCAGACGATTGTGCCTTAATCGACGATGATATGGTCCTTGACGACAATTGCAATTCAGATGACGTGAGTGATTTCGGTATCTCAACCCGTTTCCTTACGATTGAACATGTATGTGCATGTTGTAGCTCGATCCCAAGCAGCAAAACATCCATTCAGCAAACATCACGCCACGTGAGGTCTCTTCCTCCGATTCCGAGGCCCTACTATTGGCCTCGGAACATGTGTTAAACGCAGCCTCAACTGCGTGCCCCACTTCGTGTACGAACGAGGCAACTCATCAGCCCCTCGAACTTTCGCTTACTGTGCCTGCCTCCATTAACACTAT
This sequence comes from Suillus brevipes Sb2, assembly GCA_011800875.2. Lineage (NCBI taxonomy): Eukaryota > Fungi > Basidiomycota > Agaricomycetes > Boletales > Suillaceae > Suillus > Suillus brevipes. The sequence goes on along the minus strand of JRHT02000062.1, from coordinate 185,667 downwards.
CACCTCAACTTCTACCACTGAGATCGAGCCTTCGCGATCGTATCCGCATTCACCTACAAACACGTTATTAGGGCTTAGTGCATACACTAATATTCCATCCGCCGTCACTCCCCCACCTCACTTGAGTAAAGAAGAAATGGGCCTTGCAGCCAGAAATACAACCAGAAATACAACTTCTACTGGTATGGCTGGCGTTCGTATGATCGCTGATGCACAAGTCGGTCAATGCGACAACACTACTTCGCAGTCTATGCAGATTCGCGTTTCGAGTGTCGCTGCAGTATCACCAGGCACGAACCCAGTAGACCTACCTCCTGCCACCTCCGCCACCATCCCACATTCTCCTTTGATGACGGTGAAGAAGCCACGGCTGAGTTTTAGTGACGGAGAGTTCGTGCAGGGGAGCAGCGTGTCACGCCCACAGCCCCAGATTGCACGAAGGAGCAGCATGTCGCGTCCCAAGTCTCCCGACAAAGACACCGGTGCAACTAAAGAGTCGTCAAGACCTCGGCCTGAGCCCAAGTTGAAACAAGGTCTGAAGCGGGAAGACTCCGTCTCATCTGTTGCGCCTGCACAGAAGAAACCTCGGCTCTCAGAGGACGTGGACCGTGATACGGACCAGGGACCCCGGCGCAAACAACGCCCGCATAAATGTTCCTCAAGTGCGAAGGAGAAAATCACAGTTGGCAAATCACGGTCACGATCTCGCTCGTGTCTCAAATCAAAGCCTTCTGAAGAGGATTTACGCACACAAGTTGCTCGTATCTGTGATGAGCCTCGACTACGCAATAGTTCTGACCCTTCCATGACGAAGGCCGAAAGTTCCCCTACCACACTAGTACCCCCTGATTCAGAACAAGTTGAGCTTACAGGCATGCTTGTTGAGGCTCTCGCCACCTCGCGTGCCTCGTCCATGGACCCACTTGCTCTTCACACTGCTATTACTCAAACACATCCCCATCTCAAAACGAAGCACAATAAAAAAGAATGGCTTGATCTCATACCAGCCGTGCTTGAAGCGGGGCGCGAGCGCTGTGGAATGTTCGAAAAAGTTCAGAGTAGTGGGACGGACGGGGCAAAGCAGGCAAGGTGGTTTTACGTCTCTGAGAGGGACGAAGACCGTGAGCGCGCGGAGCTACTGCAGGAGCTCATGCCAAAGCAGAAGAGGAACGAGACGAAGAAGTTCAAGAAGTATTATTATGCCCCACTGCAGAAGGTTTCGAGGTGGGAATCGGAGGATGCAATTTGACATGCTTTGCTGGAGGGTGTGGTTTTTTAAATCTTTGCGCGACACTTTCGAACTTCAGCGTTTGATCTGGACCCCTGTGGTTACTGATCTATTTACCTTTTGTTAATGTTCAGACCTCCCCTCAATCACGGTTCTTTGGTCGCATGATCCATATGACTTTAGCCCCACCACTTATTTATGACGAAGAAACACTGATTTGTTTCCTGCGACTAGTCCCCCGGGCCCCGGCCTGGACTCGAAGTCTGCGATAAAAGAGGGCAGTGCGAACCTATGCAAACTCCCATTTTGGCTTGAATTCAATTGAAAATTTGGACGCCGCTTTTAGTCGCGTATATTGAGTTGGGCACGTGTTGTCGCGTCGTCTGAGTAAACTGGGGTCATTTAATATCGCACCCGCGTACAAAAACCACCCTCGGACGGTTTGCGCTTAACCTCCTTGTGTTTGGACTTGATCCTTCGCAGAAAAACTAGTTTCCGTGGAATTTTCTCCTCCTAACTTTCTCCTTCCAACGTCGACGACGGTCAAAGCACCATCAAAGCGCGTCCGCTTACGCAAGTTTCCTTGGCTTTCCACTTCTAATTCGAGGACTTTGTTGGTTTTCATCGCTTGTAGCCCTTTGTTGCTGTGGGTGCTCAGACAACTGCGTCAAAGTTACCGCTGACACAGGAATTCAGCCTATATAAACTCGCTTTTCGAATCTACCTTCTCAAACACCCATCACTTCAGCACGTTATATTGAAGAACAAACAAGTCTCACTAGACACCATGAACCAAACACCCGTAGAGATCCCTAACGAATTGATGCCCCTTGATGATTCTATGATTGCGGAGACCCAACAGGCCACTCAATCCACCCAGCACTCGTCTCAACCGGATTCTGCAAACAGCAACGGCCATTTGTGGGGCTACCTTCAGCCCTGCAACACCTTGCTTCGCCGCATCGATCTTTGGAAAGTTCAGCCCACAGCTTCAGTAGGAAGGGCCGTTGAGAATGATATCATTCTCCCTGGGGGAAGAGTCAGTGAGTATCTCGTGTACTTGGTGACGCTTTCTAGCGCGTTCGATGCTGATCAACGCGTCGCGGTGTAGGTAACAAGCACTGCCGAATCACCTGGGACGGAAAGGAGGACAAAAACTCAGCAGTGACTGTTCTCGACACCTCCAGCAATGGAACTTGGGTACGCATTAGTAACACGGCCTCATGATCACCGTTTGATGGTAAAAACGTGCAGATCAACAGTATCAAGATTGGAAAGGACAAAACCGCGGTCCTCAAGGAAGGCAATGAGATTGCTTTCGGCTCTCCTATTCCCCAACCCGGGGACGTTGAAGACTATCGTTAGTTATTGACATTCGTGTTGTTGTTTGCTCATCGACACATTTTTCAGGATTCATTTACAGGCACACCGCTGCCGGACCCCCGCAAGGCGGCCTTCATGCCCAATATGACATCAGCCATGAGATTGGCAAGGGGTCATTTGCAACTGTCATGAAGGCTGTGTCGCGTGCAACGGGCCAGTGGTATGCCATCAAGGTTATCCAAGACCACAAGGTCAAGCGTGCCACTGCCAACAACAATGAAACAGCGTTTGCGCGAGAGATCAGTATTTTGGAACGGCTCCATCATCGAAATATCTGCCAGATGAAAGAAGCCTTTTTCGAGGATAATAGTATCAGTGCGTACATTCGGTATACACTACTAATCTAAGCTGATCGATCGAGTAGATCTCGTCCTCGAATTTGTCGATGGAGGAGATTTACTTGATTACATATTAAGAGAGGGTGGCCTCAGTATGTTATTCGGCTTGTTGATGCTTGGTCATTCTCAGGGTTATTTTCAGAGGAACCGCTAGCTGTCCATATCATCGCCCAAGTTTGCGATGCCCTTGCAGTGAGTCAATTCGCCGTGTGATGCCGTAAACCCTCTGACCTATGGCCTATTCAAGTACATTCATAGCAAGGGGATCGCGCACCGTGACCTGAAGCCCGAGGTAATGGATTTACCTTGAAGCGGTTGATTACATTATGAATATTGGCCATTTAGAACGTACTGCTGACAACGGAAAATCCCCCCACCGTCAAAGTTGCCGACTTTGGTCTCGCTAAGGTTGTCGATAGCGTCACTTTCCTTAGAGTCAGTAATCCCATCTTTGGCTCCCTGACATGTCACTGATAAGCATATGTCCCGTAGACTATGTGTGGTACACCCGCATATCTTGCCCCCGAAGTTGTGACCCAACAAAACCAGGAAGGCTATGATCACCTTGTTGACAGTTGGAGCGTTGGGGTGATCGTATTCTGCATGTGAGCATGAGACCTGCGTATGCCATACCCTTGTTTGCTGAACTGGAGTTGTTTTACAGGTTTACATTGTCAAGCCCCTTCATCGAGGACGAGAACCAGCGCGATCTGAAAGTCAGAATCGCAGGACGCACAATTCAATGGAGCATTTTAGATCATGTAGATGTTTCCCCGCTGGGTACGCTTTCCCACCAATTTTTGCAACCTATTGATTTACTGTTGTACGGTTGAATAGCAAGGACCTTCATTGAGAGGTTGCTTGAGCAAGACCCTAGGGATCGTATGTCCCTCAGTGCAGCCTGCACTCACCCATGGCTTGCCGATGTTCCAACACTTTCCCATCTTCAACCCCGCACTATCACAGGCTCCTCTGTCACATCCGTCCAAGACGGTGCTTCCTGCGTCTCCTTGCTCGACTCTGAGGACGCAGAGATGACCGATGGCTCAAGCGAACCCACCGTAACCGAGGGTCTTGACAAACTTCAACTGCGCCAACAGTCCGCCCGTGTGCCCCTTCAGCAACGCGCGCAGGTAACCACCCAAGCTGCCGAGAACGATCAAGGCCTGTTGGAGCCGAGCTGGCAGATGGTGCAACATGCTCAAGAAAATGCGAATGGCGTGCGAAATGGGAAGCGCAAGTTGGACCCACAGAGCCCTCCGCCGAATGTGGATGTCAAGAATGGGAATCCGAAAAAGCCAAAGCGAGTACCGGAAGCGATTGGCCCCATCACACGCACCAGAGCTGCAAAGGGGCGTGGACGGGGAGATACTTCGTCACCTCTGGCACGGTTGCAGGAAGCAGCGGCAGGGATGGTCGTGGAGGAGGAGCATCTAGAGGATGACGAGGATGTGGAGGAAGCTACCGGTGCTGCATCACATGCTCCGCCGAGAAAATCTACCCGTGTATCACCCAAAAAGGGGGCACGCCGGGGGTAAGAAGGTGGATGTGTATTATATCTTATGCTTGGTTTATTGGTTTTCTCTCGTCCCGTTTGTATTGCTGACGCTTACCCCTTGTCCCTCCAACCTCTTGCTATGTAACCTCGATAACTCACATTCGCTAACTTACTGCTATATTCTATCGATATCCATTCATTTGCTATGAACATGCTATCGAAAGTTGCCGGTTTTTGTTTATCGCCTCGGGTGTGCCAGCATCAACACAAGCAATTCGGCTATGAAGTGTCCAATGTGAAGCGTTGATGACCATGGGTCATCAGACCAAAATCGTGAATGTAAGTTGGTAAGAGTGCCGCACGCGCATTATCGTTACACCGAAAGGTAGAATAGTGAAAGCTTATGACATAGCCGTAGTTCATTTGTCCTGATAGCATGACGAAAATATGGGACGTACAAAAGCGACAAATGGTGGGCGGCCCAATTTAAAACAATGATCTGAACCGAGTGCTAAAGCAGATCACATTGAATGTCCGTAGAAAGCGTCACTGCACATAAAAACGAAGTGGTCATAGGTGTCGCATGAAGGGCACCTGCTTCCATGGGACAAGTCGAAATGCTGCACATCCTCGAATGTAGTAAGGTTATCCTGTCTCTATCCAAAGTGGGTCAAAGTACCCCAGTGCGGTTGTATTGTTTTGATAGTGATCATGATGCAGATAGTATTTGCAGACCAGTCCATAGGACCCAGTAAGCTGCGTTGTCGCTATAACTTGATCGCGACAGCCTCGAACAGTGCCTGCGATATTTTGACCCAGAAGACGCTGACAGCTGAACGTTGTCACTAGCATGAGGTCGGAAAAGTATACATCTATGGTGGCGTCTCCGAGTCGAGCCTCTTGATCAAAAACCCCCAAACAAGGTTTGCTTAAAGGGCTCTAGTCGATTGAGATAATAGTGAAAAAAGCCGTAAATATCCGAAGGACATACCTATGTATCATGGTTTTTCGGCTGGTGCAAGTCAATCGCGTCCACATTAGGTGACATGCTGAGAATTCCGAACCTCCAAATCCAACCTAGTCCGACTTCTCGAGAAATCGCCAACACCGTTTGACACTGCGTAACGCATTCTTGATTATTATGATAAGTTTGGTTAACACTGCCATCGACCAGGGACCTCAGCCTTGGATCTCGTAGAAGCGGTGAACCCATTTTAGGTCTGTCCTTGAAAGAACTATCCCATTTTGATGCCATCTTACTGGCATGATTCCTCGAGGCGCGGAGAAATGATGGTATTGCCGCTGCGTGAGCAAGTTGATCTGCCGAGGGCTGCCCGTAGCGGTAGACCCGTAGATAACAGAAAGAAGATGCGGTTAAACTGCTTTTGGGATGCGTGAGTTTCTGGATGAACTTACCACGACCGCGATCTCCATCATCCCTGAACCTGGAGATCATGATGCTCTAAAAATATAGAATGGACAGTTGTCGAATCTAGTAGTGGAATCGTTGTTCGTGGGTTTTATTGGATACAATGAAGTTCAGCCATTGATGCATAGTTTGAGCGCTTGCCAAATTCCATGAGCGCTGCTTGGAGCCAAACTTTGAAACAACGTTTGCTCGACAACATGTACGTAATTGCCGCTCAGGCTAATCGGATCAGCCAGGATCATCCATGTGACATGACCACTGCTCTTCAAATCACCCCTGCCAACATGATCAATTCAAGTCGAAGCTGTTCTCCCCGTCATCATGATGTTCTTTTTCCCAAGCTCAAGATCGTACAGACCATTGAGTCTGACACCAGAAGAAGTCATTAATGACTCTGAGAGTGATGACGACCACAAAGCAAAGCTGCATAAGACTTCGCGGACTGTGCTTCATTGGCCCCTGGTCGTCGTAATCTTCTGCACGTTCATCAACCTGTTGCTGGTCTCTGCCCCTACCTTTCTCCAAGTCTCTTCAATATCTTCAGACAAACTTATCACTCGAAAGAATATCCACCTTCTCCGTCGACCTTCTCAATATATGCGATTTGACGAGATCGAGCGGACGTCTCCTCCTATTCCGAGAGAATTCACAAATTTCCCCATGTCAGTTACTTTGGTGGATCATTCTGCGCCAAGTCATGTCTTCAATGACTATCTTGCGATGCGCACGACACGTGCTGGCACAATCTCACCTGATGACCGCAAAGTACATGTTACACAAACTGTTGGTTTATCTTCCTTTTTTTTCTGTGTTCTACAGACTGATGGAATAGAAGTTTTCAACAATATTTCAATTCAGGGCGATTGACTGGGGCATGGAGAATTGCGAACTGCACGTTGCCCTTCCGCCTGTAGATCGACCAACCACACTTGCTTTATACCGCCTCAATGCCACTGTGCCAGTTGATATTTCAACCTTATCGTTTAATGTACGACCGCCACGGGTCGCAAAACTTGGTAACATAGTGCCAGGGCAAGATAACTTGGACTGGCACAGAACATTTTCTTGTGCGATGGACGACGTCCTTGTTTTTGAATTAGGATGTTTGGAGGACGAAGAAAGCGGTAGCTGCGATATAGAATGGTGGCAGGCTCACAAGGAGACTGCACCGGGTCAGTGATTCGTCACTCTCTATGAGATTCGCTGACAGCATAATTGAATCTCTAGCTGTCTACATGATCCAGCGCTCCACTGCGTAACTTGATTTTGGTTGACGAAACATTTGGTTTATGCAGGTTTCGGCATCTGGTTACAATCTTATGCAATCTCACCTCCCATCAGTTATCTCACTCGCGTGTAAGTAATTAGAAAAAGTATGAATTTCGTGAAAGCGCCGAATTCTGTGGGGAGGGATCGGGCTTCGTGCACAGAAATAAATTATTCGCCAATGGATAGATTTGAAGATATAAGTAATCTTCGGTGAGCATCAAATGCTGAGCCCATCTTCCAAGCTAGCGCTATGCATCGAAGCTGATTCGGACCGCCCATATGATGATAGGAGAGCACACAACAGAACAGAACACTTTGCGGCATTTCCACGGTGGAAGTAGAGAGAAATATCAATGCTGCTCTTATGGCTATCAAATGCCCCCCCGGGGAATATATCACATAATTTGAACCCCAGAAGCTGGAACACCGTAATGAAGTCAACGATCATGGAACTTGTTGCAGGCTACCATCAGGGCACATGATGTACTAGTACAGCCGTGGTAAGTCGACTCCAGTCATCTGCTGTACGTGCAGCCGGAGCGCTGAATTCCATTAAAGCATTCACCATGTGATACATCTAGAAACATTTTTTAGCTCAAACTAACGCACTCCGGAATTGATGATCAAGTCGATTGAATACGGCTCAAGCGCGATGATTGTTATAGTCCTTTGTGCTTCTGCTCACGAACTGGTATCTAAGGGGTGCAACTTGAACTCCTGGCATTCTCACGTTCAAACAACGCATCTCAAACACCATACCCCAACGAAGAATATCATCGATATGAACGTGTTTAACATCAGCAAACTCAGTTTCTATGTCTTACTCTTGTCAGTTGCCCTCGCACAGATCCTAGCGGTCAGCGCCGAGGAAAACGTGGACGATGTGGACGGCGTCACTAGTGAGTGGGTCCTGGCGATTATGTGGAGTAGCACTGACGAGCTTCTAGCACCGGATTTTTTTTGAAACCTACATACAACTAGAGGGTTGGAAGTTGACGCAAAGAAGAACGGATCAGTACATGGACACAATGCAGGCGGCATTGCCAGAGGGTAGAAGATGTGTTTACGCACACGAGATTGTTTGTTTATAAATTATACTGAATGCATCATATGCTCTCGAGATTTCCTATGATTCTAAATTCTAATCAATGCAGTGCTCACCTATGAACCATGGACAATGATTCTGATCGGACCACTCAGCGATACTTTTTTTGGTATTTCCACGATCTTGCAAGCCTTGATTTGTCGCAGCGACTTCAGACTCCAACTTCATTGCAAGGCCTGTGTGTGCCGCGACATCCTCATGAGTGTGAACCATGCCTTCATCGCCGTCGAAAATACTGAGAAAGAAATTGTGAGATTAAATCTCGCTGTTATCACCGTGACATACGCAGCAGCGGCTTTGAAAACGCGCTGACGAGAATTTAGCGAACCAAGGATCAGTTACAAGCAACAATGAGAGAAAGCTCACGCTAGTAGTAGCACTTCCATTGCAGACTGAACATCGAATGTCACGAGCGACCGTAGAGATTCGGGGAAAAACACACCTACGACCTTAGCAAGGAATATCCACCTGAAATACCAGATTGCTAAGTGCGTACGACATGATCTCAAGTCGAGCTCGCGGAAGTTGTGTCGAGTTTGGAGTGGACGTGTGGACGTGTGGAGAAATCAATGCACCTGACTTTCACGTGACCGTGTCTGGCACGGTCACATCAAACCAAAATCAAACCCATTTCACCAACTGCCACGATGATCAGCTCCCGCCCAATAGGCATAACATTTGAGGGCGACTACCATCATTTGGCGAAGACCCCAGGCAATAGAATGATGAAATCACGAAACACACTCCAGGAAAATGTCGGTCGCCACGTACCCGTCACGGTCGATGGGAAAGCGAAGAAAGCTGCACTGCAGCAAACACCGTTTCACCCAAATACCTTGCGTGAGCTACTTTTCTTTCAAGACCGTGCTGCCTGCTCTTACATGATACTGCAGAACCACAGAAGATCCTCAAGGATCATGCTGGAACAACCAAATTGAAGGGGAAAGAACCAGTCATTCTCGCACCCTCTCGGCCTCTGGGAGACAAAACGCCCTTTCCCAACCGCATTGCCAACCATGCTACACCATTTCAAATGACAAAGCCTATCTTTGATGTCACGCCTGGTGCACTTCTTCGCCCAAGTTCTGCACGAAAACATGTTAGACTTCCCCGCAGCGCCAGCAAGAGCTTTCAAACGCCACTCACTGGCGGAGATCACTGGGATGTGAGCGATATAGACATCAATCCAGAGGTCGTAGCGGCGCCTAGTCAATCGATTGAAGAAGACTACGATGAAATCGAATACATGCCTCCGAAGCTACCTGGTGGGTAAGTTTGACAAACGCTTTCTTCTACTAATGTATCAACATGTGCAGAAATGCCATACGAACCTCCGTTTGAACTTCCGGATTATAAAGAAGTTGGGAGATCGCTCCTCGCTCTTATCCATTCCTACCCGATCGACGACATACCGACATATGCTACATCCACGGAATGTACGGCAGCTGAATATGACGACAAATTCTTTGCCCTAGGCGATTTATCTCTCCCCCATCTTGGTAAGTTAATTTATACAACTTCTATTCTGATTTTGACTTCCGTTGCGTACAATCAGATGATGATAGTCCGTTCTCGCGGGCCAATTTTGCACCGAAGCCTGGGCCTGAGCTGACTCGAGTTCCTCCGGTATCGAAAAACACTACCCGTGCAACCCAAATTACAACGTCGAGGACTATTCGCGCTGCATCCACAGTAGCCCATTCGACACCGGCTGATACCTCCCGTCCAAGATCTGGCCCACAAGCTGCTTCTCGTTCCGCTGTCACGCGTCTAGATAAAATAACTTCGAAACCAGCGACCCGCACAACATCAAGTGCCACAGTCGTGAGGGGATACACATCTAGAACGCCCTCAATGCGTGCGCCTTCGACGACCGTATCTCGAGCGCCATCTACTACCGTGATGACGAGGACGCGTCCAGCAAGTGCATTACCCACTGGTATTGAACGGAAATTTGGAGCACAGCCGAGGGCAAGTGCACATGCAAAGTGTGGTTTAACAACGAAGAAGACGGTTCAAGGAATCGGGATTGTCTTTGGGGATAGCTGGGAGGAAGAGGAATTTAGGTTTAGCGTCTAGGTTTGTTAATTTTTAGCTTGAATTCCGTACATTACACAAACTAGTTTGATGAAAACATGACTCTAATAGCATAGACAGATTACAAATGGCTTGTTGCCACCGCTGCAGTGAGGTACATATTTACATGATGCTTCAACATCGAGTATGGCGCGCGACGAAAGGTTTCGAACACTCGATTCTTGTAGTGCTTCTCATGCCAGAGAAAGAGGATCGAAATCAGTCAATTCTGTGGCGCATTTCGTCAAAAAGTCCAGGTTCCACTGCATTTCCGCTGGTGGCCTGTTCGTGCTTTTGCCTTCCATGTGCATCTTGTATGACATCCACATAGTAGCTTGGCTAGCAGTAACCCGAAGCTTTGGATCCTGGTGCCATAAATTCTGGATGAAATCCCACATGTCGTCATCTAGTCCTCGTCGAAGGCTCACTTCATTCGTAGGGCGAGAGGGACGGCTCCCCCCTACGAATTTGACACCTGCTTCCTGTGCGGTCAAGCCCTGGAATGGAGGTTTCCCATTATACATCTGGGTAGGGGTCAGTTTGTGGTTGAGCATGACGATGGGGATCCGTACCTCGTAACATATGCAGCCAAATGCAAACATATCACCTGGGCGTCTATCAAGCAGACGTAAATTTGCATGTGCCTCCACAAGTTCAGGCGCCATGAAATAGGATGTTCCAGAGTCTTGCGTAGATGCAACGCCGAAGTTCGCCAAACACGCACGCCCAGAGGAGGTAATCAGAATGTTGTCCTTGGGGACAAATCTTCAGTAGCGTTCTCGAAGTTCAAAGCATCAGCATACCCCTTTCAGATCACCATGCACAATCGTAGGTTGCATTCCATGGAGGTATTCAAGACCTCGCGCAATATCCAGTATCTGACCGATTCAGTAAGCAACGGAAGCCAGAATTCTATCACTGACCAGAGGTGTACAATCAACATCAGTTCCGAGTCGCTGTAGATATGCGTTCAAATGTCCATTTTTCATCCAAGGAGACACCAGCCAGGTCCTAGGTGCACCATCATCAAAATGGAATACGCCGTAGCAGGGCAGGCAGCTGGTATGCTGAACGTGACACCAAACGACTGCCTTATTCGAGACGTCCTACAGGCAGTGATATTATCGAAGTTTCCTTGGGTACACAGAAACCATACTCACCTTAAGAAACTGCTCGGTGGTGCGACCGACCGCCTGGATCTCTTTCACGGCTACGAGACGTCCAAGGAGTTCACCTTGGGAAATTGATGCAGACCCACCATGGAGGCTGGTTGGCCTCAGGTTGTCGATTTGGCGAAGCCGCAGACTCTGAGGGAAATGGCCGGACTTCCTCGACAACTGGATGATAGCATCCAAGAACCAAGATTTGTACCATCCCTCTAATTGATCTGACTTCATTACGAGTAACTAAGTGCAAATTAGCAATGAGGGCGTCGAAAATGCATCGGCCATACTGTCTGTAGTAAGTCTAGCATGGACTGGGCCTTATCGTCTTTGAGCCCCGTCAGCTGAGAAGTAGCAAATGAGTCGGTTGAACAACTGGCGATCAATGCCCCAATGTCTTGAATGTCTAGCGCGTGGAGTCTGGACTGGCCAGCGAGAGATTGGTTACAGATGTGCAACTTCACTTGAGCCTGAACAAGATCAGCTGGACCACATTCGATACACAACGGGGGAGAGCAAGCACTAACCTGCCTCAACATTCCAGACAGCACATCCTTGATAGCCTTGAAATTCATAAGACACCACGTGCTGTCCCGTGATACCCAGTCTCCTCTCATCGTCTCCAGGTCATTCAACAGGCTACAGCAATGTTAGATTAAACAATAAAAATAGATCTTGCATGTACTTCAGCTTGTCTGGGGCACAAAGATTAAGGTGCGTAAACACATGCGCGTACAGTGACTATCCGTGGACGCCGTCAGACCCCCGCGTACTAAGTTCATAACGAAGATCACACTGACCGGGAAGATGGGCATGGTCCGCATCCCTTTGACACATGCCTGTCTCGCTGCTGCATCCAAGCCCTCAAACTTATCCACCAAATCCTGAACCTGAAATCTCACTGAGTTGCGAAGATGCTGTGTAGAAGTCTGGGGCGAGTCCGTTCGGTTGTTACGGGATAGCGCAGTGTCATCAATTGTCGTTGGTGCAGGAGGTCGAACGGAATTATACTGCTGCCAAATAGAAAACCGTGAGGTTGAAACTGTACTCAGCGTAAGGTCGGATTCTGTGCTCAGCGTAAGGTCGGACTCTGTGCTCAGTGAATTGCTCGATTCAGAAGGAGCACTTGTTAAGTTGCCTGTGGACGACGGAGGAGAAGCTGCCGGTCGGTACGGACCATCACGAGCTCGAGGGTTCCTGGTATGCAACGACTGGACATTTCTTGCGTAAAAGTGATCTCGTATATGATGAGGAAGCTGGTATCTCTCCACAAGCTGGGAACATTGCATGCATTTCATCATAGGCATGATACAGAAGGAACGACTGGCGTCTTTCTATATGGTATGGCCACAGGGGGAATTGTCACTGAAGAAAGTTGGAGAAATTTGATGGAGTCTAGTTTGAGCATCTTGAAGTGCTTTATGTGGCTGCCTGAGCGTCAATGACTTACAATAACATACGGATCGCACAGCTGAAGATAGGATTCACAATTGCGTCAAAACAGGAGTGATATAAGCTGTACCGCAGACAATACAAGCAAGATAATAACAGGAGCTGTCGAAGTGTATCAGAGACAATTCTTCATGCACCCACCGTTTCATAGAGTGAGGGATGAGCGGCGGTTGCCGAATATTAGTCCGGAATTCACCGAGCCACATAAGTTCGTGGTGAGCAGTTTTTTTATTCTTCCAACTGCGCCGATTCCTTATCACTCTTCCGCTTCTACTCATGAGGAAGGGACATTATTCTTCGGCGTAGAAGGACTTCTGCAGCTTCACTTTCGCTAGCAGCGCTATGCCTTTTGTTTTGTACATCTGGCGATGATGGTCTTCTAGATAGTGGTGAAAGCTACAAAACTACCAAACTGAATCTATATACTCATTTCTGTTACACCCCCCATGATGCGACCCAAATCTTAATGACAAAGGTAATCGTTATTCGTTCGTTGCGACCGTCGGCTGGGCTCCTGGATCATACTTTCGAGGATTGCCTGCCAGAAACTCAGCTCAGAATTCGAACGCCAAACATGGAAGCTTGAACATACGCCGTGACGCTAAATTTGAGCGATGTGAAGACGATCGTCAGCTTCACGACATTGCCAACAAGTTCAGACCATCCTCGCTCGTCGAGGATGACCATACCATCATCCTCCTCTCCATGTTGTCGATAGAATCGACCATAAATCGTGACTTCGGGCTTGTACCGATACTCAGATATCCACCAGTCTTCCTTGGTGGCGAATCTGGTAATGAACATGTCGACTGCTTTCTGCGATTGTTTCAGATCATGACAAGTTTGGACAAGGGGGTGCTTGCCCTGTAGCTCATGGCTTGCAACGCTGCTCTTCCAAATGCACGTTTGTCATCTCTGCAAGTTACAATTATCTGCGGAGGGATGGATGTTGCGGTAGCAACAAATTCATGTAGCGTGTGTAAAGCAGAGACGACATCACCAGGCAGGGCTGTTGGTGCTTGGGAGGACTGGTGAACAGATTCCATCCGACTCATGGTATCCGCAAACGAATTCAAAACGGCAATACGGCGGCGCGGACGCATGTTCACCACGCTGTGAATAAGATACACATCCGAGTTACATCATAGCACCGTGAGTGATTCGTCTTTTCCTTTCGAATTCTACTAGTATACGTGCATTGACATCTTTCCTCTAGAATATCTAGGTGATATAATATGCATGGTCAGTACATATTTGTACGAGTTTTACTACTAATGGTACTCAAACTCAAGCTATCATCGATTATCCTCAAATCATATAGTGCTCATGCAATGTATATTTAGAACCGGAGTCTGTCCCGGACGAATATGGTTATCTGCTTGTTTTCTACTCAATAGGCTTTCCATCAAAGTTTTGCAGATGATCGTTGTGTTTAGGCAAAGGGACTAGGAGGAGTCACGGCAACCGAATTCAGACACGTTTCTTGTTTTGAGTAAGTAATACTCGTTTTCCGCAGCTTTCCGTTAAATTTTGCTGTTGCGTTTAGGGAAAGGGCTGAATGTCACTGAAAGGGGACACGGAAGACCTGGAAGCCCTGGAAGCCAGCGTCAGTGTTCAAGTCCATATAAATATGCATATCAATAACGTCAATATTGTCATTAATCAGAAAAGAAGGAGCGACCACAATCTTCCATCTATCAAGGTCTGACTACAGGAGAGTACCATTCAGCCCGACCTTTTTCCCTGAAACTTCCTCCGGTAGCCCGTGGCAGCGGGTAGCGGCACATGCAGAGCCGATCTCGCGTCATCATTGAGTTTGTTCTGGAATCTGCAGCACTCGCTCAGTCTTTCTCTCAACACGATACATTCGGAACACATCCGCCTGGTTGTCCCTGATGCGCAAGATTCGAATTCTGCCTACCTGGCGCAAGCGACTCTGCTAAAACCGCTTTCCAAGCAACTGGATTGGATTGAATCTATATGGGGCTGCAGTCAATGGGCAGGGAGCCACACGTGAAATAGCGGGGTCGACGAAGTCGTGTCCAGACCATTTTGGCCCTGCCTCAACTAACTCGAGCACAGACTAACTAAGCATATTTTATGATTCAAACCTACCTCGTTTTGTTAGCCATTGTCTGTGCAGTCATGACAGAAGGATGGCGTAGCACGCGCAAGAAGGCGAATGGTATGCCACTTCCACCTGGATCGTGCTTCATTCCTGATCTAACCTCTTTGAAACTATAGTCGATGCAAAGGACCCGAAGTCAGTCAAGGGCAAGGATGGACTAAGGCCGACGCACCTGGCATTCTATCCTCCCCGCTGGAAGAGTTTCCTTAGGGAAGCAAAAGAGGAGTGTCGCGCGCGGCACGCGATCGACAAGCCTTTCCCAAGTCTCACTGATGATTTAACGGACTCCCTCACCAAAGCCCTGTTGGCTGTCCAGATCTCTTGGGATCAGGCCGGTAAAGAATTAGAAGCCGGTATGTATCTCATGTTCTCGAAGCACGTATCTCATACCGTTCCAGATATATGGCCCCATCACCAGGCCGATATGGCAAGACTTGTATGTATATCCCGTGATTTTTCATAGCAATGTCTTACTTTTACTCTTGTTTAGTTGTATAATGATCTCACTACGTGGCGCTCTGATCTGAAGAAGACTGCCATTACTCTTGCGCCTACCGTATACACCCTCGTCCCTCCATCAAATATCCCCTTTCAAGAGCGCACAGCCTGGGTTGAAAGTGCTGCCACAGAGCTGCTCAAAATTTCGGAGTTCCTGCGCGATGGATTCGATTCAAATGTACGTGTTCCTCATGAATTGTGTGTGTTTGCATCAGAATGAAATGGTAATACAGGGGAAAACGCGAAATTTTGCCAATCCGGCACTTCGCGAAGCTGTCATTGTGTTCTTCTACACCGGCCCTTATCGAGTAGCTCGGAAGCGCCCAGAGATATTCAGAAAACAAGTGCCATTGCCGTGCTTGGCCCTTGTTGCCGCCGCGGTATTCATTATATGTTGTTCAATATGATGACAAACTGAATTTTTCATAGTACAATTGCGTCCTTGACGGCCTTTCAAAGAATGGCAGCGGCAAGTGGTACCCGAAATTCACCGCTAAGGAGTACGGCTCCATCTATGCTTGCCTGTTAAAGTTGCTCGAGCAGATCATGGAGGATCCGTATCATGGACCCAAGCTCGTCGAGCAACTTGAATCATGGGCTCAGATCGGATGGTAAGGACCCGTACATTCGGACGAATCCACCACTAACTATCTCAACTAGGGCGGCGTCGCGCAACATTGATGGCCACGTTGATGGCGACATCGACGATGACGTTGAATGTCTTCATCCTCATCTCCAGATCAAGCTAGGTTGAATAGGTGGCTCCTCCCATTTTTTCGTGCCATTGTCGATGACGTATATGATATGTCTACTGTCGTCCATCATATAGGTCTTCAATATCATAGCGTATGTTTCATTTTCCACTTACTGTCGAAGCCTCCGGGTTTAGCTGTATGTTCTCATATAGATCTTGATCAAGATAACTGGCCAGCGTCACAATTCCTAGCGGCCGACAGCATGTGTTCAGAGGTCCACTGCATCTGGCTGGCGTCCTCACTACTCAGCGACTGAATTCAGTGGGATGATGGACTTACATCGAGTAATTAAGTTGTCGACTGACATCTCATTGCAGCGCTCAGCCTCATAATATATTCGTCCAGAAAATAAAAGTAGGGTATTTCCGCGCTGATCAGCAATTGCAATCAATGATGGGGCTGATCATGAGCTGAAACTCGACGTATATTATTGTCGCTAGAAGATGTACCCGCTCTGCGTCAGGTTCACTTTACCGGGTTTTGTATACTTCCTGCAAAGTTCAAAGTTCAAACGTCAGCTGAAACTATTGTGGCATGATCACAAGATGATCATGACTAGCCTAGGCCGCATCTTTGCCAAGAGAGCTTTCGGTTCGCTATTCGGATCAAATTGTCAATGTGTAATAAGACACTTGATGGGATCATGGCGCTGCGTTAGAGGATCGCCTTCAGAATTGACGGTATCATTGAAAAGACATGCTATCAGCTAGTGCATTGATTAGCGTGTAGAAGTGACATGTGAGCGAGAGCGCTAGGCACGTCCTGTAGCATTAATTTTAAACCAGGCGCTGAGAAATATTTGCGCAGCCAAGGGAGGGCTCGGAGCTAGTAACGCAATGTGGAGTGCGAGCGTGGCAGCTCAAAACGCTCATTAACGTTTCCCTTGTATGTACCACTTCAGTCCACTTCTTTAAGTTATCCGCCATCTATTATGGCCAAAATACCTTCGCTGCTCGCCATCCGGCCCCGATCCTTGTCCTCAAAAGTCCTTTTACTTGGTTCTATCATCACCTTCGCGATCACACTCTACACATTCTCTTCTTCATACTCTTTTCGCATATCAGACTGGTCTTCAATATTCTCACAGCAGCGACAGCATAGCCCATGCACTCCTGAACAGTGGTCAAGTGGGCGTTGGGTATACAGCCCGACATCTGACTTGGTGAATTTAACAAGTCCAGAACAGGCACTCTCTTTAGCTGGTTTTGAGGGTTGTGCTGCAGACCGTGAATATAAGTGGCATTTGGGCACAGACCACGAAGAACAATGGGACAGATTTCCCAAGGTCTCTTCATACAAATGGGTGCCTTCGAGCCAGTGTGATGTGCACCCTCTCAATGGCGCAGCGATGGTCAAGGACATGGTGGAAAATGGCGGGTGGCTTTTACTGGGCGGTATGTCGGCTCTGTCTCTTAACGTTCGGTTCTCATGCATTAGTTTCCCTCACTTTTAGACTCAATAACAGAAAACCATTTCTTTTCGCTGTCGTGTCTGTTGTACCCGCACGTCCGTGCAACCCCAAATTACACAGAAAACCCCTACTTTGACCGCGCATGGCAGCAACACCTATACCTATCGCCGTCGTCACCTATAATTCCCGAAATTACCATGCCGGAGGGTTTCTCGATCGAAAATACACCGCTCGTTTCATTCCGACGTGTTGACCTGCTTCTTAACGGAACAGAGTTGGACACGATATACCACAGTTCAGCATTTTCTGTTGAATCTACGGGCTTGGACAATCAAGATCCCAGCTCTCAATACACTAAGGCAGAGTCCCTATTCGGCGATGAGGCATTTTGGTCGCTTTCCCCTTCAGAATACATGCCCACATTCCTTGATTCACCTCCAGATGCCAATTATGGCACGTTGGTTGTGAGTACCGCCGGACACTGGACAACAACCGCATTGAGTGCATTCCGCGACGAGGACGCCGGAGAAAGCGCTGGTTTTGGTATTCATAACGTACTTGCATTCTTCAAGGTCGCGATGCGGACTTGGGCAGGTGAAGTGCAAGACGCCATCACAAAATACCGTATGAACGGGGGCAGACGTCCAAAACAGGTAGTCGTTCGAGCGTATCTGCCTGGTCATGAAAATTGCCACAACCTCTTCGAGCCCACGGAAACGATCACGCCATGGGTCTATACGTGGTATAATTGGCCGTGGATTCCGGACTTCAACACAGAGTTCCAGGTTAGCGTTTCGAGACGACTGCGGGGGTTGAGGATGCTGACTTTCCCCTCCAAGGAGCTGTTGTCATCATCTGAGTTTCCGGATATCCACTATCTTCCGATTGAGAGACCGGGACGACTACGCCCTGACGCTGTAAGCCAATTCTCGTCTCACGCACATTTTATTTCTCACAACTGTCCTACCAGCATGCCGCGGGGGATTGTTTGCATCTCATATCAGGTGCTGGTGTTCTCGAGGGATGGTCCCACTACATTTGGCATTTCGTCACACGTGAAGTCAAGCAGAAAGATATGATGTGACCTCTCTCTCGTCACTGTACACTGATCTCGAAGTAGATTGGAACCCGGATACATAGAAAGACGCCCCTATATTGGGAAGCAAGGATGCTGTTTTCCAAGGACAGAATACTCACCTGCATGTATTTATGACACCAGGTCGCACGCACTATGCCTGCACCACCTCATACCAGCGTTGGGTACAGATATAGCATTCTAGAAATAGATTGGGATGTTTCCCTGGACCCTTTGTTTTCTACCTTCAAGTGTGATGATTCCCTGGGCTCAGAACGGAAGAGATGTGTCTCACAGCTGCTTCGTGTACGTTTCTATCGGCCTCCGATCCGTACCGAAATACTGAAGTATCAATTTCAGGGTACCAGGACCCGTATCCCAGCCAGGATGTTAATTTCTTGGATTTCCCGTACGATTCCCCGATGATACTGTGGGACACCTCAACACGTCGGTCCTTAGCTGCGATTACTAAGAGTGCAGATCTCCCCGGCCTGAATGTGGAGTCACAGTGTCGCTCACTATGGCAGTCACGTACGGATGCTAAGCCGAGGAATGATTCCTTCGTGGCCTACGTTTGGAGGGCCGTGCGTGTGGTCACTGAAGCCCTCGACCGTGGCTTGGGGGATCAGGTTTGTGACCGGGATGGTTGTTGTTGCAATGCCGTACCTTGGTATGTGAGGCATCATGTTGATCTCTTGAACCCTTCATAGCAGTAGACTCCTTGTTCTTCGGCCGCCGCATCAGTAAATCCATGAGTCCAAGATATTTTAGCCATGATAACTATATGATAACATAATTTTGCTGCTACCAAACATGGCCTTCTATGCGCTAATAAATTTGACGTGTTAATGCATAAGCATGTATGTCTACAAAATCTGAGTAAGATGAAGCATTCATGGCAAGGGTACGGCACAGCAACATGGCAGCTAGCAAGCTATTTTAGCGTAATGTGGCCCCCATTGTTGAGCATTCTCATTTTCTCTCATTTCAGATTCGAGTTATAAGGCTGTATAAGGCTTTGCCATGCAAAGCGACATCAGTATTGAACGGAATATATATATAATCATGGGCTCTTCTGAGTATATGGTGATATTGCATCACCACAGCCAGCAGGGGATTGTGGCGTACTTGCGTCCTTTAAGTGGACCATGCTCATGTGTCATAATTTAAATACCAAATTACAAAGCTATCCATGACATTACCTTGAAGAGTAGTATTAGTACTGCTCATCAAATAGACATTAGCATTGGAGGTTGTGGATATGTTGTGATATTTGTGCCATCACAACCTGTAAGAGATGCAATGTATCATCCAGCACGCCAAGGGATGACAGTGTAATTGTGTGCTACTTGTTGAACAATGTCATTTTTCCTTGTTAATATCATGGTCTATAATACCATTCAAGGCTTTCTCTTAGTGAACACCGGTAGCGCTCATAGATTATCTCAGGCTGCACAGTGCCATGTCCAAATGCCGACCCAATTTGCGAGGGGCTGACCATTTCAACTTTGCTGTTTGTGTGACGTAGTACAATTGCCTGGATAGACGGTGGGTACATAAGGAAACATCAAGAATGAATTATGTTTCTGCTAAAACCGTAGTAAATGAGTACACAGCTACAATATCTCTGGTGTCCTGCCGCCCATCACACCATGAACAGACTCGGAATCCACGTCTTTGCTGTGCCTGGGCCTTTTGCAGAGTAGCAGAAGGGATTTGACAGTATCGTAGCGGATGACCTTGCCCAAATGACAGCGTGTCTCCATGGCGTAGCCTGCAATGCCGCAAGATGAGGTGACACCGGTACAGGTGCCCATCGGGATGGGATCAGCTGTGTGGAAGACGTGGGTGATGTGCTGCGTCGAGGGCTGCATGTCATTCAAGGGATCAGTATTGGGAAATGATTGTGATGAAGACTTCGGCTCACTGGAGAAGGCAGGTGCAAACGCGTCGCAGCTAATTTCTCGGAGGGCGCTGAACATAGCATTGGTGCGAATCCCGCCTGCAATGAGGGTGGTCGCGCCAGCCTCCAGAAGAGCACGTTCCAGGTTGTCGAGAAGGTCACGGTCAGCTGGGTCTTCAATATCGCGGGTAGCAGGGTCAATAGACGATAACGATCTCAGTAGCTGATGCGGGACCGCGAATTCCGATGGAGAGAAGGATGCGCTGGGCGTAAAAGTAGTGATGGGATAGGAGAAGAGGGTGGGCGAGGTGTCCATGGAGGGGATCTAAGAGAGGTCTCTGCAGGGGATATGGATGCCGTGCGAAGCCCTGGAGAGCCGCTAAGATAATCATCAGAGCCGTCGGCTGGCGATAACGATCTCGGTAGCGAGGCCGCGAATTCCGATGGAGAGAACGACGCGCTGGGCGTAAAAGTATGATTGGGATAGGAGAAGAGGGTGGGCGAGGTGCCCATGGAGGGGATCTGAGAGAGGTCTCTGCAGGGGATATGGAAGCCGTGCGAAGCCCTGGAGAGCTAAGATAACCATCAGGGCCGTCGGCTGGCGATAACGATCTCGGTAGCGAGGCCGCGAATTCCGATGGAGAGAAGGACGCGCTGGGCGTGAAAGTATGATTAGAGCAGGAGAAGAGGGTGGCCGATTGTGGATCTGGGCCAGCACCATGGATGGGGATGACAGAAGTGGGAGAGTCGAGTACGGGTTCGTTTGGCCAATGCGAGAAGTGGGCGCCATCTAGATCGAGCATGGAATGCATATCATCAAAGCGTCCAAATGCAGAATCGTAAAATGAACTGTTTGGCGATGTGTCTGGTATTTCAAAGTCTGAAAGGCGATGTGGAGAACGTGTGTCGGAACTGGCAATAAGCTGAGTGAGGGCCTCTGCGGTGAGCTGGAAGGTTCGACAACTGCGAAAGAAGAACAGGTGTACCATCACCACTACCGCTATCATCACGTGGCGTGCTACTCGAGGGATGTTCACTCTCGCCCCAAAGAGGTGTATCATGCCCCCCCCCCCCTTTCGCCTTTGTAGACTTGTTCGTCAACTGATCCTGAGCGTCGTCAAGGTCACGTCAGGAACTAGAACATATGTCAGCGATGCCAGTCAGGCGCAGAGCGGCATGCAAACGACTACGACGTGCGTACCTCAACATCAAGATTTTGCCAGACGCGCAGCTCACTACGGAGAAAGATGGTGGCTCGACTTATCAAGTTTGGAGATGCTGCAAACTGGGCTGGACTAGGGTAAGGACGGCACCTGGTGAATGAGTTGTGATGAGACGCGCATGTACCAAATGCAAGAAGAAGCACATACCTTTGCATAAAGATGATTCTGGTACACCCAGCGTCTTCTGGCAAGTGCTCGTTCGAGTTCATCAGCATCACGACAATCCCTTTGCGGCACCAGGGAAGGAGACTCGCATGCGGCGTAGTAACTTGAAGTTTAACGTTAAGGTTCGAGGGCACAAATTTGTTTTTCATTGTTTGTTCCTTACGCACCAGAACATTATGTTGGTAGTATGTCAATGGGTGACTCCGAGCGAGTCGATAACTATCATGCCTTTTCACTGCTTATCACCATCGCACCACGATGTACAACACCTGGATCAATCAAAGCAATTCCCCTAACCAAAGCTACTCACAATCCAACACCCATCCGAATCAACAAAACAACAACACAGATCTATCTCGATATCAACAATGGCCAATGGCCCCAGCTGCTCATCCTCGTCAAGCCGCAGCAGGACCTACTCAGTATACTCAATACGACTACCAAGGATTTTCGTCAGCCTCACATAGCGTAAGTTCATCATTGATCTCGTCTCCTGCTCACTGATCAATCTACATCAGTACCCAGGACATCACGATGCACAATTCTTCCACCATACACCCCAACACTCTCCTACTGTGGCCGTGCCTCCCGATTATGGCGAGGCATGGCAGCCACTCATGCCCACCATTAACCCGGCAGCTCTCAACACACCACCTACCCAACTATCATCAAATATGTTCGACGGCATCACTCCCCCTGCCTCTCTTCCACTTGCCGTTGACAATGAACATCTTCATTCAACCATTGCCCATCCCCGTGCTGGCCTGCCTCGAGAACGTTCGAGCAGGACAGCACCATATCCGAGTCGTCGTACTACCACTAAACGTGGTAATGGCCGACGCCGGGTGCCGCATGATAAGACGGTGTTCATACCCCACAACACCCCGAAATTTTGGGACGAGTATTATAACGCGATATGGACAATCATTTTTGATCAATCACTTTTGCCGTCTGATGAGGAGATCACACTGATGGCGAATTCAGCATGGGCATTGGTCACCCGACAACAGACTGATGGTACATTTTCATTTAATATTTAATTTAAACTTTACTTACATAAAACGGTCTCTAATAGCATCACTTATTGACTGGGCCAACGCTCACAATGGAGAATATCGGACCGCGAATTTCTGGCCTACCATCCTCGCTTCAATCACCGATGTGATGAAGCCCATTATCGAGCACTCAGTATACCACAGGTACAATTTCGATCTCGACTACACCGTGATGATAGACGGTGTGCACATTGCGGAGCGCGGGAAGCAAATCGACGATTTAGTCGAAAATGACATGTTCCTCTACGCTTTGCTAACTGTAAGTGTTCGAGTCGTCGCGTGTGCCTTGTCTCATATAACATTCGATCTTAGGTTGATGGTGCCGACGTTATGGTACCTTTCGCGCATCCGGCAATCATTATACCGATGATATATTTGCTACGGGACAGTGATGCAAAGTATCATCGGTATATTGGGGAAAATCTCAACTTCAAGCCATTATTCGCTATGACCGCTACCCTTTGTCGGTGGGCGCTGCAAGAGCGCAGGACGGGCAGGTACGTTTCGCGCGCGTTTGAGGCAGACACGAAAAATAGAGGACACTACATGCGATACCTTTCACTATTCAACACTATGCCCGAGAACCAGTTATCAGCCCTCACACAAATTTTTGTCAATTGTTCTGCATTGTAGTCAGTGTATTAGCTTTATGTCGTCGTTCAATGTACTATCACGATGCGTTAAAAAATTATAATATTTGGTCAGGGGAACAAGATCTAATACTAGGGTGGGGAGGTAGCCGTAGTCTTGTGAATGTCAGTTTCATCCTTCGCACTCATCAAGCCAGGACATCGAGTCCAAGGAAGGCAGCAGGTCATGTAGATCGCCCAGCGAGTCACACTGCACAGCAGCTTCCAAAGCTTCCAAGGATGATGACGACGACAGGGATTGACTGGCAACACTATCCAACGCGATGTCGAGCCAGGACATCGAATCCAGAGAAGGTAAGGGATCATGCAGATCGCCTAACGAGTAGAGTTGCATAGCAACGTCCAGAGCTTCCAAGGATTGCGACAACGACAAGGGTTGACTAGCAATGCCCTGCAATGCGTCGTTGGACCGAGACGTCGAATCCAGGGCACGTAATGTGGGGGCGGGAGTGACCAGAGACGAGGACGGAGGCAACACCTGGTTGTTACCTAAGGAGTACATATAGACAGACAGCAGCAACCGCCAACTGTCTGACTTCAAACCTCGCAGTCAAGATCCACAGCTTTGCAAAAGTAGTACATTCACACCCTGAGAAAAAGCCGAGGTCCTACTAGAAGTGAGACGAGTGTATAACGAAGATAATGGTCGATGCCGACTAGGTGTCCGCGTTGGAGAGCGGCGCCATGAACACCATCATCGCTACCCGTGCAGGCAAAGATCTGATCTCGAGTTTGGCAAGCGACTTATTGACCATCGGGAGTCAGTTCGGTGGAGCGCTCGACGAGGCTGCTAGCATGTTCAGTGGGGCTCGGGATATGGGGTTGACGCCAAGGAAGTTTGTGGATTCATTCCCGGAAGGCGAACAAGCTCTAGTGAGAGTGGCGCGATCTGTTTGAGTGATGGTATCACCAATGATGGAATACCGTGGCAGCCAGCATCCCATCCGGTTGGAATCTGACCAGCAAGAACCTTGAAAGCTTTCGACAGCTTCTCAGCCTCCGAGTCGTCGACGATTGTCTGGTTGTTTGAGACCTAGACGGAGCAGTCGAGACGCACATTGTGGAGCGGCGATGATATCTGCAAATGCGAAACTTCTATAGGCTGGTTCTGCGGGTCGTTTGTGGGGGTTAGTTCGGATCATATCATTCAACTGTATAGTGAAGTGTCAGCTCAGATACCGGAGAAGTCGCACGAAATTCTTCCTTGTTTGGGGAGTGTTCTGAAGCATCCTGAGCCTGCCAGTGCGAGATGAATCATAAGGTCTGTTATGACTATTATCGACTCAACACACAGAAGGTAGCGGGGAAACCTACTCTGCAATGCCAGCCTAAGGCTCAGCGCCAGGATGGACGCGTTGCTGACGGTGAAACCAGCAATGCGAATGTTCTGAGGTGCAGTTGCAGCTAGAAAAGACTCCATGGAGTCAAAGCCCAGCTTTGAAAGTATAAACTCGGTCTCATTATCATCTGGTCCAACATGCCAGTTAGTGAAAGTGTCCAGTGACTCGAAGAGATCTTTTGGAGACTTTGTAGTCGCGAGCCCGCGAACTGAAAGGGACTGACGAATTAAACGAGCTGCAGACTGCCTAAGACAAGTCGAGGCGACACGCAGAGCGGCCATGATAGACCAGATGATGGCTGTATGAGAGGAAGAGTCGGGTGAGAACGGTCGAGGAGGGAGGCGTAGTGGAGGAGTTGAGCTTGGATCGTGTGGACACTGTGGAGTGCGGTTGTGAGGTTGCTTTGACCCCGTGGGAAATGATGACCACACAAATCGGTACGTTCAACGTACCATCATGATGTTATCACGGTCACTTGCTGGATTCGAGTAATCAAATGAGTTCTTATTTTAAGGTGGAAGCTATTATCGTAGTAGTGAAGGATCACTGGAATTTCAGAACACCGAATTATGACAGTCCGAACCCGTACTACAGCCTGCTGGAGCGAGATCTTCAAAGTCTGCCAGTCACATGCACGACCGAAGTCAGGCATACCTCAAAAAGATAGCTCATTGTCAGATTCTTCCTCCTCTTCGAGATCATCAAGCCCATCTCCATCAATTGGTCCGTCCTCGTCCTCGTCCTCGTCCTCCTCATCCGCCGCAAGATCTATATCCATTTGTTGTTCATCGTCATCTTCTTCGTGGTCCTCACCATCACTGTCTACGCCATCATCAGCATCCATAGCCCCCGCCAGTGTTGCTCGTGGGCGGCCAGAACAATTTCTGACAGTCTTCCATAAAGATGCCACGTGCCCTATGCCGAGGTCAGTGTAACGCAGGAACATATCGCGATCAACAAAACTAGCGCTGACAGGTAAGAGTCATCCAGCCACAAGATATATTGCACTCACATCCCGACGCAATATACTTCCCAGTCATCTGATTCCCCCATAGGACGTGCCAATGATTTTCCGTGGCGAAGGGAACTTATACCTCGCCCGGAAGCGAATGCAGGTATCAAATGCGTTCCTCGAATGACCTGGCCCGGATCAAGAAACCCGAATGCGTCTTGATCCGACTCCTCCACAAACGCCACTTTGGGAAGGCGAGCGCGCTGCATGCCAGACTGGTGTGACATTAAAGGCGCAAGCCATCTGACGTGAAGAACCTCGAGGTGGCGTTTCTTGGCCTGATTGCCCCCTTGGATCCACGTATCCATGTGATAAATTCCTATAACGCGAGCATACCAATATGGATGGCGAGGTGAGGTTTCACCTGAAAGCACCATGACATCTGAATGCGTCCTAGAAATCGTGTCGTATTCGCGCCGCATGTCGTAAGTTGCATAGTGTACCTGCATGGTCTGCACTGCGTAGACCGTATTATTAGGAATGATGACGGAGTTGCGTTCATCATCCGTGAATACATGGTCGCAATGACTAACGTCCAACTTATTCAGCCTGTACAAAATGTGATCCTTCAATTTCGGTAAGAAGTTCTGAAAACTGTCAGAGCGTCCGACCAAACCAAGTGTATGTAGATTTACCTTGATAGCTGGATCCCCACTGTGTTCCTGGAGGAAAGCAAACAACGAGACTGGATCATTTTGATTGGCTGCAATATAATGATGGTCCTTGGACAATAGTGGAGCATGAGAGTCGGCCGGGGAATCATGACCTGAGGGGGAGATAGACGCTAGTTGCGCGACTCGCCGTAACACACGACGCCTGCGCTCGTGCTTCGCTAGTTGCGCTGGAGTGTCCAGCTTACTGGTAAGCGGATAAAATGCTTTCAGGGCCCTGTGTGCCAGCTCTCCCTAAGCGGCAAATTGTATAACTTTAGAAGCATCTTTAAAAGCTAGGAGGGGGACAAATCTTACAATTTGCGTAGTAAACGAATCCGTGGTCCCAAAGATCTTGATAGTTCGCACGTAGTCGCCCATTGCGTGAAACTTATATGTACTCAGATTAAACTTTTTCACCCTCGGTCCGCTGGATTCTGGGGTAGCATTGTTGGATTCCGCGGACCTTCGTTGACGAGCAGTCTTCTCTTTGGGTAATTCCACAGTCTCAAAGACAGCGCAGGTGGAGTCGCGGAACTTCCGTAATTGCCTAGACAGGATCTTGAATGTTTCCTCAAGAAAATTCAGCGTCGATTCAGAATGAATTCGTAGCTTAGCGAGTGCGTGCCATTGAGCGAACCTGAATAAAAGAGATTGCACGACCATATCATGGGTATCAGGAAATAACCCTTCGAACACAGGCATTGCACACTGACGAGGGGCTGTTAGCAAGCTAGGCAGGAGATAGTCAAGTAAAGCCGAAAACACCTGCAAGATATCTTCAAAGTCCCGGGCGGCCAGTCTCTTCATCTCGGAAGTGTTGTTGGCAAAGGTCCGGATTACCCCATTACCAAAAGCTGGTACCTGACGAAACCTAAGGTTGCGATAGCATTTGCATATTAAAAACGCGTATAATGTTCACCTACCTCGAATCCAAGGTTGCAACTAACTTGACTCCTTCCGGCAGTGCATAAAGAATCCTTACAAGGTGGGTGAATAGGGCCTTCCAGGTGCCTAGCTCGCACTCGTGCATGAGGTCTACGACCAGCATGCGAAATGGGTCAAGGCCCAGTGCTCCCAGCTTTTCGACAAATTGATTCTGCAAGTTACTCATGTGAGGTAGTACGACAGAGCGACAAACAATTGACACTTACTAGGACAGGTACCCACGAGCCCTCTCCAAGTGCCTCTTCAACCTTGGCGCCATCGACAATATTTCCCCACTTATAAATGTATTCTCGTGCCCAGACAACGTTGTTCTTGATGTAGACTCGAACGTTTTGAATACGGCTCTTCATGTCCTTCACAAGTCCTAGATAAGTAAACATGCTCTTTGGTGTAAGGCAGCGGGGGCAGGGGCATGCACCCATGTCTTTCATAGCAGCAATTAAAACCCTGAGACTTGTTCAGAATCACGCCTATTTTAATCACAGTACGCACTTTTCAGGATAGTCGGCCGAGTATGTGAATACGCGAGGAAATATCCTGCGAAACACGCCATCAGCGCATTTCAACACAATACCATGGCGGTATGCAAGCAGAAAGTCTTCAGATAGTAAGGTATCCCAGCACGCGTGGAACAACTCGCGTCGACAGTGAGTGTGAAGGGCGGCCATGCCACTTTTCGATATCCGAGGTAAATTGTGAATAATATCTTTGACCCTATCAGGCAACTGATGCGGCAATATCAAAGTGACGCCTGAATGTGGTAGGGAAGTAAAACTTACCGACGGGAGAAACCCCACAAGGTGACACGCGCCAGACTTTGGTGCAGATCGTGCATACTTGGTCAAATTGCCAAAGTACATATAGAGAGGCCAGGCTTTTGCTGTTCCGAAGTTCGCTAGATGCGTTGCATCCGAAAAAAACATAAGACCAGCTATCACCCGTTCAAGTGAACATCCAGGCTCCTTGGGGAGCTTCTGCAGCTCGTCTTGGGCCTCCAGCCAAGAGTCGGATGTGTACAACTCGTCGAATATTCGTTCCTGATGATTGTCCAATGGGTCCTTCCATAGACGCTTGAAAGGTAAAAGATGAAATGCACCCGCTTGGATGTCCATGAAAGCTGAACGTATTACTTCGATGAGTGGACGAAAATGGAAGCCTGGCACGGAAAAAGATCTGGCATCGTCCTCCCCCAATTTCGTAGGAATCTTGATGGTAATACTGGCCTGGGTCCAGTTGTCTGGAAAATTAACCTTGCTCCCGCCGGGGGAGTCATTGTCCAATTCTCGTAAGCTCTTCCTCGCTGAGAAATCCTTCAGATGTTCTGCGTCAAAATCTTCCGCCAGCATGACATCCTTGACGAGACGGGTAACTTCAGCCTCAGATTTCTGACTACTACCGGAATTCATCCAGGACATCAGGCGATAAATCGTGATGTTTGGAAAGGGGTAAGGAGGGGGGAGAATGGCAGGTGAATCAGTCTCTTGCATGACTGTTGGACATGTCGTTGAAAGTAGAGAAGACGGGACAAATTTGTTTGGTTCAAAGGACGGGCGACGAGGGTATAGTCGGCATATTCCAATAGAGTTGAAACTGGTCTGAAGTGTGTCTCGTAACGTCAAGAGAACTCTTCGTATTCTAGATTCTGGCGGTCTTGCATTTGGGGCCGGCGGGACATCAACATCATCTGGGTCATGAGCTGCGTCCTCATCAGAAAGAAGGACATCCTCGAAAGATCTAGGTATCCGCCTCAGACGTTGGGAAGGTTCTTTTGATGATTGAAAAACAGAACACATGAGTTAACAGTCGACTCGGGGAACCCAGAAACGGGTGACATACCCCGGGCCAAACCATCAGGCTGGGATGCGGTGTCGATATCAATATCAGCATCAAATTGCCGCTGCTCGGAGGATGGCTGGAAGTGTTCAAGACTTGTTGCACCAGAAGACGTGCCATTCAGAGTCTTGGATCCGCTCGACGATTGTTTGCATGGAACAAGCATAATGGGTTTCAGACGGCGATGCTGGAGACTGCCCACGTCACGGTGCCGGTGCCGGACGGGTGATATTTGCTGGAGGCATGCGTCAAATGAGCTGTCATGTCTATTGATGAGACTCATAGTATGCTCACTGAGGAACTGTCAGATACTACTAAGCCTGGCTCTGAAATCGGTACTGGCTGCGGCCGCCGCGGCAGACTCAGTGTTCTGGCTGCTGCGGCTTGTTTCGCCCTCTCTTGTCTTTTCTGGCTCGCTAGAACACTAGAACTTTGATAGAATCGGCATGTTGCACGGTGCCTACTGAGCCCTCTGGCAGTAGTTGCTTTCTCCCAGGAGCAGCCTCGAGCCTTGCAGGATACAGTGACCATCCGAGTCAGATGACAAGCCTGAGCAGCGATGAGCAAAATAACTGGAAGAACAAACCACAGAAGTCTTCTGTGCATTCCGAGGAGTCAACGATCCCGCACTGACCACGGTGTGGTACGGTCACAATGAAGTCGGACGACAAGGCTGGCACGAGTCGATGGAAGCACTAAGTCTAACTTGACAGCGGCGGCAACCGCCGGGGGGTTCTAGTAGGAGATGATGGATGGCCGTTGCAGCGAGGCTCACCTACGCCCGCCGGGCCGCGTTTGAACATCCGAGTCTTGATGATCGTCCAAGTGAAATCTCAACACTATCAATCATCATGATCATCATAGTCACTAGCCTGAGCGACTACCATTGGAACGTGATATTGTACAAGTAATGCGTGTTCTACTATGGCAATAGTACATACTACCGTACAGGCTAAGTTCATTACTTGGACTTCAAGTTGGAGCAATCATTGCAAGACAAGGATATGACTGCAACATCATGGAAGTGACCAACTGGTCACCTTCTTCTGGATCCACCAGCCGCGGCCCATCAGTGGATCGTGTTATACATAGAAACAAAATCTGGTAGAGTGCAAACAGGCACATTGTATCACTGTAATGTAATCTGTGCCATGAGTATAGCGTTGAATATCTCGATAAAAATGATTGTATCACCTTCAAGTTCGATGCCTCGTTAAGTATGCTTTCCAGGCATTCGTCCAAGCGAACTTCAGCATCATCCGAGCCTTCCGAGGGATCATCCGAGTCCAAGGGCAGGTGCATCCCCCGCTCAACACCTATCTCTTCCAGATGATTAAGTTGCTCGTCTGCGATTTGGTGCGCTGCGAGATCATGAGTATATGCAGCGACAGTGAAGTCCGCGTCGTCTTCGAGTTGCTGCATGCTACGTTTGGCCAAAAGCCTTTCAAAAAAGGTAGTCTCTGCCATGCTGTCGACATATTCTTCAGCTTTGTCCCTTAGAACCGACTGGAGAAGCATTGCGTGCTTCTCAGTTGACTCAAGCTCCCAAGCTGTTGCCAGCGCGCGTAATCGCTTGCTTTCAACATCAGCTCTCTTGGCTATGACAGCCCTACGGACAGTGGCATTTGGCATTCTTAACATGCCGCTTTTGAAGATCTCTTTGCCCTAATATCCTTGTCAATATGTAGTGCGCTGATATGTAAATGCTAGTATACCTGATGGACATCTATTAGATTGATATCACCCTCATTGTGAGGCAGGATAAACTTTGCGGTAAAGCGATTCTCTAGTGCAGTGGGAAATCTCCCCCCCAACTGATAGGGCTTGAACCTTGGGGCAGCGCGGTTTGCATAGAGCGACATGTGACGGGTTACGGGGGGGAGGGAACTTGGAAGGTTAGAAGAAGCGCGAGGTGTGGTATCATTCATGTTGAGGGGGGGTTCAAGTGATACTCGATTAGAATTTATGCATTCTAAGATCCTAGTATGATCATCTTGAAATCCACCCATCATGCTGGTCTTGAGATTTGTAGAGTCACCCTGGAAGGATGGCGTTGGGGAACCACAAAAAGGCTGTTCTGAAATCTCCGGATGATGAAAAGAGGAGATACTAGAATCTTGCGCGGGAATGATATGGGAGGGTCCGAACATTTTGATGCTGTATGCTCGTCACGGTGAGCCTTCAAGCTTCAAGCTTCAAGAGACTCAAGTACTCACTGGTAGTCACCCCTTGAGAGCTGCCAGTGTGAGAGTCAGCGGAGTTTAAAGGATCGCAATCTGAGGTTGACTCCTTCCGAGTCGGCCGCAATTCTCGTTTACTGACAAAAAGGAAACTGAGCGTCATGATAGTCACCGTTAGTGGCAAGTATCAGTACAAAATTTATCCCAGTTCGGTATCACTGTGCCGTACCTTCGTCTTTTGGATTCCGCAGCCTTGCTAAATTGACCTCATGTTAAAACGAATTTTCAGATCGTCACAGTCACAGAGTCAGGCCGGCCCCTGCCGCAGTAGTAGTAGGTGACCAACATGAACTTGTCCTCTGACTGCGGCTATGACTCGGAGGCGGTCGATGACGAGTTAAACTCATCAAAAGTACAGGCTTGGTACAGGCTGGTATGTAAAGTTACTACCGCCGATTCCTTGTCACACGGTGGTCCACATACCCATCGATCATATCATGATGCCATCGGAGTGTTCCGAGTGATGAAGTTCCATGCGGCTTATATGATACAACCCAGCTAATCTGTCATAATAAGAGCATACACCTGATGAAATTGAAACTGATACTCTCAAATGGCATGATGTAGCTCTATCGGAATAGTTGACTAGTTCTTGTGCCGGAACGATGAATCCAGCCAATTGCAGATTCTGGTCTTACACGAAGACAAAAATGGGGAGGAAGGATGTGATAAATGGTTGAAATTTGATAGTAAAGGGCTGGAGGAAGATGGCGAAGCAGAAGAGGAAGCAGTTGATTAATTACTAAGACCGGCTTGATGATTCAGATCCAATTTGGAAGCTGAATCTTTGAGGATTTGATTAATCGGCTTGAATAGGCGTACTTCACTCAGACATGTGACTGGTTGCACTTGGAGGCATCAAACTTAAAGCTGGTCCAGGTGAGCGCCTGTACAAGAATGATTCGGAGGGGGCAGAAATCTAGATTATGACCGAACTAGGTTGTATCATACTAGTCACGGTAGCCTTCAAAAACTAAGCAACAATGAATGAGTAGTAGATCCGTGTAGATAAATCATGATGTAGTGCTAGAACCCGAACTTTGAATCAATACAAGCATGCAAGGGAAGAGGTAGTTGGACGCGACGCACTGTGACTATTCGGGATCAGTTTGAACTTGTTCCTTGTTCTCTGTTGTGTTATCAGCTTGACGAAGCTTCTTGGCCTTCCTTCTTGCCTTCGCAAGTTTTTCCTTCATGTGAGCTTTGAAAACATAGGCGTGAAATGTATGTGCAGCGCCATCCGACATCCCCACTTTCTCCGCATAAAAGCTACCATCAAAATGAACTGCAGCAGTCGACAGATACAATATACCGCGCTGCTTAAGCGCATTCGTGTACTGCGGGAAGTTCATAGCAGGGTATCGAATGTGGATGCTCGTAAGTACTTCGTCGATGTCTTGTGGCACTTCTTCACCATGATCGGTTTCGTCGTCACTCTCCAGGCAGAGTGCAATGGTCCTCTTGAGTGGTTGAGGCACAATTGCAGCCCAGGACTGACTCGGAACCACAATGGTAGGGTCTCCCTGTTGTTTGATTGGCTTTTCTTTCACCACGGGCATCTGCAGCAAGAGTTATCGTTGTGTCATATAGGCTTTGAGGACCCCCAACTAGTCAAATCACTCACAGTGTTAAGAATTTCAATGGCAACGTTTTTCTTCTGCCGTCCGGACAACTGCTCAATCCTTGCAGCTTTAAAAGCGCTGTTGATATCTTGGGAAGTAAGAAGTCGGTGCGGGGGGTCGGTGTGGCGAGCAGTAGACAAACGCCAACCCAGGTGTTCGTAGGTCTTGGGAAGGTGCATGGCAGCCTTCATGGAGTCGAACATATCGTGGGGATGGTCTGATTCGATGTAAAAGTGATCCATGTAAGTCGTAGTCTGAGTCTTGTCTGTGGTGTTGAGGGGAATCCGAAACTCGACTAGTAGTACGACGTGAGTAAAATTGGCCAGCAAGTAGTAAGTCATTGGCCTGGCGGGCCCACCAAAATCACCTTTCTCTTGAAGGGGCCACTCGCTAGGACTTTGGTCCCGGTGTGTGGTGGGGGTTAGATCATAACGATCATCACTGCCCGAAGTTTGAAGACGCTGAGAGCGCTGACGAGTAGATGCGCGGGTGTCATAAGTACGACCGGCAGGGGGCAGCTTGACGGTGTCGGACATCAGCGTTAATAATGATGGGCTATGTAAACTTCACCCATATCCAACTTTATATCAGTGCGGAGTGCGCTGGTCATGAAAGCCATTATCCGACCAGTCCTAACATGGGATGTGTAGTTAGCACTTAATAAGGATCTCCTGCGATTGCCTTTAAAAGACTTGTTGCAACTTCCTAAAAGGTCTGGCTGTCAAGTGAATTTCCATAATGATGTCACGTACATGAATAAACAATTGAAGCCTGTCCAGCCCGAATTCTCAGGCTAGAACCTGCGGCAGTCTCTTTGAGTCTGGGTATCTCGCAGATCTTGACTCGGATTCCAGGTCGGAACGCCCCAAACGTTCGGCCAGTGCCACGTTTAAAAAACTAAACAACTTCCTTATTGGGAATCGCGATTTTGAATATAAGAGGCTTATTGGGCCCTATATGCCATCCCGTCTTATTCGAGGATCAAGTCTATAACTTTGGACCTACAAGTGTACTAGATGCAAATAGAAATATCAGCTTGATTGTGATCATCATTACTAAGGCATACACAAGCCTGATGTACTGTAATTACAATGAGTAACGGGCATGACTACGCATGATTGCTCTTAAACGATACTATACCGAGGCAGGAATGTGCTTCTCCATGTTCGTAGACTTGCCGTTCAGCATTTGAAAATTTGCCTTCGACTCGGAAGTCTGTGAGAGCCGCAGTGGGGGTAGAAAATCTAGTGAATTGTCCGACAAATTGTGCGATGTGACCGTACTAACCTGCCAAGAAGAAGTGTACGTCTAAGAAATGCAAGAAGAGTAAGAATCATGAACGATTCGGAAACTGCAAAAGAACTTGGAAGAACTTACCCTTAAATATGATAGTAAAGAGCTGAACCAAGAAAAAATCAATAAGAACAAACGCACCAAAGCCTGAGAGCCTGAGAGGAGGATGCAGTAGGTTGCTTGGGATCACGCTTGCCCTTTGTGATGGGGGAAGAGGTGAAAATAGAGCATTGGTGAGTCAAAATGGTGTCACATCACCAGCGAGTTCTTCAAGTTGGTCATACCGGAAGAGGCCTAAAAATGGAGTAAGTGATAAGAAAAACAGACGAACTTGAACTTGCTATGGCATTTGTATGGGCGAAGTATGGTTTACGAGAGCGACCACATAATCTTCAGTGACCCAAGCATCGGCAATTTTGCCTTCTAGTGAGGTAATGCATGATGTCGAGGAAAATCTGAAACGAGAGAGGTCGCGGATGCGGAGAATGAACACCACCATGGCATGCACGCCGGCTGGTCATAAGTGCCACTGAGGAGTAATGAAGATCTAGGGTGCTGTTGATTGCAGTCCATAGATGTAGGTAGAGATGATCAGAAAGACGGTGCCTGGCGTGAATGAGTAGCAAAACGCAGAAGAACAGCAAGCAGGACGTTTCCTAAACACGAGCATCGGCCGAAACGATGCTCCAGCAATGGGTTCCAGTATTACAACTGATTCTCAGACTCATGGTGACGCAGCATGAATTATGTAAGCGAATCTCACATGTAGTCACGTGCTGCGCCGCATCTCCAAAGCTGAGTGTCAATCCGATTATCCAAAAGCCTTGCGCCTGTTCTACTGGAGGATGCGGTATCATCTTTCTCTGTATGCATCTGACGACGATCACTTAAATAGCGCATTCTCACTCTGTATCAACTTGAAGGGTGGAAGCTTTGCTTTTGAATTCCTCCACCCGGCCAGCCTGCTAGCCTGCTAAGGCGAGCTCCGTCACGGTCACCTCCTTGGGCTCAGAGCATCCGAATCCGGCCAGGCGTGTATCGTTCTCGTGGTCATCATGTTATTCCAGTGACTCAGACTTGGTCCAGTAGTGAGTTGAAGATGGTCCGACTTCTGATTACTCTGAAGTCTGAATGCTTCGACCAGCTTAAGGTTCGTAGATCCCGGGCTTTTTTCTTCAGGAAAGATCTGATTATTGACCAGTACTCAAGTCGGCAAGTCCGTGATTCAACAGGTCAACTTTTTGATCAACTCCGAGTCAGTCACCACGACGAACACTCACGTTCTTCTCTATCGAAGCTTCCGAGTTGAGTCTAATATAGACTTGGGCATCATAGCATATGGGACTCGCTTGTTGAGACCTGCACATGGATACCTTTCTTGTACGTGTCTGTCGGATGCGCGGTAATCTCATGGCTCTGAAGGCCAAGCCGGCTAAGGAGAAGAAGAAAAAGGAGAAGAAAGAGAAGGCTCCTGTCGCTTCTACCTCAAAGGCCGCTGCTTCACGCGCACCCAAGGCAGCTCCTGCAGCCAACGGGAACAAGTGTAAGACCACGACAAAGAAGCCTATGGCTGAGGACGACGCGCTATCCTTTGAGCAGAAGAAGGACTTGAGTGAGGCCATCACCAGTCTCGACGGGGCCAAGCTCGAGAAGGTTATCCAAATTATTCATGAGGGCGTTCCCGAAATCCGTGATGTAAGTCAATCGGGAGATGTGTACTATCATATTGATAAAACAGCTCAAGCAGAGTACCGAGGAGATCGAACTTGAGATCGACATACTACCACCGCACGTTCTCACCAAGCTGTACAACTTTGTGCTTCGGCCTCTGCGACAGCCAACGCAGAAACGGAATCGAACTGGCAAAGGCACAGGTACTGGTGGCCTCAAACGGAAGAGCATGGACGAGACTGCTGAAGCTGAGAAGATCCGCAAGCTGGAGGAACGGATGCGGCTTTTCGAAGATAATAACATAGCCACACCTGCTGCACCAGTGCTACTAGTAGGCGATCATTCATCGGACTCTTCTTCAGACGACAGCTCGGGCAGCGAGGCGGAGTAATTCCTGTTTTTGCCTTGCGATGACGTTTATTCCCTGCGCGTACTCGTCATCAAGACGTGGTTTCTTGGGTAACTGACTTGTGAATACACTAAACGTTTAGGCTATGGTCATGGCTAGTAACCTGAGGATATCGCGACAAATTGGAAGGTAAATCGTCTCACACTAGTAGGAGCATTTGAGATGACAACATCATATTAGCATGCATTACGAAACTGAAAATATATTGCGCTATTCGTAAACCAACTTGCACAAGCGACCCGCTATGGCAGGCTGCAAATGACCAAAAAAGGCTCAACCGAACCTTACGTTTCTCTCGATCGATCCGACACACATTCTGTACTAACCTCAATTTCTCTGGCTTATTTGAGAACAACTCATTTAAGGTCTTCAGACGGGTATATAAGAACAACAGTTTCGCAAGTCCTTTTGTAAGCGACCCGTTCTCGTTTTCTCCCTCTCCCTCTCTCAAATTGTTCCTCATAGCATACCTCTGGCCCGAGTATGTCCGAGTCGGCAACTGCGAACCACTCAGCGGGCAGCCCCCACCTTTACGATATATCCCTTAGTGTGCAGACGTCTCCTCATGCCAGGGCAAAGCGGAAAATTGCCGCCCTCGTCGAGGAAGTCGAAATTTTGAAGCAGGATAAGGCGACCAAAAAACGGTGCGCACGTCTTCGGCTAGAGCCTAGATTGGTTTAAATGCTTCACTGTAGGATTGTAACGTATTATGTTTCGCAGGGACGAGCGATCCGTCGAATGGTTGCACTTTACACATCCATAGAGGATATGGTTGACGAAAATGATCGGCGATGTGAAGAAAGCGGCACGGACTGCACTAAGGAGTAAGTGTGTATCTCTATTCATGTCGTTGCGATTTACTTTCACGATGAACAGGCAAGATCGCATCCAACGTAGCTATATCGAACTCGCCAAAGCATTACCATGGTTCCATGACAAGCTAGCAAGTTTTGACCACGAGGAGTCACCGGATATGCTCAAAAAGGTTTTTTTGAACATCTTTGTGTCAATCAATATTGCGGCTCATCTTCAATCTAGCTCAAACGAGGCGCAGACTCAGCTCGTGCCGACGACACGGCAACTCTCAAAGAGCTCGTCGCTTCATGGGTGAACATTGAATGTCATCCCACCACACTAATCAAGCCCGACGATAAACACCACCGAGGATTCGCGAACGATGCGTGTGGTAAGTTGCTCTGCCCAGCGGAATGGCGCTGGGATGATCCGATGTAAGTGATAGTACTCGTCCCTCATATATTGCTGATATCTTTTCCAGTGTCAGGGCTGGTATTCGCGATCGTACCACAGCCTTCATTGTTTCGGAGAATTCGTGGCCCTCGTTTATGTATGAAAACTATCAAGCTGACCCCAAGAATTTGGAGCGAGGTCTCATGAAATCAAAGCTGCTGGTTATGGTGAGCAGCCTTATTTTTAAACTGACTTTCACTTCATCGCATTCTAGGGGTTTAAAGCCATATTCACTTCGCCCTCCTCCGCTAACGAAGTCGACGGTGACGGCGATGGCGCAGACATCCTTGAAAACAACCAACGTGCCCGAAAACGATCCGATCAAGGCAAAGTTAAGACATGCGTCGCATCCATCATAGGTATGAGGAAGGTTACGCCTCGCGCGATCGCATATGCAGCCTGCCAGGTAAGTATCGATCCTTACCGCTCATTGATGCCTACATTGAACTCTGCAGATACGATTCGCACTTTCCAACATAACCTCCTGGCGAACTGTAGACGGCGACTTTGACTACCAAATTTTCTGGGACAACATTATAGACTTCTTTGAAGACGCCCCCGGTCCAGCTGCGCGAGCGAGGATGGATAAGCTTCTTGAGTGGTGGACTCGGTGAGTCGTAATTGACCATCGGTAATTTGCCTCGATCGCTAAATCCCTGTGCAGAAAGGTCTTCGGAAGAAATCATCGGGAGGACCTGACGCCGGACATTGTTTCTCAAATGTCTGTCAGTACTCTCGCTACTCAAAGAAAGCTGATGGAGGACGCTGCATTCGACTCTGAGTGATTATTGGCCTGTTTTTGCTTGACCTACCCTCCCTATGTATCACATTACATTAAAAGTTTATGTACTCTTCGTATACAGTCTGGTCTGTAATGTCGTCATGGTCGTCATGATGTGAATGAAAGCCTCCTGATGATTTATTGTGTGTGGGTCCTGATGATTTATTTGTGTGTGAGCCCAGGTAATGACAATGATTCATTGCGCGCTTTCGCCATCAGCTGCCGAATATGTCGCTGATTGCAGTGCCCTTCAACAAGGAGGTCATTCGCAATCAAAATCTTATAACATTCACATGTCATTTAATACAATATATATTAGAATGTCTAGTGTGCCAAACGGACGGGAAGTTTGCTCCTTACACGACGCATAGTAACGACTGCACCAACCAGACTACATATAGTACATTGTCCAATAACACCAAGTTGCAGGAATCTCGCTCTTTATCTAATTCAGTGTGATGACTGCACTGATAGAAGATATGTTGAGTCAATCACAACTTGAGACCGAAATGACTTACTTGGCAGTTCTAAGCACGAAAGGTGTATTGGGTAGGTGAGGGAACTGCGGCAAGGATTCTAATATGAAAGCATGGCTCAGTACATAGCAGAATGAGCGAAAAACATCGCCTGTCTGAGTAATGAATCAGTATATCCGCTAAATCAGACACACAGCATACCTTTTCGTCTCCTCAAGGATCGAGGATTATGTAGTTCGGGGTCGAAGTCGCGAATGATTGACGTTCATCCGATTGGTTGAATATCCAATGTAGGTTGATCAACTTTAGCGTATGAGGTGCGTTGGGTAGGTGAAGGAACTGTGGCAAGGATGCCAATGTGAAAGAACAGCTTAGTAGATAGTAGAATAAGTGAACAAAGTCCCTGATCCTGCGACCTGTTTAAAATGTCGCCTGTCTGAGCAACGACCGAGGATACCAGCTGAATCGAACACTAAACACACCTTTTCGTCTCCTTAAAAACCGAGGATTATGTCGTTCGGGATCGAAGTTGTGGATGATTGACGTTCATTCGATTGGTTGAATATCCTATGTAGGTTGATCAACCTCAGCATATTATTTACATTTGCCAATATAATTTACGTTTGCCAATGCTGACCAGGCAGCATTGACTTACTCCATTAAGGTCATCTGACGATTACGTGCCATGACACTAGTTCCCAAGGGCTTCGCCAGCAGAAGCTTTCTCCCGAAGTGTTCCGAGTCTAGCGCCAAATTATGAGTTTTCAGCTGCATATCGACATTTGATACAGTTCTTATTTGTTCGCCGATTTACTGATGTACAACTTGCTGTCCATCAAGAAATAAAATTTACTTTAATATATTTCGCAATACTACTCTCCTCTCATGTAATGTAGTGCTTGGAGTGACGAGTGACAGATAAAAATGCGGTACGCACGACTCTACCATCGCTGTCCTGTTGCAACACGAACTCACATTTTGAACCCTCGAGTAAGAGAATCGCAAGTTTATAGTCATTCTTAGCTAGTAACAATGCACTACTCAAGGACCAAATACCACATATTTTCATCACCAGTGACATCCCCAACTTATTCTTCACATTCATACATCGCAACCTCCTTCTTGTTCCATCTCAACCTCGGTCTGTACTTATCTTCATGAACATGCGCCCGTTCGTTTTGTTTTCGGTCCATCCCAGCCGAAACGCACTCTCAGCACATAATGTCACTTCACTACTGTGCTTTTAAATTGGACTTTCCTCGACAATGCTAAATATTCCCATGTGAAAGCGGTCAGCAGATTTACGTAGAATGTTGCGATGCTCTACATTATATAACCTTAAATTGTTTTGTCATCTGTTCACCGATTCACTGATGCGGGTCTGTGACTGTAAACATGATGAACCTTTTTCACTTTCTTTTGAAGTCTTTACTGCTGAAAATCTTAGATGTCATCGACTTTGCACGCGTTCCTGTTGGTGGTACTGATCGTGTACTCGGGCTATATATTGCTATCCATGACATTCTAATCTATCCACCAGTTCTCTGACGAGGCTCACGCTAGAGCAGAAATCGA
Organism: Suillus brevipes Sb2; assembly: GCA_011800875.2. Taxonomy (NCBI): domain Eukaryota; kingdom Fungi; phylum Basidiomycota; class Agaricomycetes; order Boletales; family Suillaceae; genus Suillus; species Suillus brevipes. The sequence continues at coordinate 144,765 of JRHT02000062.1, read as the reverse complement.
CACACTAGCTAACAGAACTTTCACGATAAGATTCCGTTGCCAGCTGAGGGCATGTGTCGTGAAACCCTGTTGCGAGTCGTGTGATAGATCTGAACATTGACAGAAATACGGTATGGGCAGTTTTACTGAGTCACTGGTCTGGCTGCGAAACCCACGGCGGTGACGGAGATGATGTGAGACTGAGTGGGGTTAATTCAAAGGTCGTGCTTTATATGTAAGATCAAAGCAGTACAAAGGAGATTCCATTGAGTGGTGTAGTGTAACGGAAGGGATTCTACTATAAACATGGGTTTACTTTGGCAAAGGATGTACTCAAACATGGGAGAGGTCATTCTAAAGTCAAATCAATGACTTCCGCCTTGATATGCAATGGTTTTTGGTCTCTGGATGAGGGTGAGCCAGTTCGCAAGCGCTCGAGCTTCACCTTCTAAAAAAAATCAGTTAAAGAGCAGGATACTGCCAAAGCAAATAGTTACCTCTCTCTTTCTGGTGCGCGCATCAATCAGTTGAACATTCGAGTGTCTAGACCTGAGGATTAGCCGATTTGACATACGAGTCCGCGGCGCTATATCCATTGCCTGCAGGTGGTCTGGGATTGGAGGTGGGTGTGAGTGGGGGACACATGCCAGTGTAGAGAATATCACAACTCACACAGAGAAGTGAATTTGAATTCAAATATGATCAATGGTTCACCGTGGTCCCATTCATGGGTGTATGTTGTTTGGGGTTCTGGGTCTGGTGATTCCTCCAGGAGACTTGAGGAAATGATAGTTAGTATAGATAGTGAAGCGTGATATAACAAAATAATACAAACCCAACCTGATGCTCACGACCCTTCTTCGAGCGTTCATGCACCTTAAGGTCTTTCAAAAAATGTGCATGTGGAGTTCCCTTCCTTTGGACTGGGTCAGATTTGTCCTTGCCGCGGGTCTTGGTAAATTTCCCTCTTTGGAAGGTCATAACGATTTTGCCGATATCGTCGGTATGATTGGCAAGCGCCAATTCATCATCTGAAGACGGAGTATTTAGTCTAATATCAATTCTGGACATATTCACATACCTGTAAAATTAATATTTTTGAACATGAATTTGCAACACGTCTTTGAATCAGACAGGCAGTCGAATTTCATGGTGCCTGTCCAGGGCGGGACCACGTTCCATGCAGGACATTCATGCCCATCCACTTCGACGGAGGCCATCACGCCCGGGTATTGCGGTTTGCCACTGGAGATTCTCCCCCTCACGTCAAATTGCTTTAAGAATTTTGTTAGCACCCCTGCAGTAAGTTCAATGAATATTACGACCCCCATACCTTGCCTTGTTCTGATGCGATCCAGCAAGTCATTTTGTGCTCATCTGGTGTGCGGGACTCGATTTTTTTATACTCCAAAAGCGATCTGTTGTCAATATACACGGCAGCAGAAAACTGATTAAGCCTCATTGCTAGGAAAATTAAGTGAGAGTAACGACGTCCCAAGTTGGCCATGATTCAATATTTAAAATTCTTGACTTGAAGCTCAGCGAGTCTGTTCAAATTAATAATCACGCCATTCAAGTTGAAGTTTTTGCCTGGTCCGAGCAACCTAATTGCACAGAAAACCCCTATTTTGATAGCGCATGGCAGCAAAGTTTATACCTGTCGCCATCGTCACCCATAATTCCTGAAATCACCATGCCGCTCGATCGAGAATACACTGTCGTTTCACTCCGATGTGTTGATCTGCTCTTAACTTGTTAAATCACAGTTCAGCATTTCTGTTGAACTCACCGACTTGGACAGTCAAGATCTTAGTTCTCATCCATACCCAGCGATGAGGTATTTTGGTTGCTTTCCCCTTCAGAATACCGTGACATGCTCATTTCTTTTTATTCACCCCCAGAACCCCATCCCCAGATCCTCGATTCACCCCAGATGTGAATGATGGCATGCTGGCTGTGAGTACCGTCAAAGTCGGAGGACACTGGGCGACAGTCGCAGTAAATGACGAAGGACAAGACGCTGGTTACGGGATCAGATTGTACCTGCATTTTTAATGCGCAGGGGAGGTGCACGACGCCGTAACAGAACATCGTACAATTGGCGCCAGATGCCCAAAACAGGTACATAGTCGTTAGAGCGTATCTGCCTGGTCATGAGAAATATTGTTATGGCATCTTCAAGCCCACACAGAACGTCATGCCATGGGTCAACATGCACTGGAATTGGCCGTGGGTTCCGGACTTCAACACAGAATTCCAGAGAGACGAACGCGGAGTATGAGGATGCTGACTTTCTCTTCCGAGGAGCTGCTGTTATCGTTGCCTGCCAGTGAGTTCCTGTATCTTCTATCTTCCGACTGAGAGATTGGGGAGACAGTGCGCTCTGGGCCTGATGCTGTCAGCCCATTTCAGCTCACAACATGGGTCCTACCAGCATATGTCTCTTCAGCCTGTCGAGTCGATTTGCATCAGGTGTTGGCGTTCTCGAAGGATGGTCACACGATACTTGGCATATGGTCACATGCAAAGACAGGCGGTAGGACCCGATCCCACCTTAAACCAATCCTGGAAGTGACTTTGGGATAGAGAATAGATGCCCTGCGCCCACATTGGGAAGCACATTTCAAATCACAGGAATTCCCCTGTGCTAGGGACCCTAGCCGGTGTGTATTTATGGTACCAGGTCACGCGCGTGCCACACTGCTCGTAATTCGTTAGGGGAAGCACATTGAATAGTGAGATACTATTACGTACCCTGGAGATGTGGTTTGTATCCTTGACTGCGAGGTTTCAAGTTGATTAATCGATTGTTTGCACAATGCATGGCGCCATAGCTGGGCACGACTCGAGGCGCAGACCTCTCGCGAGGCTACACGCGGACTCGTAAACTTTGGCTGATCAAAAGCCAATGGCAAAAAGGTGCTTGCGCAAGATAATCGTACATGGAAAAAGCGAAAAGAGGTCACCTGTCCAACGGCCTCGCACGAGAGGCCGTGCTGCGTGTCCACTTTGAGCCTGCTTTGAGTTCCTTTTAGGACATGACCATACGAGACAGAGGCAGATAATCAATCATCCCGCAACAATGACGGCAGAGCTTTTGATTAATCGGGGCTTCAGAATCGTGCTGGTACAATAACAACGCGAAGATAAGTACACCAGATGGCTACGGAAGATACAATCAAACAAATGAATGAGTCCTTGAAAAAACACAGCAAGAGATAGTATAAAAATATGCCAGCGGACGAACGTGAAGGAGTCACGACTGTGCTGAAGGGCGTGGCACGGGCCAAAGGACACCATGTAACTGCGTGCAGCCGGGTATGGTGCTACGAGCGGCACTGCCAATGAATAGAAACACAATTATTAGTCTTGACAAGCTTCGTTTTTAGGGTATAGTATCCATTGGCGTCTATTCATCCTCTCGGATATCGAGGGACGCGCTTGATTAGTACATGCTCTGTGGGACCATGGGGGCCGAGTTCGCAAGCATGCTCTCCGTCGACATTTGTCGCTCATGCTGGTATATACGCGGGAGAGTCCGTGACACGGAGCGCACCGACCATGGATAAAGCGCGGTTGGGTCAGGGTTGGGGTTGACAGGATAGGCGAAGCTCTCTATGGACGCATTCCTGCTATGTGAAACCGAACTGTACATTGGAGGGGCGGGCGAATTGGAGTGGGTAGGTCCCTGGGTGATACAAAGTTAGTGAGGATACACGCATGATAACCGACTTTCAAGACTTACTGGAGTATAAGAACTTTGTTGAATATAAGTGGTTGGTGCGGTTGTCATGGTCCGCGAATTAGATGTCGAATGTGGACCCTCAGCTGCACTGTATTCCGGTGCTGCAGTTCCCGCTGATGCAGGATTTGACCCAGGTGTCATAGGTGCTGCAAAACCTTGGTGGTATGGTGGAGACATTGGTGTCGCTGAGTGTGTGGAACAATCAGGATCTCCAATTTGGATGACCCCGCCATAGATTCCTCGACTTGGGTCATCCTCGTCATCACTCGTCTGCTCATGCACAGGTGCGAGACCGCTCGTCCATCTTGGTCTCGCTTCAGCGCTTTGGCCGTTCAGCGATCCATCCCCATGTCCCTCAGTACTGCTCTCATCAGGGCCTTCTACCACCCAGTGATGGCTTGGTACTTTTGGCTTGACCTCTCGAGGACCCGCACCAAAAACACGCCACCATCGCCAAAACCGCCTCCCAGGTCGCTGAGATTCAGCAGTTGTCGACCTGCGATCAGAAGGATCAAGGTTATATTTGTGGGGTGGGAAAGAGAATTCGATGGAGTCTCTTAATGGTGTTTGTGAATCAGTCGAGTCTGATCGAATATACGAGTGAAATCTTCGCTGACGTGGGGTGACCATGGTATCATCTAGGGTAATGGGCATGCTAGTATGCTGCACTCGACGACGGTATTGGGGCGTAAAGAACTGGTAAAATTTTGAGATGGATGCATCTCGGACCCGGTGAAAATGGTGTTTGAGCTGGTCTGACCATTTGTACCACACGAGGTATGCAGCAAAGATGAACATGAGTGCGACGCCGACAATGATTGGGGCTGATATCTGCATAGTACTCCAGTCTTCAGAATCATCGGCATCATCACTGCCGTTGGTAGCACGGGACTGTGTTGAATATTTCAGCCTCGCCATACTAAGAAATTCGTAATGAACACCTACAGAGAGAACCTGATAAGTCATAAGTACAGCAATGCGATGATGTCGTCAGAAAAGTTTCTGTTCGTGAATTAATGAGTGCTTACCTGGTGCTGGAGCTGAGCTCGAGACGGGATGAAAACCATGACATCAAATTTGACTCCAAACGAGTGAGAGAAAGAGTGCGGGGATGCAGCGATATCTTACAGGATCATGAGCGCCAAGTACAGGCCGCAGCGCTGGCAAGCATCATATTATTTCTGTCCCAAATTGCTACCGCGGACCGATTTGCGGAATCAAGTAATTATACATGTTGGAGTGCCTTATAGATCATTTCGCTTACGAGTGCCTGATGCCATTACCAAGGTCCAACAAAATAATCAGTGATTACTGATCAGACTAGATACACCTTAATCATGCTCTGCAGGGAGACTAGTAGTAGATATCTTGAGGCACAAGTCAGTTTACTCGATGTACTAGTACTATTAGAGCTTCATGACGGCAGCCGGCGTACTCGGTCTATGACCTAATCACATGGTGTCGACCGCCATCTATTTGTTGAACCGGACTGAAGCTAAGTACGAGGAATGAGTGCGCGAAAATTAAGTTACGACGCGCTCGGGAGCCTCGAAACGAGTCTCCCAGCTCACGCCAATTTGAAAACTGTTCGACTTACCACTCTTGTCAAAACTGATCCACCGACTTTCCTTACGGACTATAATCTGTCTTATCGTTTGCAAAACCTGTCTCGACGAATAGATTAGCCAGAATGGTCTAATTTCCAAGGGCGACATGACACATTGAATGACATGGCATTAGCAGTGCGCGAGAAAGGCCTGGAAAACGTTGAACATTTTGACCTTTGATCAGCAACCGATTGATTGTGGAAAATCACACAGCCGGACTGGGAGACTAGGAATGATGTAGACAGTCAGCTACTTCAACGTCACAGGCGGTGGATACATTACCTCATTGTCCGATTGTCTTTCAAACGTTACTATCGAGGACAATAAAAGGGCAAGTAGATCAGATCCTATAATGCCGCCCAATCTACCTCGGATGGGCATTAATCCGCCGTAGTGACTGCAAAATCTTCTTCCGTGCTGGCACGGTGCGTAAGGCCTACATGGGCAGCGGGCCTGTCATGAATTCGGGCTATGCCTTCCTCACCATCGAAAATTCTGTGGAGGAGCTGTGAATATAAAATCGCAGCCATTGCGAGAAAGGTCACGTACATAGTACTTCCACTGCAGACTGAGCGCCGAATTCGATGTCAGTTTCAAGGAATAGGTTCACGTATGGGATGTACGCTTGAAGGACGATGGGTTGAACTATACTGGTTGAAGATCCGAGACAGAGGCACCATGAAGGTGACCCCCATATAACCCTTGGCACGGAGGGGATATGGGAAAAATCGATGCGGTATCTCGTAGAATAATTCAAGGCGAGTCTCACTCTATAATGCATGAGGAGGTGGAAACGCAACCTAATATCATCTGAGTTCAGCTAGGACAAAGAAGACGCACTAGCCAGAAACACAAATGTTACCCGTATAAATGTGGGCAGGTCAACTTGAGGTCAACTACACAAAAACACGCAAGATGTATAGAACAGGACTGTGCTTGAAAATTTGTCAGCTCCGGTATTAATCAATTCCTTTGTACTACTTACAAATGATAAATATTGAGAGCACCATTCTAGAAAAGGTGAACAAGCGAGCATCGCGCGCTTTTTCCAAACCTACAAGCAGCAACTGCGTTTTCGAGTTCATAGCTACGCAGGAATGATAACCTGATTTGAATATATCAACACAACCCCAAATGCGATGAGGACATTGTTCAAATCTGTCAATCCGCCATGAGCATGCACGCCGTTCGTCAATGAAGCTAAATCACAATAAGCACTGTAAATCAATGTCAGAATCGTATTTAACGAGAAGGCATTCGAGCCTACATCAAAGCATCCCAATACTACCGAGAGAAGACAACAATTGAGGCACGGGTTTCCGAGAATTTTGATTAAACTCAGCGGACCAACACTACCAGCTACTTCCCGATCGAAAGCAATGACAGCCTTGATTTCTTCCAATTCGTACTGCACATCAGGATCCTGTCTGCACGATAAACTCGGTTCAAGCGCTGATATCGCAAAAAAATAAATCACAGTCACTACGGTGAGAAAGATATGCAACCTCATGCATCATGAACAGAGTGGAGCAGGAGCAGCGGAGGCGGCGACTGTCTGACCGAAACCGATGGAGAAACTGCGGGAATAGTGACTCTTGCGAGTAGCTATTTGCTGCTTACCGTGCTTCAATAAACATCTGCACAGGATTACTGGATTACGATAGCGGCAATCGTCACGCTTGTGCCAAGTGTGATGAGAAGCGCCCGCCCATGCCATCAGACATGTGAGGTGCAAACGGGTAAGCACACGAGGTCCCAATGTTCTGAGGTCGTCCTGCAGTTAGCAAACCCTGTCGATCGCTCCACGATAGGCAGGGGTTGCTATCCTTAAGACTAGCCTACTTGAATTGAGCAATCCAAGCTTGCTGGGAGATGAGCACGATTAAAATTTAGTGGACGTGAAGCAGTAGACGCACCATCTCATCAGCAGGACCATCTAATCAATCATCTATTCCACGTTTAGAATATCATCTTGAAAACCACACAGCGGCATGTACTTGTGATACTGAAAACGTTTTAGGGTAGGTGTGCAACTCAACGTCGTCGCGGGTAGGACGTGTCAGGGTTAGGCTGACGGCTTACTTATATGTGATGTAAATATTGCATAATTACTTACGTAATTATATAACAGCTCCTCGATGCTTTGGACGTTTTAGGTACCCGAGTCCCGACGTCATTCCTGACATTTCCTGTGCAGATATTGTTGACACCGGGCGGACGACTCTGCTGTGAACTCGTCTAGCGGCACAAGGTCCCAACGATACACCAATAAATGTGTGTGCTCATCCAGCTAATCTTGTTCAGACTCATCACGCCACGCCGTATACTTTGTCCCGTTTTACCTAGCTGCTGTGGGGCGCCTGCCTGCATGACTCCTCGGACGGTTGGAGTTTTGGAAGAACACACTGTCGAATCCAATAACATGGCACTATTCGCGATCCGGCAGGCCATTTTGTTCCTCCCCTCCATTTCCGAGTCGATGGTTATTTGCCATCGTGGCGCTACTGGGGTATGTGCACCCTCTTCCCAGACCTGCACTATCATATGCACAGGTCTAAATAATGAACAACAGCTGAGAGTTACTTCTGTTCCATTCTCTCTTTTGCGACGAATTTGAAGCACCAGGTCCGAGGGTCCAGCCATGTGATTGTGGTAAGTGGCTTTTATTAAGTTCTAGGTTTATTTAGATCGCTCCGTGGCTGGAGCAATGGTGGCGTAGGAGAGGTGATCTTCATTCCAGAACTATGTGTCTCGAACCACACACGCCAATTGAAGCTGCATAGTACCACGCAGTGAGGCCAATTCCATCACGCACCATTTTGACGGCAATATTGATGTCTTTTTGTGCTCGACAGTGCATCAACGCGCGCTCATCGATGCATCGATGAAGGCTTGCATGTCCCCGCGTATTGTAACCGATATGCCATTCTTGTCACGGTCAGGTGCACTAGGAGCTCCCCCAAGCTTGACGTGGTCCACGATAATCCGTTGATGGTGCTCATGATCTTTGTGACCATAGTTCATCTCGGATCTAGAATGACCAATCGACTCCGTGGAAGATTGTGGGTTCCGCAACCCTACCCACATACCGGGGTCAGGAACAAGTCAGTTGCGGACCGAAGCTGGATGGAAGCAAACCGTCCAGCCTCGTGTTTTTGAGGTGTGGCATGAACCTTGTTCACCGGTGGCGTTCGCATACCCGCGGGATCGATCCCAGGATTGATCACTGCCATATCTGTTGGTTGTCGCCAGGCATCCAGGACTAGTGGTTTGGCTGGACAATAGCCACTGGAGTTATTCTCCGCAGCCGTGATGTCAATTTTATCAAGCTGTCCTCGAGGTCTTACATGTCCTTAACTGGCAAGGGCCGGTGACCGAGATCGTTTCCGTGTTTTACAGTAACCCCAAATTAGTGCGCTTAGTCAAACTTTTCCCACAGGTTACCTCTATTTCTTACATGCTTTCTGTTTTCAATTTGACGCATGCCATGGCACCCTTCGTGATAATCACCGTCCAGCCTCGTGTGAGTACGTTCTGAGGTCACTAAATATTGCCAGCACGGGCTCTTTGCTTCTTACCTTCATCATTCGCCATCTATCATGGCCCCGCCTCCTCCTCCGCCGCCGCCTCCACCACCTATGTGCTTTCCTTTCTCGAATCGTTCACGAACTCGCGAATCCAGCCCTCTCATAATCCGTACAGACTCGGAAAAATCTTATGCATCATCTCAGAGGTCTGACAACCGTTCCAATCATTCTGAGCGGTCCGAGAACAATTCCCAGCGTTCGTCTCAGAAGTCTGACAACCATTCCAATCGTTCAAAACGATCGCATAATTCTACGGGCTCGCAAAATAAGCTTGTCCGCTCCGGTTCTTACTCCACCACTCGGACCCTCGCATCAGACGCAGAGAAGCTCAGTTTTGATTCGGACTCAGAAGTGTACGATGTCCCTACACTTGCAAACGAGAGCCGCACCAAATTCTCTCAGCACTCCCGTAATGACAGCAAGTCTGCTCTGACGAGGGTCGATTCGAAGAAATCTACGAAATGGGGGTATGGTTGGGGACTGGGGAAAGCCAAAGAGAGGGAAAGAGAAATGTTGGAACGATCACCCTCTCTCGATTCAGAAAGACCTCCGCTTTACAAATCACCTACTCGTACCTCCTCCAGGTCGAGCGGCAGCAAACGCCCACCTTTCTACTCGAATGACTCTGCGAGCACGCTTGTTGGGTCTGCTTATGAACGCAAGATCAATGACGTCGAATCCATCAAGGAGAAAGTAGACACGACAGACAGATTGGACGAAATCAGGAAGTTGATGGCCAAGGAGAAACTCGATTACTAGTGGGCAAAACCAATCCCTACGTTTCTCCAGGCTGACATTCCTGTTTCAGCGTCGTGCCCAGCGAGGACCCCCACCAGTCCGAGTACGTCGCAGCGAGTGACAAACGTAGGTCATGGATCTCTGGGTGAGTTATTTGTCTTGGTCGTCCAACTTCGGACCTTACGTGATTGCAAGATTTACTGGAAGTGCGGGCCAAGCTATTATTTCGAAGACGGCCGCTTACCTAGTAACCGACTCCCGCTACTGGTTGCAAGCCCGCGATGAACTTGACCCAAACTGGCACTTGATTCTTGGTGGAGCTGTGGATGGTCCTAAAGATTGGATCGATTGGTTGGTTGTGCGTGTCATCAGCTTAATTCCACGGCTTTTCCTTATAGAGTTTTATTACATCAGGATCGAGCCAAGGATTCGAAGATTGGTATAGACGCGCGAATGATCTCCCATGAGAAGGCTACCTCGTTGAACATACAACTCAACCAACGGAACTCGAAGCTCATTTATCCTCCCCAGAATTTTATTGACATGATTTGGAAAGAAAAGCCCCTGCGGTCCAAGGAACCCGTTTTTATACAGTCTCTCGAATTCACGGGCAGAGAAGCTAGCACAAAAATCGCGGAGGTTCGTGCTTGGATCCAGGCACAGCCTCCGGCTGTCCCTTCATACTCGAAAGCAACTCCGACTCCTGCTCAAATGCACATCGGCACACTGATAACCTCTTTATCTTCGATTGGTGCGTCACATTTCCACCGTATCTCTCGAGGACAGATTGACCGAGATCACTCTTAGCTTGGCTTCTTAACTTACGTGGCTCCGATATCCCTTTCAACCCTCTATTCTACGCCTACCTCTTCATTTCTCTTGATAGGGCTGTCCTATTCTTAGATCCCGTCAAGCTTACTGATGAAGTGGAGGATCACCTACGTACCCTCAACATTGAGCGGAAGGATTATAACGACATATGGGCTTTCCTCCGACGGCGAGAATGGGGCGAGGGCAAAGTCCTCATCTCTCCAGAGACCTCCTACGCGATATCCTTGATGCTGACGCATTTCCGTTACACCGTCGCGCCATCTTTCATTGACAGCATCAAGGCTATCAAAAACGAAGTAGAACTTGAAGGCTTGAGGCGTGCCTACCTTCGCGATGGTGCTGCATATGTGTGTGTCCTCGGTTGACAATTTTGATTCTTACCTCATGCACTCTCGTTTAGGTTAGATGGCTTGCGTGGTTGGAGCACAAGATCCAACAAGGATACGACATTACGGAGTATGAAGCAGCCTGGCGCCTCACAGAGTACAGGAGACAAAACAAGCACTATTGGGGTCTCGCGTACGAAAATATCTCTGCAAGCGGGCCTAACGCGGGTAGGCAGCTTCTACAGCATGGTGATTCATATCGCTAATATTTCGGATCTTACAGCACTTCCCCACTATTCACCTACGAAATCTGGCGCCCGGATGATTGATCGAGAGACCCCTTACCTTAAGTGAGCATCGAGAGTCCCATCAAAGTTCGTGATCAATAACCACGTTTACCCCAGTGATTCTGGAGGTCAATACCGTGATGGCACCTGTGATACAACACGTACAGTTCATTTTGGAAGACCATCAGGAGACCAATCAGAAGCCTACACCCGCGTTTTGCAGGGTCACGTACGTCATTAGCGGTCATATCAGTTCCCGCACTTCCTCACTTTATAATCTCAGATCGCCATCGACAGCGCAGTATTTCCGGAGGGCACCACCGGTTCCCAACTTGACGTTCTCGCTCGACGTGCACTATGGAAGGACGGACTTAATTACATGGTAAATCGCTTCCTTGACGTATGCTTGACCATCACCTGATACGTGATTTTGGATATAGCACGGCACAGGCCACGGTTTTGGTTCGTTCTTGAACGTTCATGAAGGCCCACACGGATTCTCCAGTAGCGTTCCTCTTGTTCCTGGACACGTCATAACAAACGAGCCTGGTTTCTGTGAGTTGCAAGCCGAAATTCCCCCGTCGTGACTCACCATGGTGTGAATTATAGATCTTGAAGGCCGATGGGGAATGCGCATTGAGTCTGCGTTGGCTATTCGCAGAGTCAAGGTACGTTGATCCTGTATCATCGCACAACGACGGTATCTCACGATATCGGCCACCAGACGAAAGGCGAATTCAACGGCGACGTGTGGCTTGGGTTTGAACGCCTTACGTGTGTACCGATCCAAACGCGGATGGTCAAAGAAAGTATGCTTACCAAGGAGGAAAAGCAATGGTTGAAAGTAAGCGATCAGTGATCCTTCACCTGCGGAACCTTCAATCATCTAACGTGACCGTTATCGCAGGATCACAACAAGAAGTGCTTGGAACGACTTGAACCATACCTTAAGGATGACAAGCGTGCTCTCAAGTGGCTGAAACGTGAATCTGACAGAGGTATTGGTATCGCTGCTCCTGGCCCTGGCGGAATCACCATTGATTGGGACTAAATCTGGACCTGCACCAATTCTTCATCGACCTGCGCCACATCCTCCGTTACTGCGAAACCCTCTCTCTCTCCGTATATGTCCCTCTACCTCCATTCCCGTTATATTATATCTTACTTGACGACTAACCAAGGAAACGTCGTAGGACGTCCCTCACATTGATACATGCACGACATATTCCAGAACGATCAACGAACTTCAAACGTTTATATTATGTTTTGCGCACCTTCGTGCGCATCATTGTAAATACTTACTTTCTAGGATGGTTTGGATACCCTTCTTCCTATCATCGTCGAACTTTTGATCGTCTGCGGGACAAAGTTCAAGTTGTACTATAAAGTGGAATAGATTGCATGACATATAACAAAAATAATACATGAGAGCATACAAGACGAACAGGCTAACGTCTGTTCGTTTTCCCAGCTTTCCGTTTGCCAGCGAAAAGATGTTTTGGCTAGAGGACGTGATTAACAATAAAGTCAACATGTTTTCATAATTACGCACCATTTTGGTTTGAATAACACGATCAGCCTCTCCAGCTTTAGCCAGCCGGTTGCGCTCACGCTGTGAGAGGTTCCGTAGCTTGACGGCTTTGGACGCTTGCTAAACAAAGACATTCAGAGAGTTATTCGTCCAGATAGAAATACCACAAACCTGCTCATTACCCATGCCAGCAAATTGACGATTCGATTTCGGTGCTCGCGGGTGCTTGGCGACAACTGCGCCCGAGTTACTCTTGACTCGCTTATTCGGCGTCTGCTCCTCGCCATCAACATCCATCCAGTCACCTTCTTCACCTTCACTTGCGTCACCGTCACCATCCTCCATATCAACATCCATGTCTGCTTCAGCCCGTTTCCGCTTGGCGCCCTGGGCTTTGGCTATTATCCCCGCTCTTGCCTCTATGCTGCTTGGATCATAACCAGCTTTCTTAAGCTCAGTCGTGAGCTCAGACAGCGTGCGGAGGCCCGCTGTGCGTGGTAAGCGAGACTGGTTCTTCATGGCTTTTTTGACGTTTTGTGAGTGTATTTTGTGCCCAAGAGCTTTTTTAGCCTCGACTGCTTCACGTTCGTCTTCAGAGTCAAATATATCCTCGTCGCTCTCGTAGAAACCCTCGGCCTCGAGTTTCTCTTCCTCACGCTCAAGCGCCTCAAGTTTTTCGGCGATATCGGGGTCGATGAAGTCGGCAACATTCTTGCCGTTCATGATTTCGGGCATGATATCCATCTTCCACTCAGGATTTGCGAGGATGTAATCCTCTGTATGAGGCGTTAGGAGGTACACAAAATATACAGAAAGGAGCTTACGCTTAATGTTAATGTTGAAAACACCAGCACCACCCTCCTCTAACTCCGTGTCTCGTAAAAGTTTCTTCCTGTCGGGATCATCCCTATCGTACTTCTTCCGCTCTTTGACAACATCCGGTATGAATGGCGCACGGACAACGTCGTCCCGAGCTTTCGGCTGTGCCACATGTATACGGTTGATCACAGAGTTAATTTTGGTGCCCTTGAGTTTCGAGTCGACGCGGTGTGCTAGGAGGGCGTCGCATGCCTTGTTCTTGAGATCCATGACACCCTCATCAGAATAACATGACACTTGGACGCATTGGACGTCCTCAGTGTCAATGATTTCTTGGACAAGGGCGCGATTTTCGGGTGTAAGATCCTCAAGACGAGTCACGTCGATTTTGTTGATGACAAGCATCGTTGGCTTGCCATTAAACAGAGGCTTGATAGAATGGAACAATTTACACTGCAGGTAAAAAATTGACATGTGGTCCAGACGCAGAATATATGCTGCAATACGCACTTGAGCTTCTACAGTGTAACCACACTGTTCACTTAGGTCCATAAAATACAACACGCAGCTCTTGAGGTGTGCAAGAGCCGTAATACTCTGCATTTCAATCGTGTTCATCTCCTCCAACGGGTGATCTAAAATCCCAGGGGTATCGATTACCTGCCACCTCAGGTACTTGTAATCTAGATGGCCAATAAAAAGGGACTTGGTTGTAAAAGCATATGGCTGAACGTCAACGTCTGCGCGCGTAACCTTATTGATAAATGACGACTTTCCGACATTTGGGTAGCCGCAAATGAGTAGGGTTCGGGTGTTAGGGTCGATGGCGGGAAGACGGGAAATATGTTGGCGAACTTGCTCAAGGTAGGCAAGGGGGTCCTTTTGCCTGCGCATAATAGTGGCCATACGACCCAAAGCTGCCCTTTTAAGTTGCTTGCAGCGGTATAAACTGTCGCCGAACTTAAGAAGCCGGACGTAATCTTTGGCAACCTGATCGATGAGATGTCGACAAGTGCGAAGTTGACCTAAAGCAAGTTTGTAGTGATTTTTGTCGTACAATACATTCATGAGTGACGCCAGGAAAGGATGTAAGTCCTGCCTCAGGTTTGTGAGTTTTAAACCCCCCAGGAGAGTTTGATCAAACCCACGTCGAGTAGGGGGAACTCTGACAATATGGCTCCCAATTTTTCATCGAAAGTGTCTTGCGTGAACTTGACTTTGCGCATATAAAAATTACGGATGCGGCTGATCTTGAAGTTTTTGTGGATTACCTGGAACATTAAGATGATTAGATTGCTCTGGATGATATTCTCAAACTACTCACAGTAGGCGTCTTCCGCTGAGTCTTGGACAGGACAATGTCCAAGAAATCTGCCGCGGTGGGCACAGGGGCAATCGCCTTCAGCCCGCTGGTCGACATTTTGGAGGTGTAAGGCTATGAAAATAAGTATTTTGGCCAATCGATGATTCCAGCCTCCAAAGTTTTTGTAGATTCCCACGGTCCTCATGTACTACTGCCATCCACCCTCGGTAAGTGAACTCGTATCACGATCGGGCGCATGGTCAGTGGCTAGATTCAATATTATCTTGTCGGCCGGTACTTTGCACATAGTTATGCAGAACTTGTGTCTCGGCAAGGGGACTGACTTCAAAGCAGACCTGGTACACATACTAGAAGGGACGATTTACTTCTACCAAACTACCAAGGAAACTGCTATTAGTACTGCTACTGCCACTTGATTAGATACTAGTAGTACTAGTAGTACTAGTAGTTAGTGGTGACTGCCCTGCAGTCACGGCGATCCTTCCAAATTTCAGTTCTCACAGATCAGAGTAGCGCCATAATATTAAGCATCTTAACTTTAAAATACATTTGTCCATGACCAACACAATTGTAGTACTAGTACAATATACTTACTACCTACAAGCTCAAGCCGCAAGCTCAAAAGGATCTTCCGTCTCCGTCGCATCAGTCAGAAAACCTCTATCCCACTCCACTTCGGTAGCCGGGCGATTGGTATTTTTGTTCTCGCAATTCATCTTGAGGGAGATTTGCGAGCACACCTGTCCTGCTGTTGGCCTGTCTTTCGGTTGATGTGACCATAGGGCTTGCATGAGACTCCACATAAAGTCGTCTTGGCGGACTTCAAGTGGCCGCTCTGGTCGCTCTTGCGACAGCACTCTACGCGCAACATCCGACTTGTCCGCAAACGGGGGCATCCCAGTGAACATCTGCAAGTTTTGTCGTAGGTCAAGCTGCATGAACTAATTGTTTTTCCTACCTCATAACAAACGCAAGCCAATGCATACATGTCACATGGCCTTCTGTCCAACTTCTGGAGATCAGTTTTACCACTTAGAAGTTCTGGAGCCATAAAATGACGTGTTCCTGCGCTGGAACATGTTGTAGTCTTTTTGAGAAAAGCGTCTCGAGCTTTTGCAATTCCAAAATCCGCTATGCATGCACGCCCGGAAGACGTGATCAAAATATTGACCTGCAAATATAAAACTTAAACTTTCCAGAACCAGACATAAGCGCATGTACTTACGCCTTTCAGGTCGCAATGACTCAATGCTGGCTCCATTGAGTGCAGGTACTCCAAGCCGCGTGCAACATCCAGGATCTCCACTGACATGAGTTAGATCCCTTGGTATAAAACAAAGCCGCACCTACCAGTGGATATCTGTCTGCATCAGGATAGCTCTTGAGGTAGTGATTAACATGACCGTCTTTCATCCAGGGGGATACGAGACACCATTTCGGCTCAGCGTCATCAAAGACGTATACCCCGTAGCACGGAAGGCAGTTTGCATGTCGTACATAGTACCAGATCACCGCTTCGTTAGCAAATACCTATGAGACATGACAACATGTGAACTTCTGTCGCCGTCGGAATTGAGATTACTGACTTTGGATTGTTCTGGGGAATGTCGTTCACCCTCTGCCACCTTTTTCACAGCAACAAGGCGGCCGTTTAGCTGGCCTTGATAGATCCAACCAAACCTGCCATGAAATTCGGTATGTGTTAAGTCCTGTATGTGACTAAGTTGCAAACTCTGTGGGAACCGTCCGGATTTCCTGGAAAGTTTGAACACGGCATTCACCAGGTACTTTCTGTATTGTTCCAGAGTTCCAGGCCGAGCCGTAAGCAGCTATTGCAAATGTCAAAGGGCAACTGCGAAACCTTAGCTTAGCGCTTACATTTTGCAGTATATCAGCCATGAACTGTGCATTGCCATCAGCGTAGAAAGCGGGGGCATGCTTATTCGATGTTGTGTGCTCAACAATCAGTGTTCCTATGATGTTGATATCGAGATCGTGTAGTTTCTTTTCGTTGATCAGGCGAGTATTGCAAATATGCTCCTCGACTTGTGACTGTTCATACGTTTAGTAGATTCAAGTTCCTCAATGACCAAAGCTTTCCACACCATCTGTAGAATGCGGACAAGCTCGTCCTTCATACTCTTCAAATTCGAAAGATAGTCATCGCCTTTTGTTGACAATTCAGTCTTGTGTCTTTCGAGTTTAGCGATAAGACTATTGTTGCTCATGAGAATTCAAAACACTGGTTCAAAAAGATGACTCCGACCTTCGTTTCTCTGGAGCGCATAGTTGAAGATGCGTGAAGGTGTACGCATATAGCGCCTAATGGTAACGCAAATCATGACCTCGGCTCAAGCAACGGCTGATGGGCTCACCCCAAGAACAGGCATCTTCCCAACGCTCTCGCCGCACGCTCGTCTCAAATTATCCGGCAAGGCGGTGAACCCATGCACAATGTCTCGGATTTCCTTTCGGAATGTTTCGCGTTCCGGTCGAGCGATCCCAGAAGTTGGCTCAGTAGTTGTGCTGTCTTGCGTCCGGGATGCATTTCGCTGGGGCTGCGTGGGCGTATATGAAATGTTGTTATGCTTCTCTCGTATATGGAATGGCATCTCGTGGCGTGTAAAGACCGCACTGCACTGCCTGCATCGCATCTTGAACATGGTTGCGATAATCGTTGATGGTTTCTCAAGGTGGCAAGGCGTTTGTAAGGCCGAGGTTGAGTTCGAAGGGTAAGGCTACTGACGAGAGGAGCTGCGAGAAGTCGTTGCGAGAGATGAGTTCGAGGACGTTCGAGTCTTGGAAAACGGATGGTAATTCGGTGGTTCTCTTAAGAAAAGTACATGGCTATATATGTATGTGGCGTCTGAGGGCGGTAAGGAAGTGGTAAGCAGAGCAGAGGCGCTGTCGAGACGAAGTACAAGAAGATAAGAGTGAAAACAAAGGTCGAGATAGATGTATGAAAGGAATAAATGGGAACGGAAACGGAAATACAAGAGAAGGCAGTGCGTACTATAACACAACGGTCGAGTTGTTGGTCCAAGCTCGCAAGCCGTAGGCTTCCTTACACGATGAAGATCTGATTACGACCAACGATCAAAATCATCACTACCGGGGGGGGACGTAAAAGGCGTACCATCTGCTTATCATGCAAGTCAAAAATGCGGTGTGAGAGTGTGGCTGGCGCTAAATGCGTGTGCAAATTCATCTATGCCATCGGACCGACCCTTTCGCTTGAAAGACAACCGAATGAAATTCTATATGCAACGAGGCTGAGAGATGTGGAGATGTGACAATGACGGACAGGATATCAATAGATGAAGTGTGTAAAATAGTCAGCAAGAAAGGAGAGATCATCATTGGATCATCAGGTATCATTAGTGGGTAGGGAAGTGTCATGTTGGAAGGTAGTCAGATAAACATAGTGCTATGTCGATATCCTCGGCCGAAAATGTTAACCAGGAGGAGATCACGCGAGACCAGTCTTTGCGATATGTGATCGGATAATAGCCTCTCCCACTGACATATCAGTTGTGAGCGCTTGAGAGTGGGGCAGATGTTTGTAAGAACGTACCGTTAACTATGATGTCCTGCGTTGCCCGAATATCCTGAAATTATATTAATTAGGTCTCATGCAAACCCGGAACGACGGGAAACCCCACCAGCATAGAGGTGAAGTGCTATGTGGCGACACAACTATTAGTGAACAAGGTGACTTCGAGGCACGAGAAGAATCTATACATACAACATACAACGCTCGACGGCTGATATCATGACGCCTGTGAACTTGAATAAAATGTGCCCTGAAATATTCTGACACATCGGCGTAGGTGTTCGGGCGGTCGCCGTATGATGTGATACTATCGCAGCTGTGAGCACAGCCAACCAACAATTGATCACCAAATCTCACTATTTCCGCACTTTGACCCCAGCTTCTAGTTTCTTCCTTAGCAAATCAGTCTGCCCAAAGTCGTGTCACATCAGTCACACGGTCGAAACTGTAAAGAAAAATGAAAACCTTGTTAAGCATCAGAACCAAATGCGAGTTCTTCAGGAGTTTGTTTGAGCATATGGCTGTGAATAGCTGCAAAGAGTCGTCCACTCTATTTGTTCGTGGATCTTCTTCAAGATACTATTTCGGGTACAGTGAATAGGAGCACAAGGGGAACATACACAAAGACATACTTGATCAAATGCACTGATTGGCGCCAAAAAGATGATTGCAGTTGCTAACCCGAAACGGTTGGTTAGCATTTCTTATTGCGGACAATGAACCCGTTCCGTGGCGCCCGTGTCCGCGGGCGTCAAATGCAACGCGATCAGAGCAAAGCACCCACCATCGTCAAAGTATGGTACCCATGCGTGGCGCTGATGCGATGGGTCGGAGTCAGACTGAAGATCTGCTAAGATCATTAAATATCATGAACTCGCCTGGCCACGCTAAAATGAATGTAGCGCCTTGTTGAGCAAAACAGTAGAACAAGAAAAATAGGCACACACGTACAGCTCCGCCGACGTCGTACATCAACCAGTTGTATCTAGAGCCACATAGTTCTATGTCGAAAGAATGTTCGGCCACACCGAGCGTTTGTAGTCTAACATTGAGAAGATCGGCTAGATCAGACATATTCAACATTTGTAAACGATTTCAGAACAAGTATGCACTTTACCCGTTGACGGAAGGTAATCAGGCTGTGCGACACGCTTGATGCTATCCAGGAAGCTGCAAGGACGGTCAACAAATAATATCCAAGGTACGTATGGATCGTCATACAATGGTGCAGACTCATCAAGCCTGATTCGCCTGTTGTTGAGGAGTATCCGAACAGCCGGGTGCTTCCAGAGCTCATCCACCTCGTTTTGAACAGCAATGAGCGTCCTTGAAGCCAGGCTGGTTACCTGAGCAACAGCGGGAGAAAGACCGCCAGTACCAGGAAGTGCACGACTCCGGTTGGGCGATAAAGGGGTGACAAGGGCCTGCCATCCTGCGCGAACATATACACCAGTTCGGCCGCCGGTTACAGCGACTCCGCCACTGAGTTCGGATGCCAGCGAGTCCTCCATTGCAACCAGAGGCACCAGCTTAGTACGTAGCCTGGAAAATTCCTCACTCAGGTCACCCAAGGGGGCTAGGGAGTGTGCAACAGCCTGGCCCTCCACTGAATCATCAATCGAAAGGTTGTTGAGTTCGTGGTCTAGTTCGTCCAGAATCATTCGAACAGCCTTGAGTATGTTGAAGTATACGACTGGACGCCATAGGGGACGTTCATGATCGAGGGCATGATGGGCGTAGTATAACTGAAATTGCTTCTGAAGTGTTGATTTTCCGGATTCTGCCTGGCCAAGAAGCATGACTGCATGATCACATATATTTGAGTCAACTCGGAGTGGGTAGTGTTCCTCGACAGAACGCACCCTTGACTTGTCTTCTCTGAGCATCCTTGCGCCGCACCCAGTCTCTCTGCAAATCTCGATGACCAAGAGTTCCTAGTTACTCACAGGAAAATGAGGTACAGACCTTGAGCTCCTCATCAATTTTCTGGCTGACTCTGGCAGCCTCTTCGTCGTAGAACTGGTACTCCTTGTCAATGCCTGAGGCGTCGAAGGTCTGCATTAGGATTGGTTCAGAAGTGGAATGTGCATGACCTGGTCGTTTGGTCATTCTTCGGTTTGGGCACTTTCAACTTGAGATACGAACGATGGAGCAAAAGGTCAATTGCGGCATGCCTGACAAGGCTAATATCCCACGTATGTACACAGTACAGGAATTTGGGCAACGAAGATCAAAGTACTTCCAGTCCCATCAAACTATCGTTGTTTAGGTAAGCCATGAACTTGAAATCAAAATCGCAACGTATGTCCTTTATTCCCTTTTTACACCTTGACAGTCGCTGTCGCGATGGCTTTTGATACTGAACTGACTTTTTGGCTCACAGCTTTCGAGGGAACCAACTCGTGACTTCGATCATCTCCGGGACCACGGGATAATCACTGAGGCTATGCTGATGCGGCACATGTTGCAGTAGCTTTTCCCGACGGAGTTGAGGCGTCCCATAAGTCCTTAACACAGTACTACTAGGTTAGTGCCTGTGGATCCTCAGCTCCGGCGGCCATCACCGACTCACTGTGGCAACCACAGACCTCTAGCATGTGCTACAACTGACATCATACAGCACCATACGGGCATATTCTGTGAACAAGGCTGTCGCAAATCAAAGACACGAGTAGTAACGTTCCTCTCATCATGACTGGCTTCCCAAAGGTGCAGCCGCACTTTTCCAGATTTGCTACAGGTGATTATCCTGACGCTGGCAGGGTCGATCATCCTCAATACAAAATTAACAGCATGGCTACTGCCTCTTTGATGACGCTTTCCCTATCTTGCTATCACTCGTCCATAAAATCTGTGCAGAGATCCGTTGTTGATGGACTACAGCACAGACTGCTGAACAACGTAGCCATCATGATTGGCCATACGTGTGTATGGTGTACAGATGAAACGCAGTAGCTACCTCGGGACAAGACTACCCTCTCTTGGACTTGGGATCGCGGGTTATCTTTGGTGGCGGAAGAACGATCCCATGATTCCTATCGGATTACTAATGACCACAGCACGCAGCCTCGGTGACTCGATGCCTGACATATGCTTATCGCTGTTCTCTGTGCCTTCAAGGGCGCCGTCCGTCCAACATGAACATGTGTCCCACAGTGCGGTCATCTAAGGGACATCAATCACTAATCGTACACTACGACAAGTCTACAAAACATCACAATGTGAGTAGCAACTTTGTCTGTCGCACGAAATACACTGCCTAAGCATTATGAATACTAAAAACAGTTCTTCAAGCGAATAACTCGCTGCCCGGGTCAAACTATCCGTAGGCTCAAATAATGCAGAATAAAATGAGATTAACAACATCCAGAAGTGATGCCGCGGTTCAATCGAGTCAATTCTCTGGCGCCCATTACAACGAGTTACAGCCGCGATCCATGTTTGACCCTCAAGGACTTTCCCTCCGACCTTTTGGACTCGTATGTATTCGACTTATGACTGCAACCAGTGTACGGTCTACGGGACTTGAATTACGATTTTGTCGACTCTCGAGAAAGCTCAACTTCAGTCATCCGCGCTGCCATCATGATCCTCGTGTCTTCTACGTGGCCGAGGATACTTCATCATCGACCACTGTAGCATCACATTCATATCGAGGTCCTTACCACAAAATCCGCATTATTGACATTCCAACGCCTTATGGTTTTTTATACAGCTTATTGTTCGTAAAAGTTGTTCAAAGCCCAGAATATCTATTCCAGTCTATCCCACATTACTTTGCCTGTCAACTCAGACGCGGCGAAGGTATACGACGGGCCTTCAATTGCAGTCTTACAACATGCACCCCATATCAGCACTCGATCAGAAGTTTGCAAACGGAATTAACTTGTCGGTTAGTCAAACGCTTCCAAACATTCGCCGACGGAGTGCAGAAATGTTGGTCGACAAGAATGATGCGGTGCGGCACGTTAGTAAAACCTTCACCTGTCCAAGCTTTCTGTAAGTCATTGGGATCCGAACAACATTATGTAGGCCTCACAACATTTCTAGATATAATGCTGCCATGCAACATTCGAGGTCTGTGTCACATTGATAGAAACAAAGTTGTGTATTCAAATTATCAATATACCAGCCTGAGCGCCAGACGTGAGAGACTGCGATCCGACATCCTTATGACGGCAATTTTTCCTTTCTGCCCGGGATTGAGTTTCTCGTATTCGCCTTAAGAGGTGGATTCCGGTCTTATCCGCGAAAGTTCACACCACCTGAGTATTCACATTATTAAGTTCTCCGAGTCCGCTTATTCACGGCTTCACTGTTTGCTTGTGCTGCACAAGTTGATACTACATAGAGTCCTGACTCTTGACGTCACCGTATAGCTACGGTTCGCCTCATTAAAATGCCTCGTCCTGTCCAGCGTGTTTTCTCCTTCCTCCGTTCCGGAATGAGCGCAAATCACAGCGTACGCTCATCGTTCGCAGCGTTTAGCAGACGTACGATGGCTTCAGCTGCCCCGCATGCATCTCATAGCAACTACGGGAGTGATACGCCATGGATGGTGCGTGCTCCTGCAATGCACCAGATAGTTTGAGTTAAATGAAAGATTTTTTGGATTGAAACCTTTAGATTGGTTCGGCTTTGATTTTTGGGCCAACGGTGGGTTTTCAGACGCATTTTTACATCGAAAGCAAGGCTAAGAGATGACCCTAGATGCTCTATCTCGTGTCACCATCTGCGCGCAAAACCACCCATGCCCATGAGTCGCAGCACAGTCACAGCGTACACCGGAGTGTATGTCCATCTTTTGTTATGTTCAGTAAATAACTCACGGGAACTGCACAGGATGCCAGTCATGTAAGCATGTCAAATTGATATTGTAATGCTGCAGTTTTTTAACGGAAGTTACTTGTGTTCACGGTGCTTTGCATAGCATGACGAGCCGCAACCTGCTGCAGAGACTCCTGCAATGAAAGATGATGAGGGCACTGAAGTGTCTGGTGAGGAGATCAAGCAATCGATGGAACAGGCATTCGTACGTTTGTTTTCTTATCGATTCGGTCGTGTTTTTATATATGATATGAAGAATGCGGATTCTCCTAAGGACGCTCAGGAGCATGAGGAAGCTGTCGCTAAAGGAGAAGAGGCTTCGGTAGAATCAAGCGAAACCGTTTCCCAGGACAGTGTAAATCCTGCTCCCTCAGAGGCTGATTTAGCAGCATCCGAGGGGAAACAAGAGGTAGAAGTTGCTCAACCTGAGTCTCCAGCAAATACCGAAGCTAGCCAGGAAGCAGCTGTAAGTTTCCCTTATCCCAGTCTTTGACGATGTACTCATGGCATGTTAGGAAGA
Organism: Suillus brevipes Sb2; assembly: GCA_011800875.2. Lineage (NCBI taxonomy): Eukaryota > Fungi > Basidiomycota > Agaricomycetes > Boletales > Suillaceae > Suillus > Suillus brevipes. The sequence goes on along the minus strand of JRHT02000062.1, from coordinate 121,091 downwards.
GAAGCATTAAGTGCAAGATCTATCATAGAGCTGCGTCTACTTATTTAGTATTTACATCGTAAGTAGTTTGTGCACCCGAAAGTCACATTGCTTTCCTGCATGACATCCCTGAATGACTGGAGCGATGATGATCTTTTCTGTGACTGGGAACAATTACTTTTACCACAAATTCAATCAAAACAACTATGTTCTATCCATCACGAAATCATCTACTTTTAGATCGCCTCAAAAGGGCTCTATCTCACAACTGCCCAGCAGGGCCAGGCTCCTTTCCGCTTGTATTGGCTACCGTCTCAATTGGCTTCATGGCAGGGAACAAAAGCACTTCCTTAATGTCTGCACACGACCGTTAGCTGCGTAATATTAGACCAAACGACACGTACTAGGGGAGTCAGTAAGGAACATAATGAGCCGGTCGATACCCATGCCCCAACCTGCGGTTGGTGGCAGACCATGCTCAAGCCTGTATTTGATATGGTTAGGAAGAGCAAGGAATGGGCCAGAAGCAGAACATACGCATCAACAAATACTTCATCTACACCTTGTGCTTCGTCATCACCTTGCTCCTTCTGGCGTGACTGAAGTTGCATGATGAGCAAATGTAAGCAGTAGATAAAGTAACGGGTCATGTCTTACCTGCTCCTCGAAGCGCAACCGCTGCTCGAATGGATCGTTCAACTCGGTGTACGCATTGCAAAACTCCTTCCCGCACATGAAGCCTTCAAACCGCTCACACAGGCCAGGACGTGAGCGGTGGTTCTTGGCGAGGGGGGACATGACTTGAGGGTGACCAGCTGCATAGATGGGGGTTTGGTCAGCAAAGGGGAGAAGAGATGACAATTAGACATACTGATGAATGCAGGAGAAATGCACAGGGGCTCGATGAAATCTCCAACAAGCTATACGCGACTCAATGACGGCGTTAAAAGACACCGAAGAAGACAAACCTTATCAAGAAGTCGGGCGTTAGTCCGGGGCTCACTGCATTCAACATTGTGCTGCGACACATCAGTGACAATTCCTCAGAGGTCGGAATCAAATCACTGACCTTGACACACAAGTCTCGCAAGAACTTGTTAGTCTCTGCCGTGTGCAGCGTGTCACCAGGGGGGAACTTGACTCCCGTCTTCTCCTCGAGTGTCTCGATCATGTCGTACCTCTTCCATGGCGTCTTGAAGTCCATCACGAGCTCCTTACCGTCCTTGCCCTCGGGGTGATACTTCACAATCGTGCTGCCGCCGTTCAGGTATCTGACCATACTCTCGAGAAGGTCCTCCGTGATTTCCATCAGGTCATACATGTCCGCGTAGGCCATGTAAAACTCGCAAAGAGTGAACTCAGGATTATGTGTCAAATCAATGCCTTCATTCCGGAAGACACGTCCGATCTCGTACACACGGTCGAGTCCACCGACCGTAAGCTGCTTCAGGTACAGCTCGGGTGCAACTCGGAGGTACAAGTCCAAATCCAGATCATTATGATGAGTTACGAATGGACGTGCAGTGGCACCACCTGCAACCATGCTCGTCATAGGTGTCTCAACCTCGAGGAAGCCGAGGTTATCGAGGTAACGCCGGAGGTAATTGATCACGCGTGCACGCGTGAGGAAGATATTGCGCGTACCAGGGGACATGATGAGATCGAGGTAACGCTTGCGGTACCGGGTCTCCTGATCCTTAAGACCGAAGTGGGCAGATGGGAGTTGGTGCAAATTGGGTGCAAGGAGAACCATGGACGTGGGGGAGATGCTGAGCTCGCCCTTCTGACTGCGCGAGGGGTGCCCAATGACACCCACGATATCTCCACGCCGGAAGAGTGCCTGTGTAGAGATGAATTCATTTGAGTCTTCTGCATCACTATACGCGATTGAATACATGTACGCCGTCATTAAAGATGGACCTCACCGGACATTCGCGAGAATCTGCACTTGCGTGCCTTCGCCGTGTAGGTCGTAGAACTTGAGCTTGTTTCCACTGCTTCTGATATTGTGCACACGACCCGATAAAGAGACTATTACGTCGTCGAGCTTCTGGCCAGCAGAAATCAAGCCTTCCTGGCTATACTCTTCAACAAAACAGGCGATGCTTTGGCTGACGTGAAACTTGTGCGGGTAGGGATTGGGGGACTGAGTCTCCTTGAGCTTCTGGATCGTACGAGCACGCAGCTCAAAATATTGCTATGTTATGTCAAGATCAGTGCTTAATTGCTAGCAGAGAAGACTCGCATTTGGGTTCAGGTCATCCTCATTTGCGGCTGCAGGCTTGGATACAGCTTGGGATGGTGCAGCAGCGGCCTTCTCAGCCTTCTTCGCATCCTTTTCACGCTGCTTCTCGCGACGCTTCAGTTCACTGTACGATCTATGAGCGCGCAGATATGATGATCATAAATGACTCGGCACGCACGTCTTGGAGATCATCTCTCCCGTGACTGGATCCTTGTGTGTTCCTGCAGGACTGTCTGATGCCATGGTTCTAAGCAAGAAAATGGAAGATTGTGGTGGTCTGAGTGGATATCTTGATGGTATCTGACGCAGAGAACTGAGAAACTTAAATATTTGCATGTAACGTTTTTGGATCACATCAATTCTTAAAACGAGTCAAGCATCACGTGACAGTGCCGCACATGCCGCTGGGCGGAACTTGAAATGACTTAGCAATGCATTTGATTATGTAATAAGATTATCCGCTTTGGTAATGCTTACAGGGTATGGCTAATCGATGCAGACTGGCTCACGCCGCAAACGACACCTTCGACATCGCCCACATCAATGCCAATGTCTTCCGACTACGATTACTCAGACGACGAGGATGCTTTCTATGATGATGACGAGGATATGATCAGTACAGGCGACGATGGTGCGTTACCCTTCTTGTTGTGGCTCATTCGATCGCCGACAACATCGCAGGTTCAGCACCCAGTGACGATGACATGGACATGGAATTCGCGGACGACTTTAAAGTCCCTCAGCATTCCCCCCGAAAGGCGTATGAAATTGAACATGAGTCACTTTCCCAGCAAGAGGTAGAGAAACTCTCAGCTGCTGATGTGGACCACATATCAAGCATATTCGGCGTCGATGTCTGTATGAATGTCTTGAGTTCGATTTTATACTGATGGTTCTGTTCTGCAATTCTTCGTGATTTATAGCACGGCATAGCTTCCTTATTGCTGCGTAACATGAATTGGAATAAGGAACGCCTCATCGAGAAGTACATGGATAATGCATCCTCCGTTTCTGTCGCAGCTGGTGTATCGACCCCTTCGCGCGCCTCTCCCTCTGTAACAGGTCCTGCACCTATCCGCTCATCAGGCAGTCGCCGCAGGACAACTCGACAGACACTAGGTACGTTACTTGTATCTGATATATCAAACTCACCTTACTTCGCGTGCCTAGCTCCGAAGGCCGAACCTTGGGTTTGCCCCATTTGTTTCGATGACTCTCAGACGTCATTCCTTTCACTATCGTGTGACCATTCCTTCTGTGCAGGCTGCTGGACAGCATATATAACCTCCAAGATTCGCGAGGAGGGCGAGCATGCTATCCGTTGCATGGCTGAAGGCTGTGCACTTGTCGCACCTGACCTCTTCATTATGTCTACTTTGGCAAAATATGGTGAGGATGAAGATGGGCGGACTCAGGAGCGATTCCAGGAATTGCTCGTCCGGCACTTTGTGGGTGCTAACCCCCACCTGAAATATTGTCCTTACCCATCGTGCACTTACACTGTCTCGTGCCCTTCTGCTTCCTCCCGTTCATCCCTCGCAACTATGGTGCCAACCGTCAGTTGTGGTGCAAATCACAAGTTTTGTTTTGGGTGCTCTATCGACAGTGACCATCGCCCGGTTATTTGTCCCGTCGCCAAGATGTGGTTGAAGAAGTGTCGGGATGACAGCGAAACTGCTAATTGGATCAAGAGTAACACTAAGGAGTGTAGTAAGTGCCAGAGTACTATAGAGAAAAATGGTGGTTGCAAGTGCGTGTCTTATTTCAGGGAATTTGAGTTTACGCTGACTGTTTTGTCAGCCACATGACTTGCAAGAAATGCAAGTATGAATTCTGCTGGGTGTGCATGGGTTCGTGTCTCATACATCCTCCTTGTTTGGTTCTAATATCCTGTTTCACACAGGCCCCTGGTCTGAGCACGGCACAGCGTGGTACTCGTGCAATCGCTACGATGAGAAAGCCGGTGTGGACGCTCGCGATGCACAATCCAGGTCCCGTGCTTCCCTAGAGCGCTACCTCCACTACTATAACCGGTGGGCGAATCACGAGCAGTCCGCGAAACTATCTGTCGAGATGTACAACAAGACCGAGAAGAAGATGGAGGAGATGCAGATAACGTCCTCACTCACTTGGATTGAGGTGCAATTCATGAAGCGTGCTGTAGAAGAGGCAGAAAGATGCCGTGCAACGCTAAAATGGACATATGCAATGGCGTTTTATCTAGACAAGGGAAACGAGAAAGAACTGTTCGAGGATAATCAGAGGTAAGACATTTGATCTGCGTCTCGTCCCTACTCTATCATATCCCACGGATCTGTTTAATTGATCTCCTCTAGGGATTTGGAAAAAGCGGTCGAGGATTTATCGGAGCTGCTTGAATCACCAATTGATCCAGAAACAATCTCGACTTTGCGGCAGAAGGTGACTGATAAGACGGTGCGCTGTTTCTCTACGTTTTGCTACTATCACGTACTCATCATTGTTCACTCTTCAGGTCTATGTTGCGAAACGCAACGAGATATTATTGGAGGACACTTCAAATGGTTTTGCGGAAGGACGCTGGAAGTGGAATATCGCGGTTGAGGGGTTCGAGTAGACGTCAGTCATTCTTAACTGAGACTGAAATTGCGCACTATAATTTGTAACGTAGCACAATTTATCATTTCCCTTCCACACTTACTCTAACTATAAGATATTCAACATCGTTAAATCACTGTATTTCTTGGACATTATCTGGACCAACGAGGCGCATAGTACTTTAATGATAAGCTGAAACTTGCCAAGATCTAATAGTCTCCCTTAGTCAGACCTTCAATGGAGAAGGAAGACAGTCCGGTACCTGGCGGTGAGTCGAGGTCATGCTCGTTCAAATTTTGACAACTCCAGAATTCATGAAGTTGAGCCTCGTATGCTTGGCTTCCTTACCGCTTGGTGCTGGCATATCGTCGTCGCCGCGCATCACGATGTTTGCTACTTCGCCAGTATGTAGTGGTCGCCTCCAAGATTTGGAACAGATACTTTCCTTCAAATCACATCTGTTGCTTGACCCCATAGCTGGAAATACCCGAAGGCAATCCTCGTGAAAAAGTTGACGCTTTTACAGAATTTGTTTTGACTTTCACTATCGTCGCGTGATTTACTATCCGCCCGTTGGTTATGAAAAAGGAGCCGCCAAAGTCTTGACATCAGTGAATATGGAGCCAAAGACCTACAAGACTGGTAACTGGCTTGGTCTGCTATGTCGATAGCATTACGCGTGGCATAAACAGGGCTGTCAAGGCCGCCAATTTCAGAGTACCATGCGCGCTCGAACGACACGAATGCGGCAGCCTGGTAGTTTTGCATGGCGTTGACGATCCAGGCCTCAGGACCCAGGTGGCAAAATAGAGACTAATGGTGGTCAGCGGTTAGACAGCGACCGTGTATACACCATTTGGGCGCATTGAGAGCTTGTATTGGAAAGCTACGCTGTCCAAGAGTGTCTGAGTTGCCCTGGGTAGTACCTCATAATAGTATTTGCAGAGATGAGATTTGCAGAGTCCTAAGCGTCCACTTTACATAAGCCTACCAAATTTAATTATTATATTAAATTAATAGGAAGATATCAATCCTCAGTATACTTACTCCGACAGTGACACCGACTCGGACCTGGCAATCACTGGCGGCACTACACGATGGACTCGGGACTGGGAGGTGCACTTTGACAGATTATTTGACGCGTGTGGATGGACAGTTTAGACGCCAGTCACTAGCATGCCATTAATGCAGACCGTCACTAGTTCACTGACCGTCAGAAAGGCTCGATCATCTATTCCTGGTGGAAGTACGTATCGAACGTCCTGTCTGACCTGTCTGAGACCGTCATGAGCTCCCATAGGCGGCACTGTCCCTTGGCTACTCCTGTCGATCCCCATTTCTTCACAACTTTACCAGTGGCTTTCGACTCGGATTCTAGCAGCGGGACATCCTGTCCGACTTGAATGAGGGAATCGAGCTCCGTTGAGCTGCCCTAGCGCACCATCCGTTCATGTCTCAATATATTTGTCATCAGCTTTCTTGACATTTGAGCAGCAACTTCCCCCGACTTCATATCAGCGGGCTACCTTCACAGTTAACCTCTTTAACGGCCAACGCGACCAACATTTTCACGTTACAAGTCTACATCCCTTCTGCCTTCCCCATAATTCTGACTTATCACGAATTCACTGTTCATAGATGATGAAGTTTACGTTCAAGTTAGCGCCAATTTGTACCGGACAGGCCGACGCCGTGCTTTACAACGAGATCAAAAGTATGTAACATGTCGAGACATGTTGATCATATCAAAACTTTTGATACATCAAACGTATCGTTATGGCATGTTCAGAGGCGCCCGACTGCCACCCTAGTCGATTCCCAGCTCACTGTTGATGGTCACGAGTGTGGTAGTACACATGCCACGGGGAATTATCGCTACTTCTGCATCAAATCTTTTCAGCATATATTGACGCGGCAAGGAGGCTTGCCAAAACACGGTCACTTTCCACCCTCGCCCTCGCCATGAAGCTACTGCACGCTGCTCCAGTTCTGGTGGTCTTTCTTTGTATCTCCCATGGATTCGGCCGGAAATCATCCATGCAGCCCACCTCTGTCGTACCGAACACGAACATCATTCGTCGTGACTCCTCTTTGATGCTCAATGGCGAGCGGTGGACCATCAGCGGTGCCAACGTCTACTGGCTCGGTCTTGATGAGAATGTCATCCCCCCTGCAGGTCAACCTTTCTACGCGCCATTGAAGGCGAGTTATCCAACCTTCGGACGCATCACGGAAATCATGAATACACTTTTGATCATGGGTGGGACAACTATCCGCGGTCACACCCTCGGCATCAGTGTCGGCAATCCGCTGAGTGTCATGCCCGAACTGGGTGTCGTTAATGAACAGGCGTTCGACACCATGGACTGGGCTATCTATGAAGCCGGACGGCATGGTCTCCGCATATTTGCCCCACTAATTGATAACTACGTGAGTTCACTTGTTGCGAGCCATCTGCATTTACCGATAGCTTCTGTCCGCAGGATTACTACCATGGTGGTAAATACACCTTCCTCCGCTGGGCTGGATTTGATCTCACCGGATACGACCCCACCAATCCCGAGGTCATGCAGTTCTATACTAACCAGACCATCATCAACAACTTCAAAGATTACATCAAAGTGATCCTTACTCATACCAACCAATTCACGGGCCTCACATACGCTGAGGATCCCACGATCTTCGCTTATGAGACTGGTAACGAGCTAGGTGGACCTATTTTTGGAGACATGTGGGTCCCGAACGAATGGACAGAGCAGATTGCGGTATGTCCGCATCTTCTTGTATTCGGTAGATTTGACTCTTACGCCAGTGGACAAACACTAGTCATATATCAAGGAGCTTGCCCCCGCCAAACTTGTTATTGACGGTACCTACGGTGTCAATGCAACGCATCTCTCCATCCCCACTATCGACATCTTCTCTGATCACTTCTACCCACCTGACAATGCGAAGCTCCAAAGCGACATCAGTCTCGTCCAATCCGTAAACAAAGCGTACATCGTTGGAGAATACGACTGGACCGGAAATGTAGCTTCCGCTTCGCCACTGCCGGAGTTCTTCAGTTTGATTGAAGCCAGCCCTCTCGTAAGCGGGGACCTTTTCTGGAGTTTGTTCATGCATGACGTAGGTCTGATGGATAGCCGCCTACTCCTGACATGTGTTGATCTGTTGCTTCAGGTCCCCGATTGCACGATTTATGTCAACCATACGGACGGCGAGACGTTGCAGTATGGTAATCCGGAAAATACCGTACAGACCAATACTCAAATTTCAGAGATTAGGCAGCATCTCTTCAGGATGCAGGGACGGACTGTTTCATCGTACCTCCCTCCGGTGCCTTGTCCGGGCCACTAAGACATTATGCTCAATGAACTGGGCAACTTAAACAAAGGCTGATGATTTTTGCGTGCCGTGAACCTGATGAGCGGCCGTAGTGTGGCAGGCTTGCACAAAGTTTAACCTGGCCAGGCTATCAACTATACTGTGAATTGTCCTTTAACTCAGGTATTCGTGATATGTAGCGTATAAGACATCGGACTATTTATTGTACATATGGGAATTCAAATATCCACGCTGCGAGAATATTGTTAAAAACATCGATGGGCCCAGGACGAAAGTCCGTCAACGCAAACAACCAGTATCAGAAAATCAATGTGTGTATGCAGTGGAAGGCGTATCTATCTGCAATGCAGGAAAGTGCTCTGTGGGTATTAAGTATGACCAGCTAGTCCAAGATAGAGTAAGGAAATCCTATAGAATAACGAGAGCAAGGTAATGTGGGTGGTATGCACAAGGATCGCAGTGATGGTATACGTGCTATCGATGCGAGGAATAGAGATGCGATGGGATGAGGTTCACCGCTCGAGGAGGGAATCTACCATGATGCTCCGCTCTATAGTGACCAAGCCGGTGTATGAAAGTGTCCGTGATGCAAGTATCCATGCGTCATGATCTCATCGCATTCATAACTACTACCGCGCATACGCGGTCTGCCCACCATATGCCGCTTGCGGGGCATAAGCAGTTTGCATCTGTACTGCTGGCTGCTGGTACGATGACTGACTGCCTGAGTATTGCGTTGGCGACGTAGGCGCATCAAAATAAGCCTTTTCTTGCACCACGCTAACGCCGATGCCGCCAGCGTCCGTGGCAGCTGTCGCCTTCGTCGGGTCGCCAATGCCCGCACGAGTTCCCCACCCAGTTTCATGGAGCGTGAAGAGGGCATATAGCTTCATGATCGCGAAATAGTACCCGAAGAGGATGAACGCAGGGACGTATATGATGTGACTGGGCGTATGCCAGAGATGCGGGAGGAGCTTGGCAGTACGGGTCGCGAGAAGCCAGACTAAGTATGAGAGGATGATATTCCACCAAGGCAGATGGTATCCTCCGTCGGCAACGCTAAAGGTACTTTTCCAGATAAGATACCCGACGAGGCATGGTCCTACTAAGAGGGTGAATGGGTTGAAGAGCTTGTCGACCTGTGAGCACGATAAAAATAAATTAAGGCTGACAGGATGATGTCACCGGAATCAACCCACCATAGTATAAGCGACATAGGGATGTGTAGTCCAAATATAGCGTTCAGTGAATAATGACCGGAGATCACTTCTCCAGGTATTTCGAGTCCATCGTAACACTTGTTTCAAAAACCTCCAGTTTGGCTTCATCGTGCTTAACAATTCTGCCTCTTTGCAGCACTGGACATAGGTACTCCATCCATGGCTTACCATCCACCTCGTCAAGAATTTGTCATCGCCCGAGTTGAGCTGGTACTTGCCCAGCCAGTAGTCGTGCGTGAAACCGTGTAGGAACTCTGGGTCTTTAAGGATGACTGTTCGGTAGGCAGCCGTACGGCCCGAAAGACATGGAAGACCACCATCGATGTGTGTACTGGAGCTGATTTCGATGTTACGAATTGTCAGACGAAATGCCGCGAGGACTTCCCAGACCGTCATGCGCGTGCCTACGGGTTGGACGCGTTGACTCGTGCCTACACCTCCAACCTTCTGGTCTTCAAAACAAGCAAGCACGTATGGCAAAAGCGTCGGTGGCCAAATGGCATCATCATCTGCAAAGACAATGATGTCTGTCGTGGTATTCTTAATACCATGTGCCATCTGCAACCGCTTATTCGCAAAAGGGACGGTAAGGACGCGAATACGGTCCGGATCAACGGCGTTGGCAAGTTCTTGGAGAGGAATGAGCATTTTCTCTTCGGTGATGATGATGATTTCTTTTGGGTTGCCAGCAAGCCAGCTGTTGGCCGCTTCCTTGAATTCCTCACCAGCATCGATGGTGGGCACAATGATGGTGACATCTTCCGAAGCAACGTAAGTTGGGTTTTCGGGGAGAGGAACGGGGCGATAGGTGACAGATGCAATGATACGGATTATGTACCACAGGTAGCGGTAGAAGCTAGAAAGTCGTCAGCTTGCTTCAAAAACAGAGGAAGAGAGATCAAACCCGATGACTCCAAATGGGACGACTGTGAAATAAGGTTAGTATGAACAGTCAAAGTTTGTTGCAATGAGGACACGTACAGATTGGAAAAGCATCGGACGTCAAGTAGAGCATGGTGGCAGCCTACTGCGCCTGCTGTCGGGAGAGTAGTTAGGCCAAATGAGCGGCTGCGTCGTAGCTACGACGACGAAGAATGAAAGCCTTCGGAGAGAAAGAAAGAGAAAAGGAAGGAAAGTGGAGGACTATTACATAGGTGGCTAAGGCATGCACACCAGAAGTATTGTCGGGGCTCGAAATATTATCGGAATAAGCTTACTTTGCCCCTTCCGGCGGCTTACTTAACTAGAATGTAGCGATTTGGGAGCGAGTATTAGTTCATGCTGGCATTTTCAACCATAATTACGCCTTTCATCACTCAAAGCAATTCGAAGCTCGCGGATATTAGTAGAGGAGACCCGACCTCCAACACTAGCGTCACCATTGACTCAAATATTGAACGTCCATGTACACGGTGCGCGGCATGAAGTCACTTGTCCTTGTCTTTTTTATCTGATTTGACATGAGCAAGTTCTGACCCTGTAGAATGATCCGAATAAGTGGGCGAATGCGGTCGAAGTCGGAAGGCCTACAGCTAGGGCGGCCGTGGCTACCGATTCGGGGATATTGGAAAATTGTACTGTAAGCATCTCCTCACAAGTATCCTAGGTTCGGTTCCGGTGTTGCGCTCATCGAGCATAGGTGACACGAGATCTCCCGCTGAACAGAATGCACGCATGTTGCACCGTATAACATCTCACCTTCAGCGGAAGAGGCTCACATGCTTGGACTAGCAACAGCCTTGATCCAAAAAGTGATACAAAAGGAGCCTTGTTTGCCTCGATGGCGATTATGCTACGTTCATGCCTTCATGTCCGCGCGTTTCGTCGCATCACGCGCACTAGCAGTAATCTCATTTCCGACTACCTTGCGACCGGCGCGCCCTACTAGACAACGAAGCTCACTCCATATCAGTGACATCACTGCTATTGATATCGCTGCTCCAGTCTGTTTCTCGAACGCAGCCTCGGCACCATGGCTATTCACATGTCACAACCCCCTCAATCTTCTATCACCTCAAGAGAATAAGAACTTCACGTCCATGACAGTCAGCACTGCGTGCGTTAGTGTTACATAAGGCATGCACAGCAAACTAGCGTAAGTAGCGCCCATGTGAAACCCGAGCGCCTCACCCTGGCCTACCCTTGGCTTGTCTGTGAAGTAATGTTGAGCACACTAGTACGTAGGATAACTCATGTGGCACACGTTTAAAGTTAATACATATTAATGGCTTGAAGGAGCGCTCGCCCAGCCAACCAAACGTCGTACATTGAGTTCAGGTCTTCTGTTAGGCGACGCTCACTCCTACTTGCTAGTCTACGAAGCGCGGAGTTAAATCGGGTTATTTGGTCTCCGGACCAAACAACAGAAAATGTTATTGTGACTTACCTTTTATAGAAGTCAGGGTCACAAATCCATAATATGCTTTAACTCACGGAAGAATTCATGGCTCGGAACAAATGTAACTTGGATGCCGATGCCCGAACATCTCTTGAGGTTTCACCTGGCTAGCGCTGTGCCCCCGAGCTGACGGAAGCAAACCATGATACAAATCAAGTGGCTGAGATCTGCGATTCGACTTTCTAAGTGATAGACAGTACACTACCCCACAACTACATCCCGAAAAAAAATTGCAACAATACGCGAAAAAACCGTGCGTTGAAATACGAAAAATTAAAACATACCTAACAACAAAGTCAAAACATGCGGGGAACCCGAGCACGCTGCCGTGAAGGGTACAATGATACATACAGTAAAGTAGCAGTATAAGGGGGAAGTGAAAAATGAAAGATGAAAGATGTGGAGTACAACACGGGGTGCGATAAAATTGAGGTGATACCATGCAAAAGTCGAATAGAGAATCGAGTGCGATGACGAAAACTTCTCAGAGAGCTGTAGGCGATCAAATACAATGACGACGAGTAAGGACAGTGACGACCGCGTAGCTGGTAAACGCGGAGGGTTGGATGAGACGTCGAGTCAACACAAAAGGAGTTAAGAATCGTAAGGGACGACGAGAAGCCTAGGGAGTAGCGAGCGTGATGTAAAGGGCCAGGCCGTCTTCGTTAGGTCGATGGTACGGAGGAAGCCGAGAATCCGGTAGCAGATGATTTCCTCGCCTCCGAACTCTTCCTCCCGCTTGCGCGTGCGGAGGCAGAAGTACTAGTAGATGCTCGTGATTTCTTTTCGCTCCAAACAGTGCCTGTCGATACCGACAGAGCCGCCGTGCTTGCACTCCACCTCGATCCCAGCCGCTCGATCTGCGCAGTAGGTTCAGGAAAAGACAACGCATAGCTCGTTGCTGCTGCACTCTTCGGGCTGCTGGGTTCCGCTTCCAATTCAGTGCCCGCCGTCAGAGACTGCAGGAGAAGTTGTGCCAATAAGACCTCATCTCCAAGACCGCGTTCTGCCTCATTGATGTGAGCCGGAGGGGGACGAGAAGGGAGCAGAGCTTGTGCTGAAGCTTGGTGTTCCAACGCTCTCACCCTCAATCCCATTCGTCTCTTGCGTCCTCCTTTAGCCTTCCTAGCTTTGGGCGCGGGAAAACGATATTGGGCCGCCACATCACAAAATTGCACACGATTAAAATCGGCAATTCCAAGACCGACGGTGGGCGGGGGAGGGGGGGAAGCGAAAGGATCCCTCATGGAGAGAAAATCGGAGGCCGAGTCCGAAGACATGCCTCGCGAAAACGATAGATTTGGAGTGCGATGGTTAGGAAATTCCATAGGTTTCGGCACCGAGGAGTCCGCTGTACGATTCACAGAAGTTGGCAAGGTCTGCTTGACGACAGTCGGAAGCACTGTAGAATAAATAATAGGTTAGATGTCTCTGACGGACTGTCGACCAAAAGCGCAACATATGCTCACAATAAATGCTAGTGACCACTCCAACCGCCCATACCAGCAAACAAACAGAGTGAGCGATAACAAGTACAGCGACAACTGTTACGTCAGAGTTTTTCGATGGTTGCGATGTTGTCGCCGAATCGCGTGCTTGCAAAGCGGCCCAGGATGGGGAATTCTTTGCAATAATTGCTAAAGCAATTTCCAAGGCAGCACACACCACAGCTGCTGCCTGCGCCGCTAGCATGGTAACGGGAAGACGCATCTCTTTGCAACGCCAGCTAATTACCGTCGCTCTCTCAGGTGTCACACTATTTTCTTGGCCTGAATGAGTGAGTGTCAATGACGGGGGCAAATTGGCGACCACGTTTACACTGTCAGCCGAAGACTGGTTGTGTGTCAGCTGAGAATGCGCCAATGAACCAGGAAAAGGCCAGGTGTCATGAGTAGGTGAGCTGACCCGTCGAGATGAATTCGAACAAATGGTCGGGTGAACTGAGCTCTCGGGACGTGCTCGATCTTTCTCGCATATCTTGGTGAACGGAACTGCAAGGGCGATAGCGGAGCGTATATCAAGGAATATTCCAATAGCGAGAGGCAATTGAAGACTTCGTGAGACAAGAGAGAATGTGGGTGAAAGCAAAGTAGGAGTGCTTGCAATTGAACCAGCGATTGTTGCTGTGACGCTATTCAAGCTCGACGAAAGTAATGAGTAAAAATTACTCACCGCAGATGAGGAATGTCGTCACAAGAACCGCTACGAAGCGAACGGCGCGGTGGGGAACCAGGGAATCTGGCGTGGTGGCTACGGACAATACGTACAACGAACTCGAAGACACTTTAGAAAATATTAGTGCACCAAGCGGGTTTAAAGTGACAGTTCAGTGCTTACAGAGACACGCATGCAAGGCCAAAGAGATATTCCAGTAGTGCTGAAGGAACTGGACTTGGCCGAGCGACGCTCCGAGGCCGAGTCCGCTAGCAATGGCTGGTAGGACAGTATTCAGAGCCAAAAGAATAATTGACACAAGTTTGTTTCGACTAAAAGGAGAATGAGCTAGAAGGACGGCCGACACTAGCGGCAGAATCAGCATAAGAGCGGGCGGGATGACCTGCAAGATGAGAGAAAACGGCGTGGATGTGATGCTAGAGCCAGAAGACAGGAAAACGGGAGACATGGTAAGAAAGTAACAAAAGAATGTAGATAATGAGCGTTTGCAAAGATAAACAAGTATGTAGTTGGTGGAAAAAGGATGAGCGAGGCTGGTATCAAAACCTGAAGAAGAAGAAGAAATTATAAGATTTAATTTGCTAGCTAAATGAACAGGGGAAGGAACCGACGAATTAGGAAAGCAGTCTTTGTTGGCACACAGTCTTCTACTTTTATCGGCTTACACCGTCAAAAGCGGATAGGAAGAAAAGAATCTTGGAGTTCAAGAAGATCCGGAAAACCTACATAGAGCGACAAAGAAACAGATGATACGGTCAGTCCCCGAGTCCTGCTCTCAAAATACGGTATGCATCTTTTAATTCCTGTCACGGAAAGCTGAACCTATCGGTCATTGAAGTTCCCCGCCCATCTATCGCTCCTCGAGAAAGGTGTGATACATGCCAGATGGAGGCGCACTTTACAACGCTTCTTTGGCTTAAGCCGTGTCATCGATGGCACCAAGCCATACGATATACAATTGTAGTGTCATGAATCACAAAGTTTGTGTATCCAAGAGGACGTACGGGATGGTTTACCGTATATCTAGGCCAGCCCACGCTAAGAAAAGTCTTTGGATGTTTAACGTTAGTGATAGCATAACAGTCATTATCTTACCTGTGATTATCATGCTGGCAGTGGCGCTGTATCGGATCAAATAATAAAAGCGAACTTCGAAGGAGGATACTAGAAGCAAACGTCACATGCCAGCGAGCTATTCGAAGTATGATGGAGAGAAGAGAAATCCATAGTTAACGTTGATCGTCAAGGCGGAAGGAAAGAGATCATTGTTGCCCTGGCATAGCCACCTCTTCGCTTGATCATGATGGACTCCGACTTTGACCGAGCTCACGACAATTAGTAGTCAAAATCCGACATCAGGCGAGCGGAGCCCGTGTAGCATAGTAACACCCACAGTATCTAATGAGTATCAACATGCCGTCGGCTTCCAACAACACAATCGAATCGTTGCGGAACAACAGTTGATATGTTGGAGTGGGGCAGTCCCTGGCAAGTGGCACCTCCACCTGCTTTCCATCTCATGTGTAACACTCCGTGGTCTTGACAGCTCCGTTATAATGAATGTTGTGACCGTTGAAATGTTATGTATCATGCCCTGCCAAGGTATGACTCGTGAGTGAAAGCGCGTCAGAAATCTCCGTCGTTCAAAACGTGTATAATTACAATAAAGGTCCTGACGTCCATCATGTCATGAACAGCAGCCAAATCTCCGACGTGCGCAATGATATTGCGATTCGACGCATTTCTCTTGTACTCCCCACCACGCTGCTGCGCCAGCAAAAGTGCGCCAAAAGGTTGTCCGAGGCGAACGATCAATCTCAGAACTCGCAAGCTAGACTCCATGTCATCCGACCCATCTTCATCAGGGTACCCGCCAGACGGGTGTTATGACAGAGACCCGGACTCGGACCAATCGCCCGCGCTCCGTGCTTCATCTTCAAAGTCAGGCAATCCAAGGTCATGACGATTCCACGGACGAACAAGCAAGAATGTCAGCTGAGTGGGCCGTGCTGGCGAGAATTGAATCAACTTGTCCTCCGTAGTGACAAACAGGTCGTCAAGCCCATCTGCCTTGACATCATAGGTGAAACATTTCTCAGGATCTTGACCACGCCTCCGTCTGAGTTCTGTAACGGGAAATGCGATGCAAGGCAGATGCAGCCTACGGTTTGCGAAAGAGGAGCGGTCAGGTTGTCAAGCCGAGCATACAGTGCCGAAGCAAGCTCCACATCAACGGAACTTTGCAGCGACGAGACTAACATCTGCACCTGATCTTCGGCTAGAAATGACAGCGTGCATGGCGGAGGTTTGTACGAGGTGATATCGGCTGGAAGACTGCTATAGTACAGGGTGTTCCTAAGGATTTCTAAAATCCCTGGATGCATACCAGCGCCTGCAATAGTTAACGTTGAAATACACTTGTACAATCCATTTCAATTTCCAGAACAAATACAACATACGTTGTGTATGCTTCGCGCCCTTCACTGATACCTTGTCCCGAAAATCCCCTCTTCGTATGATTTAATTTCTGAATGCCATCATGCTCATCAAACTGGAATCAGGAGAAGATAGGATGACTTACGCAATGCGAGATGCTTGGAGTGGAACCTACAAAGTGCCAAGTTCCCCATCATGCACCATATGCCATTAAGTTCCGCGTCCTTGCTGCGCCCACCGACTTCGCGCCAGACGCTGTTCAGCTCTCCTTCTTTGTCAAGACCCCAGATAGGATACATTTTGTCGTGCAGGGACTCCGGAAGCAGAGCACGATAGGCATTACGTGCATCAGCGTAGCTGATAATGTGAAACACAATGTCTATTGGACAGTAAGAAAAACGTACCCAGTAGCAAAGACGACCACGTCTGCATCGAGAGTAGAACCATCTTCGAAAAGTAAACCTGTTTGCGTAAAGCGCGAGATCGGCCCATCGCTCTTGAGTTTGATCTTCCCGTCGATGATCATCTGTGAAGCTCCGACGTCTTGATATTACGGACGCTGTCAGCGCAGACACGCTCTAATCCGCAAATAAACCAACCAAGATAATATCCCCCTCCCTTATTCCATGCCATAAGCAGAAAGCCAGAGTCGTCGTCGCCCAAAGTTGTCTTGAAGCCTCGTTTGTGCAGGCCGTCAAGAAGCTCCCTAAATCCTTCCTCTATCAGACAATCGAGATATAATAATAGCTACGCACTTATCCGCAGCAGCAATCTCCTTCGTGACACGTTGATGCACTAATTTTACCAACGCATTCGGATAAGACGCGCTCACGCGATCCGCAACATCAGTAGGAGGGCCGCCCTCCCAGAAGAGCGCTGGGTGTGTTCATAATGGCAAAATTGCAATGAACAGATGACTCACCCAGTAGCCTCGGCATGCCCTCCTTTGTGGACATGATGTAACTCGGGCTGCGTTGAACCATGGTCACATCTGCGCGAATCCTACTTGAATAACGTCAATGTGCTTTGAAAAATCACTTACCAACACCGTTTTCAACGTAGTCGGCACATATGTCGTGCGCTATACTATAGTGAGCAGAGAAGAAACAACATCGGTGGTGCGACCCCTACCAGAAGTGCAAGCCCCAACAACGACAACCTTTTTCCCTGCGTGATCACTTGCAAGATTATGTTTGGTGGAATGCAATATCTGCCCCTTGAAGTCGTCCTATGCAGTTATTTGATATTAGCAGAGGATCCTACATTCATGGATCGGACGAACCTGCCCTGGGATATCTGGAATTCGGCCCATACCACTGCCAAAGCCCAAGGCAAATACGACATGATTGACCTCGAAAATACGCTCCGTTTTGTCAGCACGCTGAACTGTGACAGTCCATTTCTTTCCCTTCGTACCCGGAACGACGGACATGACTGTAGCGCTGGTCCAAACATCAAGCTCCATACTGTGTGCATATGATTCCAGCCAATCTGCAAGTTTCAATGCAGGCGTATAGACAGGCCACGAGACAGGGAACCTGCATAGTTTTTGGTTAGATAGTCATAGACGAACCGAGGTGCGAGACTCACGGAAGGTATGGCATGTGGTCATACCCTATACATAGAGGGATCATTGAGCAAGAAGCAAACATAATATTGTGAAAGAGTGATAGGCTTACAGACAGGATCGTGGAGACACAGCGCTGCATAACGCTTCCTCCAATTATCGCCAATTCTCTCGTTCTTTTCCACTACTAGACTCTTCATGCCAAGCATCTTAAGCCGCGCTGCAACGTCGAGTCCACTCTGCCCGCCTCCTATTATTACGACGCTGGGCTCCTCGTCGATACATTCAATCTCACGTGCACGCTTCGCAGCCCACTTTCCGTGGTTTGGCTGGTGGTCTCGTCTGGGGCCATTCTGTTCTGGAAATCCTTTGAGGTTTTCCAAGTTCGTGAAGACGGTGTGGGCCTTCCATGAGCCATCCGCGAGTGGTACAAGCCGGAACACCCCAGATGCAATGCCGACTGTAGTTTCAAAGTCAAACAACGCCTGAATCCACGCGATATCAGGGTATGGTCTCTGAAGTTCTACAAGATCTTCTCTGAGTTTGAAAGAAGACAAGGTAAAGAGCGGGAGTTGGTCTGCGAGGAATGTTTTAACAGAAGGGGTGCTTTGGAAGGTGTGGAAGTCCCATGTTAAAGCGAGCATATCGCGCCAGAAGACATCATCGACAAGGAGATCTATGACTGCTGATACATTCTTTGACTGCATCGCTTCCGTGAACGCTGAAAACCATTGATCTGCTACCGCTTGAACATTGAGATCGGGAGAAACTGAGCTTCTGAGGCTATCGAGAGTAGGGAGGGCCAGTTGGTTCGCCATGATGCGCAGATTGAACTGGCAGAAGAGATGATAATCACCGCTATAAATGCCTTTTGCCAGGACGGAGTTCCATCACTGTCACGGTTCGGCTGAGAGTCGCACGTACTTGATGGTCAGATGCTCATATCCATTGATTGATAGGCGATGGCCATCATGCATGAAATCGAAACTTCTGAGCTCAAGTGACCTGCCAGCTGGCTGTTTCGATAACGATAGGTGACATTTGACCTAAACAGTTGCGTAATTCCCAAATAATGCATTCTAAAAATAACTATATTTTTTTGGGCATTTCGAGCTACAATTAAAAGAGCACCCACAAATGCCACTTAGCTGACCAGTACTATGTATTGACTACCTCCTTAACCATTAGACTTCATGTTTCTTATGGTAGCGCGGGGTTCAGCAGGCAACATTTAAATGCCGAGAGAGATTTCCGACATTATAATGACCTTCAGTGGTACATATGC
This sequence comes from Suillus brevipes Sb2, assembly GCA_011800875.2. NCBI lineage: Eukaryota > Fungi > Basidiomycota > Agaricomycetes > Boletales > Suillaceae > Suillus > Suillus brevipes. The sequence continues at coordinate 101,864 of JRHT02000062.1, read as the reverse complement.
TTCACTGGTGAATTTTCTTGTAATTACTGTGCTTTGACAAGCTTGGCGGCAAATTGATTACTTACCGCATTAACGAAGTCGCAGTAATAAGCACTGGGTGGCGCAGTATTTTCACGAACTCCAAGATGCAAGTCACGCTACTGCTGCCGTGAGCTCGGTCAGATTTCTCTCAGACTGCCACAACTTACATTTCCAGGCTTTGGAGAGATTTGTGCCCTCTCGATCGTACACCCGATATCAATGAATTCTTTGAACCTCGCTGCTCTGCCAGGCGATCTTTTATTAGAGGTGGCATCATGCCTATCCTCTAGAACGGATATCCTCAACCTGGCGCTCTCAGTAAGTATTTCTAACTCAATCTTGACTTGACCTTTTTTGAATCCGTCCACAAAGAGCAAACACCTGTTCACTAGCACATGTCCTGTACTGTATGCCCATGTACACCTCGGGACTGCGGAACAATGCCAGCGAACTCTGTCAATGCTCCATTCTCGCCCGAACATTGCACGTCATATCCAGAAACTCTACATTCGATTTTCCTCATCCTCCGATTATATGCTCGATATCAATGGAATTGCAATCTCGGCGCTGCTGAGGGAACTTGCGCCGAAACTGGACGTACTTCATACTTTCATCTGGGATGCAGATGAGATCCCGCAATGCGATGATATGTGGTTCGCCCTGCGAATGTCGTATGTCTGATCAGTGATTTATCTCTCACCAATTAATTTGTCACAGGTGCCCACGGCTGCGCACACTCGGCACGTGTTACGGATCTGTGATACCCAGCCAACGAAGTCATGTATGTCCATGACAAAATTGTGTACTATCCATTCATTTTCTCCAGCTACTGGAATTCAAAAACCTCCGTGGGTTCTCGCTGACCCTGAAATATGGATACTACACCCATCATTCAGACGACTTTCAAGGTTTGTGCTATTGTTGACATGTGAATTTCAAGTGTTTTGATGCGTTGCAGACGCCCTTCCTTTTGATAATCGCCTTTGGGATATGCTGATTCGGCGTTCCCCGGACCTCGAGGAGCTGCATGTCTTAGGTGGACCGTTGATTCTAGACGGAACAGTGCATCCGCTCTGCACCGCACGCTGGCCTCTCCTACATTCTCTATCTCTAGGTGACCTCATGTTAGATTGGTCGTCAGGACCAGGACCTATGTCCTCCAAGCGCCCCTTCGTAGCTTTTCTGGAGGCTCATCAGCGTCTGCGTTTTTTTCGTACATCCCGCACTGCACTGAGTCCTCATATCATCACTTCACTCGATCCATCCGCATTGCCACATCTTACCCATTTTGCTGGTTCGTTGGAACACCTTCAAGCCCTGGCCCCCTCCCATCCACAGATCACACATTTAGCAATCGAGGAGCCGCTAATCATCCGTGATCTCGCACCCCTTTCAATTGCGGGGGTATTGCAGAGCCTGCACTGCCTCACTGAACTTCGCATTGCCTTTGTTTTCCATTCTTCATACGAAAGTGGAAACTTGATTAAAAACCTTGTAAGCACTTGCCCTGGACTGACCACGTTGGAGATAACGTGCGCGAGAAGGCCATCCTTCAAAGTTGTATGTTCTTCTTTTTTCCACCTGTATATCAAGGTCTTTGATGTCCCTTAGGACACACTGGCTAGATCCGTCAGCTGCCTCCCTCGGCTGCGTCACCTACGGTTGACGCTAGTTCCGGTAGCCACAGGGGACTCGTTGCGTGTTTGCGCATCCCATGTCGTACAAGCGATCCCACGTTTGCACTCATTTGCACTGACGTTCATCTCCGCCTCGCTTCCTCTATCTCTCACCCCTGTCGAATTTGGTTTGTATGAGCAGAGTGGGAACTACGTTATTCGTACCGACGAGCACGGGCTTCCTCATTCTCTGAGCTGCACTGAGCGAAGACCTGCGCTACGCCTGCCCTTCACACTTCCAAGCATTCCCATCCCACTAGCAGTGCCGCTGCTGACTTTCTCCCCCTTCGCATCTCCCTCCCCGCCAAGGGAGAGGAAAATGAGAATCCAACAATTTTTGTTGGACCTCCGTCCAGGAACTTCCAAGTATGGTGGGTTAGGTCTTATTTTAGAGCGCAGTACGGCAGGGGATGAGGCGAGGGTGCTTACTGTTCTCGTAGCCCTGAGCGGGCTTGCGTTATGGGGTTTCTTTGCATAGATTTAGATTTAGATTTAGATTTAGATTTAGATTTCACTACAGTTATTCCTCAATTATATACTACGCGTAGCCCCCCACCCACCCACATGCTCATGAATTTAATACATGAGCATTCAAGGTCATGCACGATCAAGCCACACTCCCTTGAACTCTTCAACTTTTTGGATGTCCAAGAAGTAAACAACCCAGGACAACGGCATGGCAAACAGTCATTGAAAGCCGGTGCAATCCTACTCGTACAATCCGAGGCCCCAATTGATGGCATTCACGCAGAGTGTTCTGCCAGTGCCCGCGCTGTTGTCGAAATGATGTCTGCCTGGCTCTGCACCCCTTGAGCATTATACTCGCCCTAGTCATATGTCAGGCCCCGGAGAAGCGGCGGCCTCGGAGAGCGGTTCTCAAGTGATGGTCGTTGCACAACAAGTCTTGTATCGCTCTCGGCCATTTAAATTCTGGGCATGGGCACTTCGTTTTTGATTGCAGCGTCAGACATTCAAAGCTCGAACATTGTGAATTCAAAGTAACCAGAACGTGATCAAGGCAAAAATAGTCGATATCGACAGTTTGTAGAGTTCCAGCCTTGGACACTCGAGAACGTCTCAGCATGGGACGAGGAAAGGTGGTCATCGTGTTGACTCTGTAGATTAACATCTGCTCATGCATCCGACGACTCGGAACTGAAGTTCAAAGCAAAAACTGTAATAAGAGCGAGTCAGTAAAAAGGTTGAATGCAAAAGCTGAATGTCCGGGCCATCCAGACACGCCACTGACACGTACACAGTGATGTTCACAGGCAGGAAATGGAAACAAGATTGACGCCCGGCAGCGGAACACATGACTGTGAGTTGATAAGCAAGGAGAAATATATTTAAGAGAGTACACCTTGCATGACAGCTGTACTCACACTGCATACTTTCCCGCCCTCTGTCACTGACAACCTCTCGGTAATATCAATCCTCATTCGAACTTCCAGCGCAGATGAGCTGACGATTAGTTCTACAGAGACAAGACACTCGTGAAGGATCTTATAATTGACTATCACAACAAGCCTACAGCACACGAGGAGAGCTCACCACGGGTCCTGTAAACACATTCATTGAATCCCTTGCTCGTACTTGGCTACTTCAGGGTTTCACTCGCTGAGACACGCTCATGGCCTCCACATCGACAAAGACAGGCGGTACGAAATCGATTCTGACACCGTCAATAACTTTGAAGGGTCATGGAGAACGGATTTGATCCATATCCTATTTTCCAGATGGCCAGCGAATGATCAGCGGATCTTCAGACAAGACCGCTCGGCAATGGGATCTGAAGGCGGGTTAGGAGGATGACGAAGGGCTGGATGTTTGCAGGGATGTAGTATGGGCAGTAGCGGTATCAAGGGATAGTCGATGGGTCGTCACTGCTGGTGGGCATGGAGTGCTGAAAGCCTGTGAGGTTGAGACCGGGACTGTGAGAACGTTTGAAGGACACTCACTTCGGATCAACTGCTTTGATATCTATGTGGACAATACACTGCTGGCGAGCGGGGCAGACGATTTTACAGTGTAGATATGGAATTTGGACAGACAAACTCGTGGCTGGTCCGTTCAAGAGCAATGGTATGGTGGGCGCAGTTCGATTCTCAACAGACCGGAAGAAGCTTGCAGTGAAGTCAGAGGTGGGGAAGTGCGTCGAAGTCAGGGATATCCAATCACAGAAATTGGAAGGGAGGGTTGGGGGATATTGTGAAGTGGCAGAAGGCGCGCGCGCGCCGCGCGCCAATGCTCTGGACAAACAACAACAAAACCATTCTGGCTGCGTTCAGCTTCACCAAGGATGTCCCCGCCCATGCAATCTACGAGTTTAATGCATCGACGCTCGAGACTGTCGGAACTCCTTTTGAAGGGCCTGTAAAAAGTTCACGTATGACGTTGTCATTGACTTGAAGGGCTGCGTCTTCCCCGGATCTTTTCATTTCGTTAACATACGCTGGTTCGTCCGAGTGTTGTTCGTCCCCCTTGTTGAACTGTCAATCGTTATTGAATTTTCAACATAAGGTCTGCATACAATTTTTGAACCGCCACAAACACGTGAGTCAAGACTGTAATATTGAACTCGACCCCAACCGTGACTCGACCCACTAGTATTCTCAGAGGCAGATACGTCACATCTTTCCTTCATAACACAAAGACTTGACGAAGGTGACACGTGGTATATACCATGGCAGGTGACGAGCCAGATCTCAAGCGCAAGAAATCTGAGGCCAACAAACGCTACTACCAGAAGCGAAAGCAGCTGGAACTGCGGGATCCCAAGCTCGCAGAAGCCGACAAAGAGCGCAAGAAGCGCAATCAGAGGGACAAACGAGCAAGGGACAGATCGAAGGTACAGGAAGATGGTCCACGGCCAATGGAACAGGAAGATGACCCATTACCAATGGTACCTGAGGAAGATGGCTCATGGCCAATGGACCAGGATCTCACCGACGGGGCCCCCACCTTCGAGAAAGGTATCGTCGTCCAGCTTCACCATACGGACTCTTCGGAGGCACTTCCAAAAGCAAACGTGGTCCGGTGGCCAAATGGCCAGACTACAGCACTCCCAACCGTCATGCGCAACGGACGGAACACGTGTGAAGGCGACGCAAAGTACGTCCGTCAGCTAGCAAGCCTGCCCCTCTCAATGCCAGGATCCCACCATGTCGAACACATAGATCCCATGGGTATGAAGGATGCAGATATTTTCCAGCGAGTGGAGGCAACGCTAAGGAGCGGTCGATGTGCGGTCGTGCGTGGCGCAACGCAGCCGGGTCCCGAAAAGGTCACCGCAGAGTATCTAGTCGAGTGCGGGATACCTCCGTGGCTGCGTACCACCCACCACGGTCGGTCAAGGCACAAATTTTCTGTCATTTTGTTGCTCACCCCAGCCTTAGACATGGAACAGCGCGCGATGGGCAAGGCGCACCCCTGCATAGATGCAACAGTAGATCGGTTGTTGTCTGGGGCAGACGATCCTAGTGAGCTGCGATGCGCCCTTGACATTCCGCTCCTTGCATGTGCCCTCCCTCGGACCTTCCAGTGAGTGTCAGTTCATTCGGCATGTTCAATGACCTCACGTCATCAGACTTCTAGACCACGCTTTTGTATGTGCATGGGCTCAAACCATGTGTATCTTTCCCTCTCAAGAAACTCGAGTTCATTCTGACCTGCTCTTGTACCGACGCTGGGCTAATATTTACCAAGGCGGTGCTCTCACACTCCCACGGCACACCTCCAACGGGTTTGCGGCGTCTTTCAGCGTTGTGGGTGGTATGAATTTTTTCGTCATATACCGCCTCAAGGATAGATTCCTGAGTCGCGATCAGACAATTGATCAGTTCTTGGCGCTGTGTGAGATTGATTACAACCGCCCTCAGCTTCCGGACGGCATGCAAGCAGAGGTAGTTGATCTACGTCCCGGGGACATCTTGTAGGTTTCCACGAAATATTCGTGCGCACGTCAACTAAATTTATATAGATTCATGCCACCTGGTCAGTTCTATGCACGATATGCTGGGTCACTGACGTACGAGGAGGTCAATACCTTCTTACGCTATGACACCATGCACCTCTCCGAGTGGTCTCTATTCCTAGACAATGAACACGGGAAAACGTACTCGGGACAGGAGCGCGAAGGTATCTTTGCAACTTTGCGCAGGATGGTGGTGGCCTTACCCTACATGCCTCTCAGTAAGTTGCCCTGCGCTCTATCTTCCCTGGACCCCAACAATTTCCCTACAAGTAGAGACCTACTTTCGCCCGACGGTGGCCCTGGCTTTAATGATCCTCGACCCAGTTTCCTACATCTCGCAGCGGCGTGACGGTGAGACGCCGCTACCGTCCAACAGTGGCGAGCTCGAGTCCAAGGATTGCCTCGACGGTGCTATTGAGATTGCTCGGACCTTACTGCTCCACCTCAAACTTGACATTGCAGAAGCTGCAGGAGTTGTGGATGACTCGGCATGGGATGTTGTGGGTGATCCGCTCCAGTTGGAAACCGCTTGGGGCAATTCCAATGCCGTCGAGTCTGATGACGATCTGTGACGGTCCTGCTACTTACTGCGTGATTCTTTGCCAAATATTCTGTGTAGTACAAGCTTCTAGATTAAAGATGGTGTCGATTACATAATAAGCCTGAATTTTTGTAAACCTGCGAGCTCCTGCCAGTGCCAGTACCAATATCATGCGCGAAGTCGACATCGTGCTATACAGTCAAACATACTCCAGGAAAATGTGACCCAAAGGATGTCACGTTTCGCATACTTATGCCATGATCGGTGATTCATGGCCTTTTCATCAACTTCCGTCTTTGCAGCACCGACTCCAGCGATATTCGTCGCTCGTGCTTTCAAGTTAATAACAGTCCGCCGCTGATTGGACTTAATCAGTCAAACGCTCCACATTACCATAGGGTCAGCTTACTGAATTCTATGTCCTCCGAGTCAGCAGCCAAGTTACAGACTTCGGCACTGACTGCTAGGACTTGTGCCAAGGCAATAGAAACGAGCAAGACGTAGAAGGTGAGTCTACCAGTTATGTTATTAAGCTTCATGATAACCTTCGTTAAGGTTCGTTGGTTGAATGTAGAGATCTCGAGAGTCGCGACGCGTTGCCTTTATGTGAGATGAGACTGGGAGATGCATCCTTTTAACGTCAGCCCTGATGCTATTGCTCCAAGTCACTGAGGGGCCACGCACAGCATAACAGCCTTCGCATTTCATTTCCTTGGTATCTATTAGAGTTACCCTCAAGTCACTGAAGTGCTGATGGAGTGCATGACTTGATTTGTGATTTAGGAACGTGATGTCGACGGTTGAAGCCAAGAAACATGCCAACTCACCTGTGCAACAGAAGGAACTGAACGACGTCTTTCAGGATAATGAAAAACACCGTAGCACAGTGTTGCCATCAAATCGCATAACGCGCCAAGGATTTTTCATACAGGCTGTGATGGTTTATCAGTCTCATTGTGGGGTTATTAATTCCTCCGTGGGCTTTCAAGCTGCGATGGTGATTTGCCGCGCATATTGGCGCATCGTTTTCATCGTGTAGCCATGCGGTTGATAAATCCTCCCAGGGCGACCGTGCCAGTACATGTCAGCATATCTGATAAAGTGGTCCAAGAAGCTCAGGGTAGGCTGGAAACGAAGGTACGTGTGACTCGGTTTGCTACTAGTATGGGGAATATCTGCTCGAGTGACACAGCAGGGCCCGGCATTTTGGGTATGAATTGACAGAAGTACTGACAAAGTTCATTGGATTCAACTGTTGTGGCCACCAGGCACACCGTCGCGAGTACCTCCCACGGGAATTAATGCCCTTGTTGTTCTCAAGCATGCAGCTGTTGCGATGAACGAGAGCCTGCATTCTAATCCAGCGATCTCTCACGCGCATGGAATTATCCTCCGCAGTCTTTGTATGAGCCCGCACATACAAACTCTCGTTCAGCTTGTGCAGACACATTTCGTTTTTCGTATGTGAGTACAACCATATGTGTGTATACTTCAGTAAATTCACGCACTGTATAGGTATGGGTAACAAGGAGCTGTTCCAGTCTGTATAGGTACCCATCCGAGCCTCCTAAACATCCGAAGCCATTCCATGTAATTTATCCACCTCCTCATAAACTTTTGTCCAGTCACGACAAACAGTCTCGTACCCCCTGACGGCGGTCCCCAAGTTGTTCACGACCGGCTCGATTTTTATATTGGCTTGACACAAAATTGATTGGCGAAGATAATTCATGCAGTGACGAGTGATAGATGATGGGGCGCGCTTTGCTGCGTAGTTGTCACGTATTATCCCTAGGCACTTGAGCTGGTGAAAGAGCGTCACTGTGTAAACGTGACTTTCACCCGTCTCCGTATTGTTGATGCGAACGGTGTGTCCCCCGCGCGGAATGAGCTTCTCGAATTCTTCACCTCCCTCATCCGTATCGGCACGGTAGTGCGCTGTTTGGTCTACTCGCATCCATACTGGCTCTCCGAAATCCACTTGAAGGGATAAATCTGATCCATGGAATCGTCAGTCAAGCCTTTAGGACACGCTGAAAAGCTTTGTAGTACCACTGCTGAGAGCAACTCCTTTGAAACTGCGGTCGGAGAACCAAGGCCTTCGTGCGATGAGATTGGCAAGGCCAATGCCTACAACTGTGGCGAGTATCACTTTAAAAGCAAAGACATGTCGTCTCATTGTCTGCAGGGAGTTGTAACAACTTTGGGCGCCTTCTCCACTACACGTAGCCTCGTGGCGGTGATTCACCGATATCAGAAGTTACAAGTTGCATGCGGCTGTGCGATTGATGCCAGAACCAGGTACGGCCCGGGGACTCATTATGGGGTCGCTTCGGATACGGATCATCGTGTGGTTCGCCATAAACTTTGATTAGTGTAATGATAAGGACCCACTGCAGGCAGTCCATCAAGTCATCTGTGGGCATTAGTTTAGGCGCATCAGTCTCATGATAATGCCAGTCCTTACAAGTACTAGTCGGACACCACCCTTACGCCATCTTCCATGCGGTCAATATTAGTGTGTTGACATTGGACGGCAGCTGCGTGGGTATCACTGGGTGCGTTGTTTTCAGAGTAATCGTAGAGTACAGATAATCCAATCCTAATATTACTGTAATGTCCATACCATCATAGTACTAAATACAATTTTTGTTTTGAAGAGATATCGGGGTATTCTACAACCAATAATAGATATTTTAGCGACGTCGCTCACAAACCTGCTTCCACTTCCGCTGAATCATGGTCGCTGCTCTTGTAGATATCATGCGCCCCAAGGATTGCGCTGGGGCCGGTAAACGTTTTGGAGCCGTCCGCGTACCTGAGTTCACCCATGCGGATTGCTTGCACTGATGGTCTTGAGGTCATCATCCTGGAGAAAGTTTCCTGAGACCAACCCTTTCCTTGCGCGACTCGGAAAACTATGAGCAACATTGCAATTATCTGTGGTATGTCCGTCATAAGCAGCGCGAATGCCTTTCTATTTGCCAGTGCTCACCTGAACCTGAGTCAGAGCCTCAATGAATGTCGCCGATATAGGATTGCCTATAGCAAAGAGTGCCAGAACTGCCACCGAAAACGTGGAATAAAGAGCGGCGGATTCAATAATCATTGCAGCAACCGACGTGTATTGAGTGCCGTAGCCAGAGCCGAGAACTTTGGAAATGCGATGACGGTATGTGAGGAGACGAAGTACAATAACGATCGTGATGATGATGTTTAGCGCGAGTGAGAGGCTGAGATATGGGACGGTGTAGTTGATGTGGGTCAAGGAAAAATATGGGGACGCGGTGGTCACTTGAAGCATCCACATTATACCCATAACTAAGCAATGCAATAGTGAGCGACCGGTATAGTCATACAGATATTCGGAGGAGGCAACTGACCGATGGATGCAGCGTACATCAGACAAGGGAATAGCATGACGACCCACATTGGCACCATACACCCTCTGTAAATTACCATGCAGCGCCAAACCTGCACAGATATATTAGCGATAATATCTCCAGCATCGAAAATCTCTACTCACGACCAAACCGTCTGAAAGAATCATCGTTATAAGGCCGCACGCGTTTCCAAGGTTATCCACAGGAATGCCGAACATGTTGTTCTCAAATGCATTCGGACCACCCGGATAATTGCGATACTGAATGAACGCGAGTTGCGTGAAATTGGCCAGCGCCGCCATGAATAAGGTGCTGAGGATGAAAACCAAGGTGATGTACATAAGTAGAGGCAGGTGCTTTTTGTAATTCGTGCGGTTCATCTTGCGTAAGAGGAGGTGGAAGCACATAAAGTACAGCGCGACGTCGATGCCATATGCGACGGCGCTGATCACTGTACCCTGCAACCAACCTTTCTCTGCGAGAAGGGTTTCAGATGATTCGTCTGGTGTCCAACTAGATGACATGATGACGAACGGACGAGCCCTTCCGGGGAAACAATGATGGGCGGGTGCGATTCATGTCAGCACCTCGTTAAATAATAGTAAAACGAATCCTTCCGCGCCTTATCATGACATATGCGCGTGCGGTGAACCGTGAGTGGTATTTCTAGAACAAGTGACGTGGATCAGGATGCTAAGAATAGAATAGAATCATCAGGGCTGCATTTGACGGTTGCTCATGAATTTCGGAGTGAGCAAAGCTGCGTGCATCCTGGATGAATTTAGTAATCATTAGACCAGAATCGGGAAATCAATTGTCACCATTAAAATTCTTGTGAGGATACAGCTCACAGCACCCAGCTTCCGAGTCCATGCTAGCCAAACACCGCCGTTTCAACTGGCCCTCGGTGGACGACGCATGAAACGCAAGTCAAACTTATCGCGTATCAAGTCTCATTTCGCTTCCCCGACGCACCCAATACGTTGAACCTTGGTGCAACGATCAAAGGGCAGGGCCACAATGAAGCCGATGATAATCTCTTCCGCGATGCGTAGCTCGGCAGAATAGGTCCAGCGACGCAGTTTCTTTCCGCCCCAACTGTTATCGCTGACGCGCCCTCCTAGGTACCGCTAGCCACCAGTGGCCGCAGCAACAAAAAAGCGAGGAAGGAGCCGGAAAAACTTCATTCTGTCGTACAGGAGCTTGTATCTTCGGGCGAAGTTCGTGTCGATGATAAAATGATCGGAGCGGTCGACCTCAAATTCAATTTGACGTCTGACGAGCACATCACTCACTTTGGTTCGTGCGGACGTGCAACCGCCGTCTTTCCAGTGGAAAGTGTGGCGCTGTTGGCTCTGGCACCCCAGCTCCCTCATTATAACCCTCATAACCCTACCGGCAAGCTCGTCGCCAAGCTTTATTGGCCAGAAGAGGGGCGTGAGAGCGAGATTGACATACTCCAGAAGGTGTATGAAATAGCGAAGAAGGATGAGGAGGGGAAAGTGAAGCACCACTTCCCCGAGTTGGTTTGGTCCCGCATGTTTGAAGACACATCCGCGGCGAACATCAGGAGGGCGTTAGATGCTGAAAAAGGCCGGCGCGTCTTTTGCATCATCGTATTCAGAGAGCTTCTCCCGATCACGAAGCTGAGTGGGGATGAGTTCCTCAGTGCATGGTGGCAAATCGTTGTCTGTCTGTGTTCTTCCTTCGATATCCTGATTGTCCATTAACGCATGCGGCACCAGGTCATTGTGCGCTCTGGGAAAATGGTGTCCATCACCACGATATCAGCCCTAGCAATCTCATGGTTTGCAAAACCTCAGACGGTCGATGGATTGGCGTTCTCAATGACTTCGATTTGTCATCGACTCGAGACACTCCCTCAGGCCAGGAGTGCACAGGAACGGTACCTTTCATGGCGCTTGACCGGGCCATTGATGGCTCATAACAAATGCAGATCCATGTCAGGACCCACTGACCTGGGTCTGTATTTGTTATGAACTTGAAAACGGCATGTACATTGGCAAGGGCACAGATCTCCACGACTGGCTCAGAGTGGATGCGCCGCAAGGAAAGTAGCTTCTTGTTCACAGGTCGACAAACCATCACACCATCGTCATCACACGGATGTACCTGGAAGCTGGCGAAATCTTACCTTCGGACTATCTTGCAGTATGCGCCGTGGAGGGTACCCACGGTGGAGGATCATGTTGTATTTGAGACATGGCTTAGGAAGAACATACTTGAGGTAAATATATTGTCGCCGGCGCTCCCAGATGTTCGCTTGTAAATTATGTAGTCTGTAGTAGCTGACCCTTTGAAAATACAATCATGCGGCATATCTAGAAGCAGGCTCGTACCCACTGGAGAGGTTCGAGGGCGGTCTGCGAAGACTCGGACACGTGCCAGACTTGGTACAAAACGTCGGGAATTTCACTTCTCAGCAAAATAGTAATACATGGTTCCGCAGATGCGTTCAGCGAAAACAGATGATTGAAGCGTACCAAAAAATGTGCCAGGTTAGTCCCAATGCGCCCTCCATTCCAACCACCGCTCGTGGTACTCTTCAAGCACAGAGTTTGCTTTACTCCAGTCTCTGCACACTAATGTGTCCCCCATTCTGTCCTTCTCATAATCCGCACTCAGAAAGTCTCCCATTTCCAGCGTATGTGCAGGGTCACACATTAAAGTCTGCCGAAGATAATTGAGACAGTGTTGTGCATGATGATATGTGGCCTGGGGTTGGTCACTATCGTAGTCCAGGAGAGCTTGCTGCAGCTTCCATAAACAATGAAGCTGATGACCGAAGACCAGTACGAAAAGCCGGTGCTCTGGTCCTAGATGGGTGCGACCAACTATTTTCGGCCCTTTAGGGAGGGCCTCCCACTCCAGTTGAGATTCGGTGTCAGATGCGTTCAGAGCAAAATGCACACTCTCGTGGAGAGTCATCGCGACGGCTTCATGCGTGAGATCGACAGGAAATTCCCATGGGTAATCGTCACTAGCGTAAGTGTATTCAATAGATTCTAAATGGCGAGGTCAGTACATCATGTTCTTGCTTCAACACGTGTGGGGGCTCACGATTCGGATGTGCCGGTTGCAATCGGATGCAAACATGCCACACGGTGGCGAGTATGCTAAGCACCCCAAACATCCATCCAACTCCCAATTCTCCGCGAGACATCATGGATACTGTGGACACTGGCGTGGATTTCTTGATTGTTATGGTTAGTAAGTCTGGATACTCTGCTGATATACGATTAGCACAGCCAACGTGTTTGCCAGAGCCCAAAAATGCGTCACCTTCAAGTTGGTCGAGCTAGTGCTCCTCGCTCGCGGATCTCGCATGTCCTAGTTGCACAACTGTGGACCCAAAAGTGGGCGCATCATTAATCACTGAACCTTGATTATTTCCTTTCGGCCCGGTTCGTGGCTTCTCGATGATTCAGTCTGCGCCCAGTCCGAATCGGAGAATGGATTGTGCCGTTTGGTTGCTACTTGAGAAACCGCCATCCTGAAAGATGTACCGTAAGGTAAGGTTATGGTAGTTCTTTCTGATATCAGTCAATTTCACAGGTGAGCAAGACAATTATCATGATTCATGGCTGCTGAATCGCCGCGGCAGGACGTATCTTTGTTTAATTGAATGTAACTTTGTTTATAGAAACACGTGGTTGACAAAACAAGTCAATCAGTCGGATACTTCACCGCTCGAGGCTCCGAACGAGGAGAGACGCATCCGTGAGTACTATTATATAGTGTCATAAACTACTTGGGTTCAGCCTGATCAGCATGAGTCACGCAAGAATATTTAGGTAGTTCCAAGACAACTTGTGAATTTGTTGCTGACCGTTTCAGTTGAAGCCCCACATTATGAGGGCAACTGGCAACGTCCGCCTGAGTCATGTTATTTTCAAAGTTAACCCGAAAGTGGCGGCACGTCCTTGCTCGCAGGCTTTATGATATAACACCCATGAGATACCTCTCCAAAAACGGTCCAAACCTCGGAGTGCGTCACGCCGGCCTTGAATGTTGGGTACTAGCACTCAGAAACATCCACCGCCAGGCAATACTTATGAACAGTACAGCCATGGTAAGTCCGCATACGTCAACCGCTGTGCACTGAATCTGAACGCCGAGTTCAATCTTGCCTTTTACAAGATTATGGGGAAAGACTATCCCTGAATTCCAAACCAATGTACTCCGTTTAGGTAACCCCTCACCGAGCTGATGTTTAAAAGGGCCCAACTTCAACTTCAAATCTCAACTGGCACAAAACAACACGTCTTATTTAGCGATCATTAGCATCATCCAATATCATGGTCCTGCTCAACTTCAGCTTCTACGTCTTACTCTTGTCTGTCGCCTTGGCACGAATTCCTGCAGCAGCAGCCAAAGATTGTGACAACAAGGGCCATGACGGTGAGGATGGTATAGAGTGTGAGTAGGTCCCAGCGATGGTGTCAGACTTGGCTGATGAATTTGAACCTCTAGCGGCGAATAGTCCTGATTGTTTTTAAAGCCTCAATGCGGCGGGATGGTCAACAGTTGATGAAAAGAGTTATGAAACAGCAGACGGGACGGTTACCTTGTATATGATCGCCGTATACATATAGTGACAGTAGCCTTCACCAACAAATCATTTTACCAGTATATTTTTTCAGTGAGCAGTGAGAAATTATACTACTAAGACTATGCTCGATAACGACCGCAGAAAGTGGGCGTAGCGGAAGGAGCATCGGGACTCAGCTGATACGTATCTTCTATGCGTGTACATTCATTTGAGTACCATATAATACATATATCAAACCGGCGTTATCAGGCTATCGCACCCAGTCCACAACTCCAGGTTGAATTACTTTCTTGCAAGGCACGCTTAATGTGCACATGATGCCACTGAGTGATTTGCAATAGTCGTTATAATCTCATGCACCATACTAGTAATAATATGCAATGCTCTTCAGGGCATTTGTGTCCAGACTCTGTCCGAGTCTTCGAGAGTAGGGCTACATGCAAGACAGTCCATCAAGCTAATAGCATGGGGACCCTGTGTCCCGCCGCACCTCTACGTCCATGAATACTCTGACAACTCGGGGGCGTTTGCGGTGACTTTAAAGGTTCGCGCAATCAAGTATGTGTGAACCCAGGGGGGGATCCACTGAATAAATTGTCTTAGTACCGTGTGACTAGTACCGCACATCGCGCGACTTGACATAAAGAATATCCCAGAATTCTGAACCAACACACCATCCCCTCACTGAGCCGATATATGAAGGGGCACAAATACAAATTTCATATAGCACAAAACCACGCACCTTGACTAGCCAATAGAATTATTCAATAGCGTGATCATGCTTAACTTCAGCTTCCATGTCTTGATCTTGTTTGTGCCTTCGCGCGATTCATGGTGGTAGTCTCTGATTGTGACGAGGCTAGTGACGACATGGATGGTGCAAGCTGTGAGCACGTCTTGACGATGGTGCGGGACTTGGCTAATAAATTTGAGCATCTAGTAACGGACGGAAAAAATACTTTTAAAGCCTTGTCAATGCAGCGGGAAGATAAGGAATCATGGAATAGAAGACGAAACGATCACCTTGTGCATGATGTAGATTCAGTGACAGTAGCTCTCCTCAACAACACATCAGCAAACTACTAATAAGACTGGACCTGATGACAATACATACCAGACCACCTTCTTGCAAGATAAGGCTAACACGTAGCACCAGCTGGCGTCCACATGCTTTATTGAGTGTACAGTCGTACGTTGTGATCTCACGCAATACTGACTGCGTGATGCATCCAATGCACTGTAGTACCGTTCTGACTTGGTATATTGACCGTATGTGTTCTTGCGATGCTGCTCGATCGGGCCTCGATCGAACTGCCCGTTGACGTTTGAGCTTACAGCACATGTAGATCAATCACCACTATAAAAGTAACATTTGATCATGCAGTTAACCTCTAAGTCCCTGCGCGCGACTTACGTACTCAGGACCATGCCCTTGGTCCCTTGTCAAACTTTAAGAGCAGGACAGTGGGAAAAAATCTAACGTGGAAATCAGGACCTGATTATGGCGCGCTGTACCAATTGGCCATCGAGGCCAGTCACAGCAGCTGGGCATAGGATCCATCATGTAAGTCGGAGATGGCATCAAGTCACCCAGTACTCACCATTTGAGCGGTGAAAGTTCATCAAAAACGGCCGCATTCTCACTCAGTGACATTTTGATGTGGATCAGGTTCTTGCATGAGGTCGACGTCATAGTTCGGGTACCATCTTACCCCCACAAGTCCCTACCAGTGCAAACAGATGGGCTATGATGGAAATGGCAAACCTGTTGTTGGGAAAATTTAGGGTAAGAAGATAGCGGAATATACTCAAATAACCGGGGAATGATGGATGGTTTTGATTGGCTGTTTGTACTAATACTAGGTGGTTCCATGTGCATAGTACGCCGCATCACTCAGCGCACAAGAGTTCAATGAGTCCATATCGACCTCTATAGAACATTATATTGGGTCACAACCCAGTCTGCGGTTTCGTCTAAACTGATCGCCATGGAGGTTGGGATGATATATTTTCCATGACCGAATTACGAAATCAAGTATTGCTTCCTCGAAGAACCATGCACAGCGAGCGCTAGCACGACTGATACGATGATCAGCCCAAACACCGCCGTTTCATTTCAGGCGATGGACAAACAGCCGGAATAAGTAGTAGAACGTTGAAACATCTGTCTCATGTATAAAGGGTTGCGTTCTGGTCGTTGCTAGCCTCTCCAAACACGCCCCTCACGTTTAACTTCCAATGTCTGAAATTACAGGCAAAGTAGATTTCAAAGTCGGTAACGACACGTACCAGACTTGGTACAAAATTGTCGGGGATCTCGCTTCGGGTGCACACCCTCTCATCGTGCTGCACGGCGGCCCTGGCATCTCGCATGAGTATATGACGCCTCTTGCTGAAATTAACAACAAATGCAATATCCCTATCATCTTCTACGACCAGATCGGCATCGGCAAGTCCAGTTTTGAAGGTGTAGCAGAGAAGCCCAAAGAGTTTTGGACAGTCGATCTGTTCATGGATGAGCTAGAGAACCTTATTGCCCACCTTGGTGTGCAAAATGGCTTTGCTCTTGTAGGTCACTCCTGGGGGGCGATGTTAGGGGCACACTATGCCAGCCACAGACATCCTGTGGGTCTCAAACACCTCATCCTCACCAGCGGAGCACCGTCCATGGCACTGTGGGAAAAAAGTACGCGCCAGTTGTTGAACGCGCTTCCAACGGATGTGAGGGAGGCGATTGAAAAGCACGAGAAAGACAGGACAACGGATAGCCCTGAATATCAACAAATGATGGGGATGTTCTATGAAAAGCATGTTTGCAAGACCCCCTGGCCAAAGGTGATGGAGACGTCCTTTGGAGCTATGATGCAAAATCCCACCGTGTATCATACAATGTAGGTGTTGTTTCGACGTACCTTTCTGACATATACTGATCAATGTTGCCAGGATTGGACCGTCAGAGTTCACCATTACGGGCACGCTGAAGTCATGGTCATGTTTAGATCAGATTCACACAATCACAACTCCTACTCTCCTCACCAACGGCGTCATGGACGAAGCACAGGACGTCTGCGTCAGTCCTTTCTTCCACAGAATCCCGCATGTGAAGTGGGCGCAGTTCTCCCAGCGTCACTTGCCATTCTTGGAGGATGAGGACCAGGCGAGATACTTTCAAGTAGTGGCTGATTTTTTGACGTATCCTTGAATCATGTAAAATTGTATGTACGAGAATGAAATGACTACATTACCAGACGATTTCCTCCTTCCACGGGTACAGCTCATGATCTCAAGGCATTATCTTGTCTTGGGTAGAGGACGCGCGATGAGAGAGAGCTGCCGTCTGTATGTTGGAGTAGACGTATTAGTAGCAGTCACTTCAGTGACGTGTTTAGTCATTTGGTCATCGCATGACTTTTGCGCGACGGTGTACAGTTATAATTTGCAGCGCTTTAAAACAACTGCGAAAATGAAGTGACAAACTGGAATATCTGATTGCAACGGGATGGTGTGCGCTAAGACTTTGGTGGAAATGATTGTTGTGTGCGGGATTGGTGCGGGACTTGCCGAGCGCACAACACAATTGAGCTTGACCCAATACCTGATGCATTTACAAAAGACATGGAAAACATATTTTCAATCGGGGCAGGCGTCGCTCTGCGCGTCGTGCTCGACATTGCAACAGGCAAAGACCACAAACTCATAGGTTTGTTTCTAGCAGTCTTTTTTTTTTTTTCAAATATATCTAATTATCTTCACTGCAAGGCATACTTATCGGACTCTGGGAAGGCGTCGTGCTCTCGCACTTCCTCTCAAAGCATACCCGTTCTCGGTCGCGATCGCGGTCAAAAGACCCATATCTCGCCCTTGCTACGCGCATGGCAATCGACATTTACCTATCATACTCAATTTCTCGCTTTGCCCTCACATGTGCATGGACGTTGGTCGGGCTCCTTCTTGCAGATGTCGCTCCCAGAATATGGCGCGATACGGGACTGAAGAGTGTCTACAAGGCGCTGAGGAGGGAGGTGAGGGCTATAATGAAGGCGATACCGCGATGGAAGGTCAAGAATGACTTGCGAGTACCGAGGATTTCCATCAAATATCCCGTGCGAGGCTTGTTTAGGCGTGCTTCACCATCATCTGTTGTTTCGAGTACCCGCGCCGCACCTCCAGCTTCACCCTCACAACAAATACATAAAAGACGCATGCCACCCGGGACGTACCCTGGGCGTCCTGCGCTTTCCGAGACGAGCTCTGAGCTCAGTCGCGTACGCGAAGTCATCCCAGGTCCATCCCCAGCATTCATATCAACCACCGTCGATCCTGCATGCCTTCCACCCGTCGACCTCCACTCCCAACACATTTCACACCTCTCCGATGCTGGGCCTTCCAGAAGCGACCCCATAGCTATCCACGAAGACAGCTGGGTGCACGTTAGTGTATCTTCACATTCGCCAGTACAAGGGCAGAACCCAGATTTAAGTGCACTCGACATTCCACTTACACCTGAAGGCCAAACGGTCACCGCAAACGTCGAAGTTCTCTCCCCAACGCCTCGCATGCACATTAACTCCCTCCCTACAATTGCTGCTCGCCAAGTGCCACTGCCGGAATCACGGCCTGCATCCGTCATAGGCAGCGTCCTCTCCCTATTTGGCGCAAAGAGCATATTGAGCCGCCCGCGAGGCGAGAAGATCAAGTTAGACGTAGGAATTGACGCTACTCAACACCAGGCAAGCACGACTGATTGGGAGCGTCCAATTACTGGACAAGAACAGCACCAGCCCAGCGCAGTGATAGGACACCGCCGCATGAACTCAGGCCCTGGGCCCTCAATGCTCAGACATGCTGATGATGACGGTGAATCAGTGGTGGGTTCATTGGTGGGGAAAGGCGCAAGAACTGAGCCTATCTTCGGCGGTAGGCCGGAGTCTCTTTTGGGTAATGGAAGAGAAGCTTTCGTAGGCGGATTTTCTGCCGATGTGATGGCATCCGAAGCTTTTGTGGGTGGGTTTGCAGTGGAATGCACCGCGAATGAGTTTGCCACACAGTCAGGCATTGCGTCTCAGCCTCTGTCTGCACCAGGACAATCTGAGGTGCCGTCTCGAAACCCACCCATGAACTCCTCTCAGACACCCACCCCTCCCGACGCTCCAACCATGAGGTCTACGATTACCGATCCCCAACCTCCCGACTGGGTTCCACCATCGAACACTGATAGTATTACAGATGCCAACATCAACACCACCGCCGACAATCCCCTCTTGAACCCCATCTCTAATGCTGACGACCCTCCCACCACCGCTCCAAAACCAGAAAGATTAGGAAAGCAAGAAAAGAAGAAGAGAGCGCTCAAGAATGCCATGCAGACAGCCTCCCAGGGTGCCCCACCTCGTCCACCTGAGACTACTCCTCAAGACCAACAGCAGACCTCTTCCCGTGCTCAAACACCAGGTCCTGACTCTCAAAACCCCGCAGGCTCTGCATCAGACCCCCTTCCCACCCCACAAGGTCCAACGCAAGATGCGGCTGTTCCTGTGCAACGTACTACAGAGATAGACACAAACACAACGAAGCACGGGCACATCCGTGGGGTGCACGGACCCGACTTTCCTGACAGCGGCCTCAACTCGCCACCACCACCTTTCAAGGAGGTAGCGACGCCTATCGAGCCGACACTTCTTACCCAAGAGCAGACCGAGCGCGAGTCGCTGCGCGGGGAGTACTTGATGCGGGAGCTGAAGCAGCTGGAGATGCTTATCTCGAAAGCAGAGAGTGGGACAGGGCGGGGAAGTCCAAGTGCAATGAGCGTGGAGAGGCTGGATGGGCTTAAGGAGAGGTTTGGAATGGTCAGAGGGAGAGTTGAAAGGAGGGTTTACGAAGGTACTTCTCTGATTTTTTTTCTGCTTTGGGCACGGTACTGAACCTCCCCATGCACAGATCCCTCCACCGAATTTGAAACACCACCCCAACTCACCCTTTCAGGTATCGATGGCCCGTCAGCTGTCGACCTTGTGCATACTGCCATTGTAGACATGCTCCTGGAGGCGCCCCACGCAGAGCCATTAGCGCTCGTTGGATATATCAACAAGCAGAAGAGGGGAAACGGAAAGGTAGCTGAATTGAAGAACGCTGTTGTAGATTGGGTGAAAGAGTGAGTTTTTTCTCGCATTGCTACACCCGCCTGTCAGCAGATGGATTTGATTCTATTTCTTCTTTTCTATGTGGCCTCGCACTAATGCTTGCCCTTGCAGGAACAAGTTCAAGGTCCGGAGTGACCCAGCGACGCCATTTATTCTGAATATCACCTTTTAAATGTTCGCATGTTACGCGCCCTCCGAATACGATGACCACGGCGCCTTCATTACTAGTCGTCCTGCAATGACCCCCACACACGTTTTGTGTATGTGGATCCTATAACGACTTACGTCGACCATTCAACGATACAAGTACCTTGCCCCACCAATCACACCACGACATTGATAACTTACTTGTACCACACACTCGATGCCATCACTGGAAACAAACACTGCTGGACAACGCTGTCTTTGGTCTTTATGCTCTGATTTAACAGATACGCGGGACAAGTACTGTATTCTTTTGTATATTTTTTTATGTTGTGCGGATAATCACGTCGGGTTATGTTCTGTTTGATTTCAATGATTTGCGAGACTACCAGTTCATTGCACATGGTCCAATATTAATCAAACAGTTCGGACTCCGGAGCGCCAAAACATCCGCGGTGTGCGTCGAGCTTCATGAGATGGACAAAGAATTTGCATACCGCTCCGGACTCCGTGATCATCTTGGTCTTCAGTGTTTTCGATTGTCGAGTCATCCATTAATTAACCGTCAAATATCAGAGGTAGTAACTTTAGGTCCAGATGCTGAGTGTCGAGAAACATTGGCGTACCTCTCCTACGTACTAATAAATTACAGAGACAGGGTTTAGGGCTGATGTATGAGCCTTAACGCGAAACAAGGAAGACTATCCAAAGCCTCTTTTCAGTGCAGAAGGCCTATCAACCTGTGATCATTCGCTTGCTTGATGTGTCGATAACACGGCGTATTTTGGACATCCCAGCAATTATGGTACTGCGGTAGCCCGAGAAGCCACTCTCACACCTCTCGAAGAAGCTGAGCTTCCCATACACTGTGCGCACTTGCTGAGCTCTGGCAGCTCGCTTCAGCACCGAAGCGCAGATAATGTGGGTAAGGTCGGGGCTAGTTCTGTAGACCTTTTGGAGGAGACCTCGGTCGCTGTATTTCAAGGCTACGAAGGCCCCACATCCATGAGGCATGCGGTTTTGCTATAAATTCAGCTTGTTCATGCGTATTCCATCAAAATCGTGTGGTTCACCTCTCGCAACAGTTTCACAATGTACCCCAGCATTCTGTCCCTCATTTACGTTTTATACGTGCTTCATATCTCATGTGCCGCCCGCGTCATTGTTAAGAACACAGGTACGAATCATGTTCCAGCACAGCTGAATATTGATAACCTGTGTAAAGAAGTTGCCATAGGCATGGCTGGTGTGGATCTTCAAATATCGCCCGCAGCTATTATCTGACCCCTGTGATAGCCCCCGCTACCGACACCCAGGATGGAAGACTGTGGATAACAGCCATCCACGACGAAATGATCCCGATTAAAGGCAAGAAGTCATAACTTGTTACGCGGCAGTCTGAACTGATCGCCCGCAGTCCGCGCTGATGGTCGGCATACAGCAGAGGCTCGAATGACGCCCCTCGTTGGTGCTCTTTGGCAAACAGGCGTTCATCAGGAAGTGTCACCTAGTCGTGGTAAATAAAATCGCTTGACTTATTCTTGAGCTACCATTTTTGCTTACTGCACCAGGCAACAACAGGGCAAATGAACCTGAACCGACACCGATCGATGTTTCTTCTTGGGAGAAGGGAATAGCTTCAAAACTATGTAAGTCCATATGAATGATCGCTTGACTAACGCTTACCGAAAATCATAGCGGCTGTTCGACGTGCAGAGGGACCTGGACCTACGCATGGCTTGGGACTGCTATTTCAAAGCGCCGTTCACAAGAAGATCTCGGATTCTTAAGGTAAGTGGTATAGCAACTGGATGGTCGAGAGTTTCATGTGCCCTTGCGCAATAGGCTGACAACAATCGAAGAAGCATTTTACTGGTGAAGGGCATCACAGCAGTTGAAAAGTGTGTCGGAAGGTTCGCGCAGCTGGCTTCGGAAAGGATGTTAAATGGGAGGATTTTCGTCTAGTGAATTTCAACTACTTACCATCCTGCGCAACGTTCTCAAGCGAGCGATTCAAGAGCGAGTTGTCTGCATTAGCATCAGCAGCTCGGGACCCGAGAGGGTTGTAGAGCTCAATGAACATTTAAGCTTCAAGTCTTTGAAGCGCTCAGCGCTGGCATTACTACATCTTCAAGTTATTCGTGAGTCTGAGTGTGTGCATTGGGGAAACATCACTTGCGTCACTCCGCACTATTATACTGTTTTGCCGTGTTAAGGCGATCGTGCTGTCATGAATTAATGACCCGTGGAGTCGTTCGATTCAAGTCTTAGATGTACAGGATCACTGTCTTTGACCAAAGCAAAAGCTCCGCCCTGAGGGAGGCTCAGAGCGTGAGAAGCAAGTGAGATGTAAACCTTACCTAACACGGGGTCTCCCGGCCATGACCCTATCGAAGTTTGCTATCGAACTTAATGCTCGAAACAAAGCACCGCGATTTGACTTGAGAGAGGACAAATAGTCAGGCAGGAACGGTATTTCACTCGGAAGGCGTACATGGTGAGCCCAGTCGAACCCCAATTCGCCACCGTAACGTTTTGGAATGTGTGGCTTACGCGGTCTTTCTTTCTTGCTGGCCGCCAGCCACGGAACATCCATAGTGCACACCGCACACAAGGCCATATATGTGTTTTTCCAATGAATTTGTTGTGGTCATGCCCTGATGACAACGAAAACTCCACAATCCCGGCAGGCTACGGAGCAGAAACGATGCGATAATCGGACATGACATGTACGGAGTCCGAGCAACTTCCTGGATTACAACCGGAGGCTACTACTTTGGTGAAAAATCAGTTTCTTGGATGCTGACGCCCCATTGCAAAATACTATTTTTGCACTAAGGTAACGGTGACAATTCTAGCTGACGACTCACCATCTTGCTCAACATCGATCCCATAAACAATACCTACAACGAGAGGGTCAACCCTTGGCTTCCCCTAGACAGACCAGAGCGAAGAGAGACAGTTGTTCCTCTTGACTAATGATACTATGGCTCCACGGACGGGCTGCGCCGCATCGGGAGAATTTCCGTTGTAGTCTCGAGTGAGAGGCTAGCGAGTTTGCGGTTCCCCTTTTGATTTTCCGCTCGTGATTGTTACAATAACTACCACCAACTCTCAGGCATCAACATCGGTGGCGCGCTTATAATCAACTAAACACAGGATGCTCAGTATATCCAAAGCCTTGCGTGCGGCGGTGGCTTATCATGAACCGTACTCGGACGTGAGCCGGTACCTCCTTTTGCGACACCTAAAGCTGTTGTGTCAGGAAACGAACGCTCTGTACTTGGTAGGACCTCTCCGTCTGTACGGCTTATTGATCCCCAAGAATGGCAACGGTTCGGAATACCAGACGCTGACGCTCCTCGACACCGAGCGTTCCTCGAATTCGAGTGAAACAGTTCGCGGCGTCGCCAAGGAATGATCACTGCTTGATGATGAACCTAGTTCGTACTCTTTTATTGTCGCATCAACTCGGCATCGTTTGTACTTCATGTTAACGCAGCCTTACGCAGTGCATGTTCAGAGGCAATAACATGCCATATAAATTAGGTGAGGACACCATTCTGATTCTCATAGTTTCTGTATGTGTCCCAACATCATTCATATGAACACGTCTACCTGAACTAATTTCATATCAATATGTTGTCCATGTCTCGCTTCATGGTTTCTCTCGCTATCATCGGTATTACTATTCCTGCAGTACCCTCTCGCCGTTCCGGGGAGTTCTGGGAAGGGTTGGAACATGAAGAAATAGACTTAGGAGATCTAGCACCCTCTCGCCGCTCTGGGGAGCTTTGGTTAGGAGCGGAACATGAAGAGGTAAATACAGCATCTTCTCGCCGCTCCGGGGAGCTTTGGTTGGAGGCGGAATGTGGAGTTCTGGCACCTTCGCGCTGATCTGGTGACCTCTGGCATGGAGCGGAACATGAGGAGACTTTCCATTCCACCGATGATTGAGGTTAGTTCCTGCGCGAGTCTCACGAATCTCGTCCTCACGCATTACCTGTGACATGTCTGAATTAGTGATGGGCCCCACGTTCTTGTTGATAGGCAGGCATTTATAACAAGTGGGCGGCTTGGAGGCTCTTATAGATATCTTATTCCATTACCAACAATCCTCATATTCATCCTACAGCAGGAGCTGCAAGCACCACTAGATGTTGAAATTATTTATGATTTTCGAATTCTCATGCATGCATGGGTACTTTCAGGAGATTCACATCTAAAAAAAAATCACACAAGCTAGGATGGGAGGTGCGGTCGAAATGGCGAATGCACCAAGTCCTAACAGACCGCTCGGTGATCCACTGATTTATTTTCAAACTTCAATTGCCAACAATATCAATGATGCTCGTAATAACTTAGATAAAGTACTGTATTACATGTGTGATACAACAAATGTGATTATCTTTGCTCTCATCGCCATCGCTGTCATTGAGGGCGCATCAAGATTCAAGAACTTCACTGAGGAGGGCGGGTATCGTTGTGGGGGGTATCGCATGCTGTACAATCTCGTCTACACGATTATTACATACACAAACTGCCCGTCGGTAGAATCAGAACGATGTGAGAATTTGTTCCTGTATAATCACCGTCAGCGTCACGAGCGGTTACAAAAAAAGCAAATAAACTCACTCGGTAACACACTCCCTCAGCAGCCCACTCGAAGTTTTGAACTTGTTCCTCGAAGGAAAAGATAAGTTCACTTCAATCGGACCAGCATCCTTTCGCTTGATCAGCAAGTCGATGATCATATCCGTCAACTCGATGACACTAGGGATATTTGTCAAATGGACGGAGATTTCGGGAGCGGGTAACGGATCTTTTGGTGCGGTAAGCATGAGTACGGGGAAGAAGAGAGCGAGGTCTGGGAAAATAAACATACCATCAAAACTTGTTTTTCCGATCCTTCCTCGTATGAGATCCAGACGGGCCTGAATATCTGACAGACCCTGTATATTAGAAGGCTTGAGTTTCTTCTGTAATGCCTCAAGTCGGGCCACTTGTTTAAGGAGGAAGGCAACGCGGTTGGTTTCAGCCTCGCGTTGTTCTTGGGTAAGAGGCGTTGGCTCTGATCTGAGTGAAGGGTCTGGAGATAAAGCTTTGGCTTGGTTCAAAGACTGTAGGCAGTAGGTGAACGTACTTGCGTCTTCGGTATTCCCGCCTACCACGTGGGTATCCCCGCTTGCAAATTTGGCATCCTCGCCTGTGACTTGGATATCTCCACCTGCTCCTTGAATACCCTCACCTGCACCCTGGTCACCCTCCCCGTCTTGTTTACTTGTCCCTTGCTCTTGGCTATTATCCACTGTCTCTCGAGCTCGTTCTGGGATATTCTTGCCCGTGCCTTGGGTACAATCCCCAGCGTCTTGAGATGCTGTTGTTTTCTCTTTGGTGTCATCACCTGCTTTTTGTCCACCCACGTCATCCACATCTCCGGTTCTATCGGTTGTAATCGCCTCTTGTACTTCCCCATCGACAGCCCCCTCCTGCCATTCTCCTTCTGCACGATCCCCAGCAGCTGGCAGCTCGGCAACGGCACATTCACCACCCTCCGCGACCTGTTCGCCTGCCCCGTTCCCATCATCAACGCCTGCACCAAAATTCGCCTCACGCGGATGCACAGGCGACTCGACTTCTTTAAATGGTGGTGGCGGATCGTCATAAGTATCGACACCGGCGGTATCTAAAGGATCAAACTGCCCCGCGGCCTGAGATCTATTACACGCCCCTGCATCTGGGAAGATTGAGTCTGGTTCAGTAGGTGGAGATTTGAGCATGGGACGAATTGGGTTCGCGGGGTCGTAATCGGTAGGGTTGCGGATGGAAGTGGATGTAAGACCTGGGCTTGTACACCTCGATTTTGGTGGTTTGGGCGTGGACGGCTTGGATGGTGGTATCGGTGTGTGAGTCCTGGAGAGAGGCGCAGGTGTGGGAGACTTTGATGGAAGCGCAGGTGCAGGTGTGGGGGTCTTGGATGGAAGTGCATTGCTGGATTTCACGTTTGGCTGCAAATTTGGGGTCTGTCTGGCCAGGGGCGCTGGCGTTGGCGGTTTGGTCTGGGGTGCTGAAGCGGGCGCTATGTTTGGGAGAGCAGCGCGCGTATTGGATGGGGAGAGTGGCGTACTCAACCCAAGCGCTGAGCTCGCGCGCACACCGTTACTGCCGGAGTGTGCTTGAGGCGTACCGGAGTGTTGAGGTATCTGCCTGCTTGCCTGTATGGCAAACCCGCCGATTCCAGCAGCACCATCGGACAGGATAGTCTGTTCAGGGTGACGAAGCATGGAATGTTCCCATTTGCTGCTGGCCTGGTGTCCTGTCAAATTCGATTGGTTACCAGAGGTAGGAGCCTGCCCCACTATCCCTGCCGAGCTCGCCCGTTGATGGGATTGCGCGCGCACATTGCAAAAATCAGGACCTCGGTCCAGACCAACTTCCCCGACGTCCGTGCGGGCACTTTGGCTCAATATGCCGCCGCCAAAGGCGGATATCAGGCTCCTCACACGGGAAGCAGGACGTAATTCAAGTGGTGGAACTGGCGGCGCATGGACAGAGAGATCAATCTCAGAGTCCGAGATGTGGGGGAGTGCTCCTATGCGCGCGCGGGGGGTAGGGGAGATGATTTCGAATGCGGCTACAGATGGAGTGATGTTGAGCACGCTGAGGTCTTCCTGCTCCTGCTCTTGCATGTGGGACGGCATAGCGGTATGTACCCGGTTGCCATCTTGGATCGGTATAGGGTCGCGCAATGAAGGATCAGAATCAGAATCGTTAGAGAGAAGGGGTGGGCGGTGAGAGGAAGAATCTGGGTTGAAAAAAGGAGGAACGTCAGGGTCGACATCGATATGAATGAGGGCTGGGGAGGATCCTGGAAGAACTTCACGCGTAAGAATATTCGTCATAGAAGGTGTTACTTGGCCGGAGAGCGAGCCTGATGTTGAGCGTCTCTGAAGGATCGGGGCTGGGGAAGCTGGCGGGGCAGCGCGCGTGCTCGACACAATGGTGGATGATGGCGGACGAGACAACAAGCCCGGTACAGCATTTGCAATAGATAATTTTGGGACCTGTATATCATTCTCGATCCTCCATCGTGGCATGGATCTCCTCATAGCTTTGACATCTTTCCTTAGCGCCCTGTACACATGCCTCAGCCCTGTCTCTCGCCACACGCTAGGTGCTAGGTCAGCAAGGAGGAGCCCGACGACCGTCCATGCGCCAGTGAGGGCCAAACGGACTAGCGAGCTCGTGAGCAAAAAGTCGATCACAAACCGAGTAGCAAGGGCAAGATATGCATCATTGGGATTTCGCCGATTTTTATGGAGGAAATGCGAGAGCACAAAACCTTCCCAAAGCCCGACAAGTGTACCTTGAATAATAGTCAGATGGGCCATATCAACTTGTAACAAGACGCACCAGTGAGCCTATAATCACTGTCAGTCAATTTGTCGATGACAGTGCGTAGAGCGAGCCCAACACCGATGGCGATAACATTATCCATACTATCACATATGCCGTGGATGATGACGAGCGTGGACCTTGCTGCCTTTAATTTGTGATCGAACAACGATCCGATCGCGAGTCGAGGCTTCAATAAAGTATTGCACGGACCTATATGAGCAAATAAGAACAAATAATGTGACGATTCTATCTTGACTTGACCGATTGCTTAATGTTTTGATTCCGGTCGAAAGCAAACACAGCACAAGGAACTATCAATATTCTACCGTGCGCTAGCAAATCCCCCCATAGACAGACTTTCTGGTACAGGCCCACCGCAGTCATATGTTTTGTCCTCTGTGACAACTATTTCTATCTCCCCGCCCACTCTGAATGTATCATAGAAATCAATGTAACACCTACTTTTCGCAGGCACCCCATTGATTGTCACGCTTTTCACGTACGCAGGCACACCATCAGGTATCGGGTACGCCACAGACGCAGGGGAATAGTTGGTAACCGTTACCGTAGTGCTGGTGTTGAGGTAGGTATTGTGGATGGTATATTTTGGCGTGAAGGGGGAGATAATAAGATAGTGCGTCGTTGAGGGAACTGCGCCCGAGTTAATTCATGGGTGGGCAAGCGAATGAGGAGCATACCTGGGTACAATCCTAAGAGATGGAACCCGAGAAGCGTTGCCATTGCGGCCTGATCGTCGTTTCCAGGAAGGCCCGCGATGTCTGGGTCTAACTCAGAATCGCTCCATATCAGCCAGCTTCTCGATTCTTACCAGTATTAAAGTTGTTTATGACAACATCGCGAACACGGTCAACAGAGCGCCAAGGTTGGTTTATATAGTGGTATCCGATGGGTGTCTGCTCAATAGGTTAGCGCCGTTTCAACCTTGTATATCAGAGACTAACCTGGAAAGAAGGTTCGTTGCCTGCTAGGTAATATCCGCCCTGGATGTCAACAAGGTAAATGTTAGTTAAGACGACCCGCAGGATGGACCCACCTCAAAGAAATGGTCGAGTCGATCCGCGAACGTTATATTTCCTCCCATGAGCTCAATCAAGTATCCCGTGTCATGCGGTGCGTACCTGTTATTGTCCCTCGTAAGGCGTCCAACACTACTCTACGCAAGAATAGAGAAACTCACCAGCTATACTCCCATGACGAGGATTCGTAGAAACCGCTCTGGTTATCCTCCTGAAGCGAACACTCTGGACTGCTCCTAGTGTCCTTCGGCGAGCAGTCGACAGGATCGGTATTATAGAAGGTTCCATTGGAGAATCTCTTCTGCATAAATCCTGCGATGACAATGTCAGGATTGACATCCCTATCACCCGCACATCGCCTGCAGACATACCTTGGTATCCATCACTGTCCACAGTTGCGTCCCAGACATTGCGGTACCACTGTGAAATTTGCGATCAGCGCCTTTGGACGGCACTACTGTTTGCTCACATATGATCGGTTCGTGTAGTATTCAACATCGTCCGTTTTGCCAAGCACTTGTGCCACCTGGCGAATAGCGAAGTCCTCGAATGCATACTGAAATGGATACAACCAGATCTTGAGACCGAAAACACCAGCATTGATCACAGAAAATTTACCTCAAGAGTTCTACTTCCC
Organism: Suillus brevipes Sb2; assembly: GCA_011800875.2. NCBI lineage: Eukaryota > Fungi > Basidiomycota > Agaricomycetes > Boletales > Suillaceae > Suillus > Suillus brevipes. Next base: position 72,341 of record JRHT02000062.1, on the reverse strand, counting down.
TCCCTGGTCTGTCTGCCAGTGCTCCCAGTGTCGAGAACAGCAAATGGTACGTAGGAAAATTGCCTGAAAATCTGTCTCAGCCCTCATTCCTGACACATCATCAACGAATTCACGCACTTGTAAACATCCACCTGCCTGCCCAATGTATTCCATTCGGGCGGATTCACCTGCCCATCCGTGACGAGGGCAGCGTATAGCTCGTCGAGGTCGATTCCCAGCGCTTGCGCCTCATTGTGATAGTTCACCGCAAACTGTGCGACGATGTTGTCACCGCTTGACCCACCCTGGGTCCACCCAGGCAGATTGTTTGCGCGGCATTCCGGCATCCAGCCGAGTTTACGCCAGCCGTCGATGTAGGTGTCCACGATTTGTGCGAATTCGACCGGGGAGTGAAGAGTCATGAGGGGGTAGAATGTTCGGAACTGTGCATGTGGGTGAGTAAAATTCTGACATCACATCATTGCTACCCACCGTGTCCCAGCTACAGTAAAGAGAGTCAAAGTAGAAGGATGTCGTGTTCGCAAACGCGCCTTGAGTCTCCAGAGTAGCATTATTCTGCAGAAAGACGGTTAGCTCAACTTCGCCACGATGTTTCACACCTACAGGAGTCAACGACGCTCGATACAGCGACGAATACAGCATCTCTGTCACATTGGGAGGCGTGTTTACAACATCGATTTCGACCTTGCTGAGCTTCTCCTGCCAAAGAGCTTTGGATGCCTTCTGGATTTCCTCAAAGGAACTTGTGCCGATTTCCTCCTCGGCGTTTGCGCAGGCCTGGTCCGTCGACACGAATGAAACACCCACGCGAAGAATCACTTCCTCTGGGTTACCCTCATATGAGAAGAGTGCACCTGATTGGTAGGGTGTACCGCCTATCAAGTTCCGAGAGAGGTTGAGGTGGGTCTGACCGAGTCCTTTTGCGTCAAGGCCGTAGCTGATGAGCATATCGTTAACTCGAATACTCCAGCAGCGCGAAATGCTCACATATCACCCGTCCAGACGCCATACTCACTCAGCTTTTGAGTTCCGCTGTTCAAGAGATCATAACAAGCAAATGCTTGGTAGTGGTAAGAGCCGGGACCGAAGCTAACAAACAATCAAGCTGCTTTACTACGTTACTGACCAAAGGACATTCAATGCTTACCTGGAGCCGTAGTGGCCTCCTATTGTAATACGTCCATTTTCCGGGTCAATATCGAGGGTCCCTCCTGCAAATGACGCCGGCAAGTCATTGGCTAGGTCGAGCACAAAGTACGGTTTCGCCCCTCCTGGGAATGTGAAGCGTTCTAGCCCAGCACGACGCGTCGATGTGGCTTCCATCTTGATATCATTATCTAAAGTCAGCGAAAAGTAGCCCGGGTACGCGTCTGTCGCGCTCATTTCAGCTCATACGACTTCCATGCAGCACATGACGCCATACCATCGCTATCGCTCTTCCTGTACCTCTCACGCGCCTGCAGCGTAGTCGTGCACGTGTCGAATCCTGAAGGACAAAGGAGGGGCATGATCTCGAAGTTACCATACGTCCCGAGGGATGACCCAGTGCCACTGTCATGCAAAGGGCTCATGCCACGAGCTTTCTGGGATGGATCCGAGATATACCCTACGAACAATTCATCACGGGTTGTAAACGGAAGCGTGCAAGACCTGCGGAACAACTTACCCGCTGGCGCGTAACCCGTAAAATCGGTGGTGAACTTGACCTGGGAATAGGTGTGAACATTGTTGCCACGGTGATGCTCGAATTGAGACGTACCATTCCGAAGGGCACTGACGCGCCCGGGCTGCGTAGCAGGCGTTATTCGACGACTCACGACGCGTCAGGGAGGGAAACTTACCAAACATCCCCATAATTGGTGTAATCTGAGAAATAGCTGTCAGAACACGCGAAGCTGCCGAAAAAAACGATCTACCAGTTCCGATGAAAGGATTCACGAAAGCAGTGTAGTCAATATCCGTGGAGTTGGAAACCTGGGTAGCTGCAATAGCAGCACTGATACGTACTTGAACTTCTGGCGAGGGCTGAGCGTATGTCGAGATAATGCACACCGCAACAGCAGATGCAAGTAGCCAGCCAACCATGATCACAACCAGTGTAGTTCGGTTCGTGTTGTGGAGAAGCTAGCTAACGCTATATAACAGCGCTTATGCAGATCTTCCGAAAAATTTATGTGCATTCATTTAACCACCCGAACACTGTCGGAAAACGGCATCAGCACATGGAAATGTTTCACCTTACGTGGCATCTGGAAGAACCTGATAGTATGCAAGCCGGCGGGGCTTGAGTATATTCATGACGTGGTTTTGAAGGCATGAGAATCCATTGTTGTGGCCATGCCAAGCAGAATACGTGATGGTATATATGGAGATGAAAAGTACAAGCATCAGTCTGCTACAGTGGCACGTTCAAGTCGGGACATTGTCGTGTTGAACGGAGACAACCTCAAGATGAAGCCGTCACACCTGAGGCCTGAGGGTCGAGATGCGATTTGCCACGTGTCGTGGCGAATACCCAATGTTTGCCAGAAGTCTGAGGCTAAACCTTGTTAGTAAATTAACAAAGCATTGAAATGTAAACCCACGCAGGTCAGGGTAAGCCTTGACTCTCAAGTTGTTTGCGGGCGATGCGTTCGAGTTCCTTGCAAACGAGGTCGAGGCCTATTCCATCACCACTCCAATAGAATTTCTCTTCCTCCGGAAGCTTTGATAGAACATATTCTGCTGCATCACCAGGACCTCTACCAATGCCAATACGAAATCGATGAAAATGGGTTTCGCCTCCGAGTGCCGATATGATACTACGGACACCATTGTGCCCATTGGCAGAACCACCTATTTTTGGAGACAAAGCCTTCGGTTTATGAGACAGTGAATCGTGAATAATGATCATTGCATCTGAGGCTTTGACAGACTTGCGGAGAGCTCCTGCCACTGATGGACCGGTAATATTCATGAGAGGTTCTGGCCAAGTATTCAGTTCCATTGAGAAATTAAAACAGTTTAATTACTAACTCGGTTTCAGGAGTATCAGGGATACGGCAGTTTCACCTAGTGTGACCTTTGAATGTCCAGTCACGCCGCCCATCGTCCTGTCAGTGGTCATATGTACATGCAGTCTTGCGGCTAAGGCATCAATTATGAGGTGCCCAATGCTGTGGTTTCGGTTAGTATTTAACGTCAGATGTCGACTGTATGCGATGGAACTCACCTATGGCGGGTCTGGGGAAAAGGAAGATTACCCAGACCTACGACAAGTAATTGGGGAAGTCCTGAAGCGACATTCATCCTGGGTATTGGTGTAGTTGGTTATTCTGAAAGTCAATCGGAATGTTTAATAAGCTCTCAAAAGCTCCTTGAGTCATAGCTGCAACCACGGCGTCGGGCAAGTCAAACTGAGCGTGACCGACCAAATGTGACCCAAGTCTGTCAATGGGATGTGACAAAGGCCCGAGGAAATACCATATTTAGAAATATTGATTCCGACCTGAGTTCCACCAGATAGAGGCGAGGCTTCCAGTGGTGTGTTCCTTCCTTCCGTCTTCCGTCTTTCTTTTTATTTCACTCAATGTCGTCGACTGCGACGGAGACCAATAGTGAACTCCGTCCTCGTTACAGACGTCGCTTTTCAACGAATGATGCACAGCGTAACCTTCGTCTGGCTATCTGCCAGCGCCTGCCTCATTCACTTGAGGCACTCGACCTCTCATCTAACTCAGCTAAAGAGACTTTTGCTGCCCTCAGATACCTCGTCTTATCGTATTTAGAAGACATCGAGATGCGATTGGCCAAACTCGAGTCTCCAATCACACCGATTACTGACCTTCACCTCACTGAGGCTTTGAAGACTAAGGGTGGCCACTCCGTCGAAGAAGCCAGACAGTGGGCCAAAGATGCCCTCGAGATGCTCCGCAGTATTCGAACGGATGTATGTTCTCACTTCCCGGACCTCCATCTTCCGGACATGTCTCCAGTAAAGTCTCATCTCCCCGAACTTCCCGATGTTCCTTCCCTGAGCGACGTGCGTTCACGTTTACCTGATATTCCAAGTGTTCGTCCACATATGGCAGCACTAGCTCCGAGCGACATCACATCGCTGTTGGAACATGCTCGCTCCCGCTTTTCCGACTTTGACTTTTCTGGTTATCTGCCAACTCTTTCCGCTCGCCTCCAGTCATTCCATGCGCACCTACGGTCATTCAATCCTCGCTCTAATGAACTTCCATCTGTCCCAGGAAATTCCTGTATATCCGGCCTCATTGATTCCATCATGTCCTCCGAACTCATCACTGAACTATCTGATGATGTCACTGAAGCAGAGGCTATGATAGAAGTGGCGGCAAAGGACATTGCTCGTGCAGTAAAACAATCATTCCAAGGTTCACGGCTAATTAAGTATGTCGACCTTCCGCCAAAATGGCGAAATAATCCATTTGTCCTCGGAGGCTATCGGTATGTAACAAGCCCCTATCCTCCTTGCAACTCGTTTATTCGTGCATCAGGTTCATCCCTCTAGAAAAATGGCCGCTTATTGTTATGTCGCTGTTCGCTGTACACAATGAAACCCGTATGTTATTTCCCTTATAAATATTGTCACATCCTGACTATCACAAAGTAAACATACACACGCATCTCATTCCATTCGTTCTTTGGCTCATCAACTTGATATCCATATTTAACGCATCGACTATCGTAGACACCCCGGAGGTGGCATTTATTTCATTTGCTCTTCTGTGCCTTTTCAGCAGTGTGCTCTGGCACACCATGGCCGGCTGCGCACATCCTCAGGGCATGGAGCTTTGTGCACGGATAGATTATGTAGGTATAGGATGGTGAGTACAGTCAGGCGCTTCTTAAATTTGCTGATTTACTTACATCCTTCCAGGCTTATCAGCGCCTCAGTTGGCACCGTCGTGTATTATGGCTTCCAGAATTGTCATCCAGACGTGGGAAACGCATTCCTTGTATGTTGCTTGATGACTGGGATTGCAGGGAATGCATTCCCATTCTTTGAATGGTTCGATCAAGCCGAGTATAAAGTGATACTGTTTTTTCTTATTTGAATTTCTTACTAATTTTAATCCCTTAGCACTGTCGCATTGCATTCTTTTTATCCCTGGCATTTACCGCCGCCGCTCCGATGGCAGCTCTTGCATACCTCCAATCACCTGCGGAGATGCTTGCTTTCGTTAGTGAGTCCTTTTCTCTACCATACTCTGTGACTTCTCCCGTGCTGATTAACTTTTCTAGACCCCATTTGGCCCTCCATCACATCATATCTCATCGGCCTCGTCTTCTACGCAACACACATCCCGGAACGCTTCTTTTCTGAGCGGTACTCGCACTGGCTGGACTGGTGTGGTGGCGGTTCTCACGCAATCTGGCACATTTTCATTGTCATTGCTATCGGCCAACACCATGCTGCGATCGCAGAGCTCCGACACGGCGTTGAGTGTCATGCTGTTTCGTGATGCTGATTTTTTATTGGACTGAATGCGTTTAGAGGAGTATAGGTGACTTGCTGTCACCTAAGCATAAGTTTTACATACACGTCGAGGTATTTACGCATTTTTAATTCGTTTTTTTCGTCCATTGTTTTGCTGTGTAACACGACGATCTGATACGAGACAGAATACACGTGTGTGCCTGCATGCAAAGAAAAATACAAAGGTATAGCAATTGCAAAAAGTGAGAATTTCCAACGCGATCAACTTTTGAGATGAAATGCAATGAGCTTCCTTGTTGCCATCTCCATGACATGGCAAGATGATCCAGCCGCGACGTGAAATCAGCAGACTCCACGAACGGAACCTTCTAACCACTCCGGATCCCGCTAATTCTCGAGACCGGCAGGCTCCGACACAAGTCATCCTGTATCATCATGATAATCAGTTATTTAGGTTTGGCTCACATGTACCTTTAGAGGAGCGTAGATGATCGATATCGATGATCTTCGATCTTTCCTAGTATACACCTCCTTAATATGTTTTCGTGCATATGTTCAGCGGTGTAGATGTGATGTGAGATAGAGTACAAGTGTGCGAACAAGTGAAGAAAAGGTATAACAACGAAAGCGAGAATGTCCAGCGAAATTCACTATGCGAGCTTACTCTCCCTTTTCGCTTGTTGCACCTGTGCCAAGCGGTGACTGCGTAAAGTCATGGATGTGCCCTGGGCAGCCTTCTTTGTGGCCGCTGTGGGCACGGAAGGAGCTACAGCAGCCTGAGATAAGGCTATTCGCGTGTCATCCGATGCAAATCCGGGAATGCGGATATTGTGGTTGCGTTCTGAGACAGGGCGATGAGTACTAGCACGAGGAAGAATGAACTGATCAGACTTACCAAGGTGAAGCTGAAGGTCTTTGACTTCGAGCGTGTCGCCACCGCGATGTTTTGCTAGTCGACAACCAAAGTTCGTGACCGAGTCGATGAACTCGTCGGCGATTTGAAGAAGTAGCTGTAAATGGTACAATAAGGGACATGTCAAGGCATTTGAGTGCAGCGACCTACGTCCTCCACCTCAGGCTCGATCCGAACATTGGGATCAACACTTGAGACGAGGTCTTGTATTGATCGTCTCATACTCTGATCTCCCGGGGTATTCTTTCTCCGTGAATGGTTATCCTCTAAACTGAGCATGCCAGCGTCGTCCGTAGATCGTGCGATCTGAGCAGGAGTACCTAGTCATACGGATCAAAATCAGTACTCGGACGGGACCGCCACTTTCCCGGCAAACAGTCGTGAGGAACTCACCAGACACTCTGCCACTAGTCATTCCGCCCGTAAGAGTTGGTCTTCCTTGCTGTGCAGCTGCCCACTGGACGGGCCCCGGATTGGCGGTGTTGAGAGTTTGGCTAATGGGATAGCCGTCACCAGGTGTAGATGTGAGAACAGGTGCTGGTGACCCGCTTTTAAAAGCGGTAGCAGTCGCAGCAGCAGCACCGGTCTACCACAAAAGGGATGAGACAAAGGAGGTTCCTACCCTTTGAGTCATACCTTTGTACCACCATTCGCGGTTGAAGTCCCAGTCACGCTTCCCGAAGCAGCACTGGTCGCGGACTTGTGTTTTTCAGCGTAATCTTTCAGCTACAGATAAGACGCCCAGGTGAGATAAATAAATCTCACTTGGTTTAAAAGCCGACGGACCTGCTGGATCTGTACGGCAGTGAGCTTGCCCTGCCGCATGAGCTCGCCAAGTTGGCCCATGTTCTGCTCGAGGAGCTGGGCTATGCGCGTGCTCGATGCTGCTTCGCCATTTTGAGTTTTAAAAGCACTAGTCAGGGCGGTTATGATGCTCGCGGGGTTTGGAGGAGCCGCTGTTGATGCTGCCTCGTTCGTCGCCATTTGTGATTTCTCCTCCTTGAGTGTTGTCCAACTCTGTGAGGCGTGGCGCAAGCGTGAGAAACCTTTACTCCTTCCATGGCCTCAATGATAACTTTGTCTTTTTATAGCACAGTACAATGTTTTATTTTATTTAATCCAATGGACATCCTCCTCGGTGCGCGTTCACCAAGGTTTAACCGGTGTACCATTAATATTTGCAGCTGCATGACAGAATGAGGAGCCCTAGTGCGAACTACTGATAATTAAGCATCACGATTATTAGATCAAGCTTCGAATCCAGTGATTCACAAAATATATCAAGTATGTTACAAGTGTATTACGCCCAAACACGCGCCGACTCCGTGTCAGCACACGTTGAGGGGACTTGGAACAAGCAGTAGGGGTGGAATGGTGGGTAATTATAAATAAGTATCAGTGGGATGACGATGCGCTGGAAGGATAGCTACTGATATGTACTCAGTGTCTCAAAAGCCTATCATGATAGGTTGGCATCGGATGAAGCCGCTTGAGAAAATAAGTGTAAACGAGGGGTGATGATATAGAAGATGGAGTATAGAAGTGGTCAAATGACCAACATGAATACTGTACATGTGAAAGTGAGCATATCCTCGGTGGATGGATCCGAAGAAATGCCATGCTAGATGAAGATATACTGCGCGATAAAGTTGAACCTACGGATGCGAGTTATGCGTTGTTATTAGCATAGCAGTAAAGAGTGACAGGTGCTCGACCACGATAGGATTTACTGATGGTTAACCCAAGAAACTCCCGGAACACGCCGAGGAACAATGATACGAAGGATCTGTCCGTCAAATTCAGCGCGTACTTGCGCCAGATCAGCATCGTATCCGAATAACACGCGACGTTCGAAGTGCCCTACATTAGGAAATAAGGACACTATGGATTGAATAGAAAGATCGACAGCTTACCGCCTTCAGGCTCCCATGAATCAGCAACGACGTGAAGTATACGACGCCTACGGGTGGCGATCGTACTGAGAAGGTGATCAATGAACTTCCCGAAAAATTAAGATAATTAAAAACTCACATGCCATCCCTTCTGAAGCCAGGGAGTCGCACGACCAGCCGATACTCCGACGGCGAAGTCTCCACGGCTATCCAAGTATCTGGGGGCGGGGCATGGCAAAGAAATGAGTCGTATGGAGCACGTCTATCGGCATCTTCTCCACAGCGTTCAGCTTGTGTCGGCGGTGTCAAAATTACTGGCGCCTCGGGAGCAGGATACGAGCATGAATTAGAAGATGACCTTGATAAAGCAGGTGGGTACATTTGGGTATCCGGGGAAAGATCGGGCGTATAGGGCGGAGGAGGCGACGATGGGATGGGCGCACATGGCCAACCTGCCTGCGAGGAACTATGTGCATTGGACAAAGACGGCTCATTAAATTGCGGATCATTGGGTACTGCATTAGTTTGGGGTGGCACGGGCAGTGGTCGCCGCCCGGGTGCCTCCGACGGTGTTTGACCGTCACTTATTGAGGGTGAAGCTGAACCATCCATCCGGGGCAGAAGATTGTAAGGCGTCTGCAGTGGCAAAGGCAGACTCATTGCGGAACCACCATCTATCCAGTTGGTGGGCTGCGTAGACATATGACTGTCAGGTATTGAGTATGGTCGTGAGAACGGAAACACAGGCGCCGCTGGTGTGGGTTGAGTTTCCATAATATGTGACGAGAACTGATGATGAATAGCTGCTGAGGAAGGATCGGGAGTATCAGGTTGATTGCAGCCCGAATGATCTGAAGTGTTCATGTCCGGTGATAAGTCCGGTGTGTGTGGGATAGGTTGCAGCTGAGTTGACGCTGACAAATGAAGCGACCCGGTGGAGCTATGATCCAATCCAGTAGAATCGTCACTGTGGGCATACCGTAAGACACTGGCAAAGGATCGAGAAACACCAAGACGTACCCTTTCGAGCCAAGTAAACTTGCCCTTGTGTTGGAAGCCGTAATTGGGAATGGATAGGCCGTTAATTGTGAAGAGCACGTCAAGGGGGAGGATGGCAGGGGAACCTCTCTAGGCGAATGGAAAGAGGCGTGTCGCTTAGAAAAGGACGACCGACGAGATGGTGGTGGCGGCGAACGGGGGAGGTGCAGATATTCTAGGGAAAAATGGACATAACAACAGTTCAGCAAAAATTACTAAAATATTTGAATCGAAAAGTTACGAAGACAAATTGAGTGAGAAGCAAACAAAATTAGGTCTTTAACCGTATGACGACAGCACGGATATATCCGGTTCCTGGGAAATCCTGAAACAGGTCCATGGGAACGAACGAATGGGTAGAAAAATGCCGGGGGGTTAAAGAGCCGCAAACAGAAGAAGAGACAGAGTAATAAGCATGTTGACGAGACACGAAAGCGAATTCGAGCTGAAAGCAGAGAACACCAATATGGTTGTGTAGCCAAAGGAGACGGCCAAGACCAGAAGAGTCGTTTGAGTGGAAAATGTCATCGAGAACCATCACGATTTTAATTTACAGCGCAACGAAAGCGAACAAAATGTAAGACGTTGTCAAGGAGCAGACGATGCCCAAGACAGCATAGAAAAAACAAAGAACCCTTTCGAAAGGGAGTCTGCTCAATAATTCTTACCTGATGTACGTTTACGATTCTGGGAGATCATGGATTTCTCTGAATTAGGGGCAGCATCAGACGATGCATCACCATTTCCGCGCATTTCTGGGGTAGGTCGACGGAAGTGCCACTCGAACGAACTTGTGGGCGTCGTCTGAAGATCGTTGCCACAGGCCGGATGATTTATGTGATCAGAAAGTAGATGAGCCGCAGAGCGAGAGTCGAGACCGAGGGAAGCAGGAGGGGAATGGACTGTTGTGCGGCTTTGATTCAGCCACTAAGTAGGCAGTCGACTGTGGTAGTTGATGCGGCAAAGTGGCAGCATTTGAAGAGGGATATTGGCTATAGCGGGTGGAGCAGGTTTAAGTGGCGTGAGATCCCGAGGAATGTAGCAGTCGTGACGTCACAACCTAATCATGATCACTACTAGTGGTGTTCTTCAAGGAAAGCTATGTTCGACTCATCCAGTAGATCTTGCTGTATTTAATGCTGAAGAACCGATGCAGAACCAGCTTTACATTAATACTCGAAGCACTAGCTAGATTGAATTGAACCCCACAGCATTTCGAATTTGGGAAACGGCGTTTGCCGGTTTTGTTGTTCCGTGCTATTAATTGGTCTCCTTGGACTCGGAGGAGACTAACAGAAATCTCCAAAGCAAGGCAGGGAGCAGCGCCCCAAACTGTCAAACTCAAAACTCGGGCCCATCCTTGTTGCCAATGTCAAATACAGTTCAAGCTGATCGCCCTGCCGCGTGATGTATTTGATTTCGACCCCGGCATTCCAAAGTGGTTTTTTAACGACATCTTTAGATGCTTGGAAGTTGGGATCTCTAGGTCTTTTAATTCCGTGCTCTATCTCAAGCTGATAGTAAGTGGTTCACAAACTCTCATTCTGTGACCTATGGTATCCACTCCCTTGATAGGCTGATGCGTCAGTTTGTTTGGAGCAAAAATGAAAAGAGGAGCTGATATGAGAACGCTAACTTTATGTCAGTCCAGAACATATTCAGCACTTTGCCGGCATGCAGCTGTGTTCATTCAGGTGCGCCACTCACTATGAATATCGTACTAATATCCAACTTCTCTGCGGACTTAGGAGCCTGCCCCGAGATATGACAGATATCTTGGTATCACAGCACATCTACTGCTCACCTTTATACGTTCACAGACGGTCAGAAATCATTGTAGCATCTACGCGCACACTTTTCAATGGTACAACGCATGGGCTTTCGACAGGTGAGCCTAACGTCGAAAATTCTCCTCCCGCACAAAGCTGCATCGTGAGTGCATGATACAACTCACAAGTCAAGCGCGAGTTTCGTAAAATGGAGACCGCGGCACTCCTTAGATGCTTGTTAAAATAGTGTCTCAGAAGGGTTCTATATCAAATTGGTATGTTTGACACCCTGAAGGAGGATGCACACAGGTTTCGCTCGCCGAGCAGCCGAGCGGTTTATGCGACTTGTATTATCTTGGCGCCAAACTCAGGATTTGCGGCTGAAAATTTTAACCCTTGCGCGGTTGGTGGCGGTAAGCTCTGCTGAATTATTAGCCAATTAACTGAACGAGGAATTGCAACAGACAACACTGGGAGGTGGAAATTAGGAAGCAATGAACGACGATGCAGTCAAGTATTAACAACCTCACTAATATTAAAGTGTAGATTGCAGAGACTGAGCCTAAGATAGCTTATCCGTTTCGAAATCAGCGCGGAAGCCGCGTTTGTTTCTGACGCACTTTGTCGTGCATCTCGTCGATTCGGCCACGTTGCCCTGCGTGTCCCGGCTCAGTGTAGGCATTGGTTTCCGATAGTCATGCCTGGTAATCGAGGCATGTCAAACGTGAGTTAATACTATAGCATGTCTTATAGTACTCCACCGCGATGACAGATTTAGATTCTTGTCACCATATCACTATCTAGGTTTCAGCTACAGGAGCTTGCCCACATGCAGCTGGTCCCGCAGTTGGATCTTGAACGTGCCAGAGTCCTCGATGAGAGCCGACAGGACACCGCGGTTTTTTGAGTGCATTCAGTTCATTGTTTTAGAACTAACCTACTGATTGCCATGCCTTCAAGTTGCCAACCACAGACATCATTCATGGAACTGCAAAGTCGACAAAACGGCGCGGAGCCATGTTTTTGATCGGAAATTTCAGGTACAGAAGAACTAAGCTGAAGACAATCCGATAGCGTTCAAACTTCACCACATGCGGATCTAATAAGTGCTTTCATTTGTGAAAACCGGCAGGAGCCGACAAAACGGCACGGAACCTTTAATGAAGATGTGGGGATGCCCGAGGAAAGACCTTCTCGCTCGTCGTAGGAATTTCCCGTCCTGATACAATACTGGTTTAGATTGATCATGACAGGGTCACCCTCAGACTGTTTGGGGAAAGTCTACAATGAGACCAGCGCTTTGTGTACCGACTCGCCGGTTGTTACCAGGGCCTTGGACCTTACTCGCTTCACCAAGGTACATTGGTGAAGAATTCCTGTGTTCGAACGCTCAGTTACGGTGTGTTCTATTACTCACGATCTTGTGCTTACTGATCGCTGAGGAGAAGAAGGGGCAAACGTGGGATTGATGTTGACGCCTCGTATCCACCGTGACTATCGGTGCTCTGCAGCCAAGTCTTTGTGGAGTGAAGTCGGATTTCGTTCGCAGCTGCGTACCGATTCCAATGACGTCGTGCGATGCAAGTCAGAGCAGGAATTAAGCCGCCATGCACGTATGTTTTCGATCAATGTACGAAGAGGCGATACTCCGGCAGAATTCTGCATCCGGAACATTGAATGGGTTTTATAAATAAATGTGCTGTCGTCGGAGAGACAACATTTGCGTAGTAACTCCATCATGCGCGGCCACCAAAAGTGGTCGTGAACAACCATCTTTCTTCAACGGTTTAGGCTGGCTAGAGGAGACCAGTCCAAAACGTGCGTCCTAAGACAACTTCGCGTCGATGTTAACCGCTCTGCTGATTATATCAGGGTTAAACTTGTTTATACAAGTTGAATCGATTCGCAACGCTGGTCAAAATTTATCCTCCTGACTCAGCGTCATGCTAGAGGTGCCTTTCGATCTGGATACAAGTCTCTAACGGACGCGGCACACACTTGTCCTTTGAGCACCGCCTGTTTTTTCGTCAATATTTGATTTTTTTTGCTCGATTTCGGTCATCCTTTCAAAATACACATGCCAGATCCCGCAAACTCAAGCAACAATGCCAGCAGTTCTTCACGAACACAATCGTCCCTCAGCCTGAGGGAACCGGCCATACGAAGGACTTCGTTTGAAGGCGACTCTAATGCAACGAAATTACCCCAACAAATAATGGCGATAAGATGCCTTCGGGGCGTCCAAGACTTCAGAGCCGGTAAAGGCACCACATTTGGAGCTTCTATATCATCTCCGGCATCGTCAAGGGATGCTTACCCCACGACTCAAGTGAAGAACGCAACGTTGACCGCGCTGCTGGTTGCCATGTCCTCTATGTATCTGAATGATCCATAAAGGTACTCTTTCTGCCACTTAATTAAGTCTTTATGCGTTCATACGGAGCACCGGCGGTGCGCACCAGCTGGTTTCACTTTACACTAATCCTGCTCACAGTGCTCAGTTTGCATGAAGATTTTGGTTTAGGGTTGAGATATGTTTGCCCCCAACGCTTGAAGGAAGCCTAGGACCCGAGGTGTTAGTCATTTCTAACGTATTTATGCTATAGCCAACGTGGCCGCGGGATAGCAGGACGTCGAGATTTTTCAACTAAAAGGAAGACGGCAGCGGAAGATGAGATCAATGAGACAGGCATCGAAGTGGCAAAGACCTCGGCCACCGCTCGGTAAGTGCACCGCCACGAGGCTCTTCAGCAATGTTTCCACCACTCTCATGACCATGCTACTCGACTAATACTCAATATCGACATCTCCGACTTCAACTGGAGTCCTATCAGTTCTGACGCCTCCTCTGCTAAGAGTCCGAATTCTAGCCCCAGCTCTTCCGCCCACTTTTGGTCTGCGCTTCCCGAATCCCCATACACCAGTTTGGCTTCCTCATCTCCCACACAGAACTTGGCATCCTTGACAAGTGTTTTGTCATAAAACTTTAATCATGAATCAACTTAAATTTCGTGTCTTTGGTTTGCTGAGTGAGATGAACTCGAGGGTACTCATTGATATTGGACAGGAACATGTATGTAGACAGTGTACGTGCAAGGTAGGAGAAGAAGTGAATTTTTTAGTTGACTCATCATCGAAGAATGAATATGAAGTTGCCAGGTAGCGGTAACTGGGCGACGACGACTCGGAGCGCTCAGCGCGAAGGGGATCTACTAGTAGCGCGTGATGCGCTATTCCGACCGGCGGTGACAGCACAGCTAGGCTGCAGGGAGTGGGTGGTGTCAAAGGTTATAGGCAGAGATAGCGACGTGCACAAAGACCGCGAGCTCGACGATTAGGACGATGAAGACGACAAGCACAGCGACACAATTTGAATTTTCCGGGGTCCGGCCCTTACGTCAGGTGATGTCCCGAAAAGTTGATCTATTTCAGAACGCTTACTTCGTCACTCGTAAGGTCAAACGGCACGGCATATGAATATATACTACTAGCACTATATACCATTTGTACAATGTCTGCTTCGTCAAGTCAGCTGTCTTCCGCTTCCCCCCGCCTTTCCCGCCATGCTTCTGCTTGTTTACCCCAAGCAGACAGTATCTGCTCTCGCGTTTTGCCTTCTCTGCGCTGCTGGATATGTCCTTGCGGCGAGCAACGCACCTGGCCAGCCTAAACGGGCTGTGAAGGTCAACGCGTTTGAGCTCGTTGGAAACAGTATTGCCAGTGGCCAACAGGTACATCAGCCCGCCAGACTCTACTTGACTTGACTTGACTGGCATTCGACCCCAGGTATTCTTGGGCACCGAAGACAAGGTCTATATCATTGACAAAGCAGAAAACAACCCGACGCAAATCAATGGTCACCCTGCATGGGCTGCAGGTTCGTATCATTTCGTAACAATTCGGTCCCAGTATGCTCATAGTATTTTTAAGAATGGTCTGCTAGCTCGAAACAAACGCGTCCCATGGATGTTATCACGAATACCTTCTGCGCGGTGAGCTTATTTCCCTTCATCCGCATAAATATTCACGACAATGGGTTAGGGAGGAAGTGTTTTGGGCAATGGGACGTGGCTCAACGTTGGCGGGAATCAGGCGGTAACTTATGGTGGCGCTACTGCCGCGAGCCAACTCGGCGGAGCTCCCTATAATGATCTTGATGGCGGACAATCGTATGCAGTCGTTTTTTCCTTATATCTTAGGCTGATGAACCTGCCACGCCGCACCTCAGTATTCGGTACGAAATTTACTAGTTGACGTGGCACATTATTCTGAGCCGTTTCTAGGATGCTCAACCCGTGCGACAGCGGCGACTGCAATTGGTTCTTGGTCGCACCCATGACTACAAGGCGTTGGTATCCCACCCTGTGAGTATCTTTGCTGACATGTCATCCCGCGCTAATGAATCGCAGTACAACGCTTCAAGACGGAAGCATCATTATTGTACGGTTTTCACACTTTAATATACTTTTGGTCCGCTGACCCCTACAGGTTGGAGGATGTACATTTGGAGACTACGTTAACAGTGCAGGACAATCCAACCCCACGTACGAGTTCTTTCCCAGTCGTGGTCCGCCGATTCTCTCGCCTATCATTCAGAACACGCTTCCCGTAAACTTGTACCCCCTTATATGGGTCCTTCCATCTGGCAAACTCTTTATTCAGTCCGGCTGGAAAACGGTCCTACTTGATATGGACAAAAACATCGAGACACCATTGCAGGACATGCCAGATGCCGTTCGCGTATATCCTGCGAGTGCCGGAAACACGATGTTACCGTTGACCCCAGACAACAACTATACCGCCTCAATCATGTTCTGTGGTGGTAGCAACATTAGTACTGAGCGGTGAGTCCACACTCCAGACCGGAAGTCTCTGGGATAAATTAATACATGGATACAGATGGACCCAAAAATGGGACATCCCTCATTGGCCAGCATCTACTTCCTGTGTGCAGATTACCCCCGATCAGTCCCCGAATTACGTTGAATTAGACCCATTGCCAGAGGGCCGAACGATGGGAAACTTGATTCTGCTTCCTGATGGAAGAGTCTTGTGTTTAAACGGCGCAAAGACAGGTTAGTGCCAGAGTATTTCTAACACACTTCCGGTAATGTGCTTTTCCTGACATCCAGGTACTGCCGGCTACGGAAATAATAATTTTACTATCGGCCAGTCATACGCTGACCAGCCACATTTTACGCCGCTCATGTATGATCCAAAGGCACCAGCTACCAAACGCTGGTCCCTTGATGGATTCTCTTCGACTATCATTCCACGCATGTATCATTCCACAGCTACCTTACTTCCAGATGGTAGTGTTACTCTAACCAGGCCAGAGTCTCGCTAATTTATTTCTAGGTTCAGTCTTCGTAGCAGGTTCGAATCCCAACAGTGACGTGAATACCACCGCCCCCTATCCTACCGAATATCGAATCGAGCGCTTCTATCCTTCGTATTACAACCAACGTCGGCCGGAACCTCAGGGTCTTCCGAACCAGCTTTCTTACGGCGGCTCCTATTTCAATGTTTCGTTGACACTGGCAGACCTTTTTGGCAACGTGGACAGCATCCAAACAGCGAAAGTTATCGTTATGAGGACCGGGTTCTCTACGCATACGATGGTGTGACAAACTCAGTTGCTTAAATGTATAATCGATTGTTCATTTGCTACAGAACATGGGGATGCGCTCGGTACAATTACAGAGCTCCTTTACAGGAAATAGCGATGGAAGCGCAGTTCTTCATGTAAACCAGTTGCCTCCCAATGCAGCCATTATGCCTCCTGGTCCCGCCCGTGAGTCTTTGAATCCCCTCCATGATTTTTGAGTGACTGAGTTTCCGGTAGTGCTATTCGTGGTCGTCAACGGTGTCCCCTCAATCGGTATTCAGGTCATGTGCGGCTCTGGCAAGATCGAGAACCAGTCAACGCTACCTGTGCAAAACCTTCCGACCTCGGGCATCAATTCACAGAAGACGGGACAACAACAAGTCTCTGGTACAAGCTTCTTGTCCCATTCTGCCAAGAACTGGTTGGTCTTTATGATGAAATATGTTGGAGCGGTCTCCGCCATCTTGTTTTTGTGACTAGCGAAGCTGGTGCGCCTTGTGTTTGCTGTACTTTTGCATGATACTTTGCATGATACTTTTCGATGTCTTTGCATGAACTTTATGACACGGACGCTACAACGTATACCCAGTCGTGTACATTGACCATAGAACGCCTCGGTGATTCGAGTGCTGCCGGTGTTCGGATCGTGCCAAGATAAAGCTGGTTTGAAATTATGAGTGTAAGATACTTGAACCAACTTTTGCGAGTCCTCATGCAAGCAGTGCCAGAGCCTTGTACAGCCTAGTATAACGTATAAATAAAGAGTGCGGGGAAAGTCATAAGGTCAACTTTAACGTGCGGGGTCCGACAGTGGAAAGATATGTATTTGGTAAAATTTGATGTTACGTCCAAGTTACGTCTCAGATTACGTTCTTCAGCTTCTGCTGTCAATCAAGCTTAGCGCTGGTATAAATACTCAATTAACGTTCGTGCCAGCATGCAACGTTTGCAACAGCCGTTATCACGGGCTCCTACAACTACTATGCTTGAAGCATATCCGACGCCTGCTCCACGTCTGCCACAGTCGCCTCTTGTACAATCCGCCAAAATGCACGTCAAAAGGGTGACGCTGACTTCCAAGAAGAACTGGTGGATGGGTGAGTCGCTACGGCTTGCGTGCATTGTTGGTTTTTGACACTTCTGTCGTGACGTAGTCGAGCTAGACCAAGAAGATGAGAAGCCAGTGCATCCGTCTACCAATTCGTTCGCGTCATCAGAGGAGACCGCTGTTGTACCAGACAATGGCCTTTTCAATCGACAAGTCGAGGAAGAAAAAGCAAAAGAAATGCCATCTCCCAACCCCTCGATACCCGTGTACAATCCACCACGGCACCCAACTTCGATATTTTCCTTCCCTACGCCAACCGCTTACTCCGCACCACCGAACCCCACCGCGAACCTTGCCCCTGTGGCACAAGGTTCTGCTTCTGAGCTGTTCAAGTGCATCGTCAAGAAACCCGACGTTGTACAGCTCGAGATCAACGGAGAGATGCAGTCGAATGCATCAGATGTGACAACACAGTTCCTTGCCGAGCTGCGCGTATATACCACGGTGTCGCGACACCGCAATATCACCGCGTTCCTAGGCTGCCTGGAGAACGTTGGTATGGTGTTGGAGTACATCGACGGACGGACATTGTATGAGGTCATTCGCCCGAGACCAACTTTAACTCAAAAACAGAAAATCGACTTTCACAACCAGCTCCTCGATGGCCTCACACATCTACATTCGTTTAGACTGAGTCACGGAGACCTCTCACTGCTGAATATTCAAGTGACGCATTCCTCCGATACCATCAAGCTTTTTGACTTTGGACGTTCTGTATCTATGGACTCGGTATTCATCTCGCCATCAGACGATCCTGTAGATCCATTCCAGTACATTGCACGGACAGGCTCGCCCGCAGCAGCAGCATCGCAAAAGAAGGTGGAGCAAATACATCCAGGCACACGGCCATTCGCGGCCCCAGAGGTTCTCCGCGGGGAGTGCCAGGATCCGCTATTGGCTGATGCCTACAGTTTCGGGATGATACTCGTCGCGATTGACCGCGTCGAGGTGGTGGACCTCAAGCCTTGGGAGCAACGGAAGGATGTGGTACCCGAGAGCCTCTTTGAGGGGTGCGAGGTGTTCGAGGAGTCTGCGCGCCAATATCTGAGGCGGTGGGACTCCAGGAGGAGGCTTTCAAAGCATGACATGATGATATTGGTGGATGAATAAGTTTCTGTGCAATTTAATTTTTGCAGCTCCCCATTCCAATTCGGACGACATCGAGCTCTACGAGCCGATACCCCCGCACGACACCGCGGTTCATTGCACTTTCGGTGTAGTTGCGCATTTTCCATTCTCAATGGCCAATATCCTTCTCAAATTTACATTCTGTACGACTATCTCTAATCTCTGGACACCGCTCAATCCGCACACACCTATCATTGTATGTATCATATTTATTAGCTATGTTCTGATACCGAGTAATGGATTCCCCCTACTTTACATGCACTTTCCCTGCGTAGACTTATTCAATATTCAGATCGAGACGGCGCTTGGCCGCGCCAATCCCCGACACTGTGGCTAGTAAATGCCCTGAACTTCAGTGCATAATGCACTGAATGCCGTTTCTTCAGTGGATTTGACCACTGAATTTCGGTTGCCCTGGAAATTCAGTGCATCCCCGCAGCCACCGAATTTCAGTTGAAGCAGCTTTGATGCACAGAACTTCAGTAAATGTCAATTGATTTTTAGTGCATTCTAATTTTATTACTGAATCTCATACGTGGTTGGATGGCCGCCCGCACAACCACACACAAAATGACCAATGAGTTAGGCATACTAGTCAAAAATCATCTGAGCTACTACCATCAGACACAACATCTTCCTCTGAACTTGCTGCCATAGCATCTTGGTTATCGAAAACTGCATTTACCAAGCTTGTGCTGCGATCAATAATTCCCCACCTCCTCCTTGTTTCTACACGTCCCACAGTAGCTTTAACATTACGAATGTCAGTAATAACAGGCTGCGCATATGCCCTGAATTCAATAACATCCTTTGATGCATCATTCTGTGGCACATATATACTCGCGCAGATCGCCGAAGATATGTTCATATGTTTCGAGTCAATTGGGCAATTTGCCGAGCTGTATGAGACTTTTGGGACATATGATCAACCGCTTTACCTATGTAAAATGCTAATCTTCACTATGAGACTGCAAGTGGGTTCGAATCACCAGGCAAACAGGTGAATTATGCGATTCACCTTGTGAACCGGTGGAGAGATGGTTGCCGGTGCGGAACAGGTGATTTTGCATCACCGCCTATTTGGGTAATTTTCAACGCTGCGCAAGCCACTGTATTCACCATCCATCCTGCAGTTGATAGTCACCCGTTCTCTCAGTTATATTCACCAGTTGAAATAAACTGCCTAATCTGTCAACAGATGTCAATCTCTTAACAGTTTTTTTTCACCATGGTACCATGTACTTTCAAACTCGATCGAACTGCAACTGCATGTAAGTTGCAGTGTGCTGTTGTACCCTTCGAATTCTTCGCTGACCTGGGCCGTCGACTCCCCTTCAGTGCTACTAACAATATGAGTACTGCCAACTCCACCACACCGTGAGTCATCATAATTTCTCTTTGACTTGACTATAGCTGGTACTAGTACTAGTACTAAACATTACCTTTCACCAGACCTCTCAAGCCAACTTTGTTCCGCCGCTACAAGATACCTGAGAATCCGGATGACCCTCCAGAATTCTGTGCGTGTCTCCATCTCATGACCCATGTATTATGTAGTACTGACCACCATCTTTTCAGCCTCTGAATACCTTGCGATACTTGCTGCCCAGGCCGAGGCCACCAAACCCAATGATGCCGACACATCCATGGTCCTGGAGGAGAATCTCATTGTGCCGGTAGACTTCATCAAGAATCTCATCGAGGCGCGCTGGAATGCAGAGAGGCAAAGGTGTAATGCAGAGTGTCAGGCTCAGTTGCTCGAGCTTGAAAATCTACCAAGGGCTAGATAAAATTTACACGAAGTACCCAATTTTGCAAACATGATCTTAATTGCAACCATACATCTTGTGAATGCTAAGAGTCCTCAAAAACTGCACGAGCAAGACTCCCGCTTCGGTCAATGATTGCCCACTGCCGTCCTCCATCAATTGGCACACGTCCAACGAGACATTGCAAGCAGACAATGTCCACAACGTCTAAGGCATCACTGAGGCTACTATAAAAGTGAATATCAAGAGCATTCAAACTTGATGGGGTGGAATCGAGTTTGCATGTTGACAATGCAGCGAGGAAAATGGTAGTTGGACTGTCAACTTTGAGTGCCGGAGTACAAGGAGTGTGAACAACGAAAATATGTTGCAGACGGCCATAGAATGTCTGTTTCTCGTATGTGGGTGGCATATGGCGTTGACGAGAAAATTTATCTACAAGGGTCTCATACTGAAAAATACAGTTGGCACATGCAATGATACAAAATAAACAACTAAACTCACTCGGACAAATGTAGCATCTCGTGAATCATGCTGGCGTGAAACAAGCCCTGCTGCAAGCATTGTGTCACCACCATCCAGCCGCCGGACCTTGCCCCATTGCTCGATAGATGCTTCCTTGACATGCTGGCGGACTACTGCCAATGACACATCAAACCTGGTGGCGAGTGCCTTGAAGATGCGTGAGAGTGTGGCCGACTTGAGCTGGGTTGTTCTCCGTGGTGGCAAGAGTATACATGATGGATCTGTTGATCAGGGAAGGAGTACTGATGAGTAATGGGGGTGTAATTGACAGACAGAAAACACAAACAAGACTCGTGCTTGAAATGCCCAGCTATGGCTCCCAATCGAGATGGTTGAAGGGTCAGTTCTTGCGTAAAACCATGGACAAGTGCTGCTTGTGTAAGTTGAGCATGTTCAACGATGTAACGAGCCATGCATGCATCAGGATGACGTCTGCTCGTAATTGCAGGTTGCATTCGCCCACAAAACCTCTCCATAGGAAATGCCCAACTGGTCCACACTGGTCCAGCCTCTTCAATACTATCAGCTATGTGCAGAAGAGCATGAATCGTGATAGGGCATGCTGATAGACGTTTGGGATTATTTTGATAGTATATTCTAAACAGTGCCTTAGACATCGAGACAAGCACAGACAATAGTCAAGAACTCACACTTCAAATTCTTCAACCCAAGTGGCAAACCCCGTTCTCAAATCACTGATATCTGTTGTCGAGAGTTCAAACTGCAGACAAACACGGACCATGTGAACAAGCTTCACAAAGTGCTTATAGTACTTTGGCTTCGAGAACTTGCGATGCAAAAGGACCGGACCAAGATATTGAGTCCAAAATGACCACGAGTCAGCTGTGCACATGCTCCGTTCGGTGGCTGGATTAGGTGGTCGAGCACCATATGCTGACGGGATAAAAGAGCCTGAATTAGCACCAGCTTGACATACAGCATTCCAGACACTTTCGCCCAGCTCGTAATCCTCCAATCCAACATCAAGGCCTTTGAATTCGCCTGTCCAGAGCAAGATGAGGTTTTTGATGACATTTTCCCAGATGAGGTGCATGAAGTCATAGGGAAATGACTTCGGGAATGACAGCGAGGACAAGATACTCAAAACAGGGATGCCTTTGATGCCACATTCCTTGGCGAGTCTCTCTGCTTCAGCTGTTGTGGGTGCAAGTTGAACTTGCCGAGCCTGTTGCATCATCTCCTCATGAGTGCGACGGGGGAGTTGAAGTGGATCAAATTTTTTCACAGCAGTGGATGATGCACGAATCTCAGGGTGACTGCTCCGATTGAGAGGCACATAGTGCACCGTACTTTTCACCTGAGGAACTCGAACCCCAGTAATGTTGCATGTTCGACATGGAGAATAACCATTGTGACCCTTGATTCGCATGACCATGGAAATTGCAGGAATATCTCCAGCCACAATAATGAGATAGGCCCGGAGGATAAAGAGCTTTGCCTGGAGTGAATCAAATGCCCGAACGCCTGCAGCTAGTTTGAGCAGCTCTTCAACCAAAAGCCATAGAAAAGAGTCGAAGTCTTTTGGTTTCTTGGGGCCAGGAACCACACCCAGGCATATGATGTAATCCTTGAGAAAACGAATTTCCGGAGGGAGATTGTAGTTATAGAGAATGAGTGGCCAAGTGGTAGATTTTCGACGCCGGAAAGGTGCAAATCCATCAGTTGACAACCCCAGTGCAATATCTCGAGGGTCGCTGAAGTGAGAAAAGGGCATCTCCGTGTTGTTGATGACAACATTTGTAGCCCGCAGCTGATGGTACCACGAGCCATCAAAGACATCATTGACAGAACCCCGGAGTGTGTATGTGATCATGTGCACGGTATTTCATTTTTGTGGCCAATGCAGGATTCTGAAACATTGAGACGAGGCGTGGAATGACAGGGACATAGGTAAACTGTTTGTGTGGGCGCCCATTTGACTGGTAACGTGGTGCACTGCAGTGTGGACAGACTTCGAGATCTTCATTTGGCCCAACGAAACAGCAACAAGAGTTCACACAACAATCATGATATTGAGGCTCTAGTCCTGATAGAAATGCGACCCGTGATTTTGCCTTTTTCAGGCTCGGGACATTGGCGGAGGGAAAAGCAAACTGGAGCATGTTAAAATTGGCCTCAGTCAGATGAGACTTGATTTTGTACGCAAATGCGCGCAAGATATCTTTGTCGTCAATGCTGAGATCCTCGCCTGCTAGTCTATAAGTTTGATTGCTCCGACTTTGGTATGGCAAAACATACCAATCTCCAGGAGCTCCTGTTCGACCCTTTCACCCAATAACTCATCCTCAGCATCACTCTCAAGCCCAATCCCTTGGTCAAAGTCCTCATCAGAGTTAAACTCGGAGCCTCCGCTGCTCTCAAGATCACTTTTCTCCTCGTCAGACAATGGTTCCTGCTCAGCTGACTCTACAACATGGCTGCAAGATTGATGAGCCACAGAGAGTGCATCACAGACAAGGGCATCAGGGGCTGGATTCAAGGTCTCCTTATGTGGGATCTGTAAGGTGACAGGAAGAGGTGATGGGCTTGGGGGAGAACTCGAAGTTATGTTATAATTATCCTGCACATCTGTGAATGTATTGGTTATAGTTTAGTTTCATTGGCAGATAGACATACCCAATGTCATTTCATCTTCGAGTTGAGCTCCTGAAGCCGAAATAATCTCTGAGGACTGAACTATATTCCTCGCTTGCCGAAGTTTGCCTGCAGCTAAAAGTTTCGACTGATAGGGTGATGTTGCTTTCAAACGCGGAGGGGCAATGAGTAGGCGGTGATTCCGCCATGTTCTTTCACTGACCCATTTGTTACAACAGAGGCATAGTTTACGCACTGCAGGGTGGTGAGACTTTACCATGGAAGGACTTGTGCGGGCAGATCAGTGAAGCTTTAAGGACAAAATGACTTTGATTCGTGTCTGAATACAAGGATAAACAAAGTACTTGTCAAAAAATTTCAAGCTTGCGATTGCCTATGATATCAATATCGCAGCTATCATACCCACATTCTGCCCTCTGGTCATCTCGATACAATAACCATGCCTGGCACCAACGAGAACCGACCACCTGTGGGGACAACAGTAACAACCAAAAAAAGCGGAGCTGCACTGAGCAACCCAACAGCAGCTTCTGCAGCTTCAAAAGCCTCGAATAAAAATCAGACGAAGCAAGTCCTGCAAGAGAAGAACACGAAACTCGAGGATGAGAATTCTCGTCTCAGAGGTGCGGAAAAAATTTATTACCATTGTGATTTCAGATAACAAACGAATTTTCGGAGCAGCAAAGATCTTGCAACTGGAGGAGGCTGAACAGACTGCGAAGCTCATGGCTGCAGAGGCAGAAGCGGCTAAAAAAGCTGCAGAAGAGAAGATCAGATATTCCCGTGTGGATCCGATGCATGAGCTCATTCAGAAGCCCACAACTGCTGAAATGAAGGACTTGGGCAGCAGAGGCCGTCTGCTCAAAGCAATGAAGCTCGAGAATAATAAAGCAGAATACCTGGCCATTCAGGTTAGTAGTTAAATGAATAGACTTGACAACTTACCAATGACAACACAGACCTCAGTTCATGAACTGTGCTCGCGTGTTGACCTAGACTTTGGGGTGTTGTACAATGCACAACCAACATCAAACCTGGCAAAACTGTTTAAATTGGTGTGTCAGTAGACTCTCGTCCCATAGTGATAATAAAGATGATTCATAGGCACGACGGGCCCATCCTCACCTTGAGAAATTTCAGAATGACTGGGCAACAGCAGAGTTGGTCAAACAATTCCTGCAAAACAAACGCAAGGCCAACAAGAAGCGAAAGGCAGGTGCAACTGCCAGTGCAGGCACTCGAAACAACAAACGGAGTCGATTTGACGACTCAGACGACTCAGACGGAGATGAAGTGGGAGAAGGAAGTGGATCTGGTGAGCGTGAGATAGCAGATGACGATGACGAATCCTTGGGCGCTTATAATTAAGTGGATTTGGTGCGGATGTGCGCAATATGAGCAAAGGGTCAGTGGTCGTGAAAAGTAACATTTTCGCTAGTATTACAAACCACTATGAAGTCCAATGACATTGGTTTTGATCACTCGTGCAAGTAGTAAATTGGACTGGTGAAGCAGGTGAGATTCAACAAGCATGTTGGTGGAGGCAAACAGTGTACACCACCAACTGAATTAGTGATGCGTGCCGTGGGACATGCTCATTTGTCAGATGGTGAATCCGGCAAAAAATGTGGTTTTCAGCACCATAAAAAATCACCTACAGGGTGGGTTGTTATAACCAATCCTCGGTGATGTTCAACATGTAATGTGGTGGATTTGACTAGACTGACGGGTGATGCTAACGGTGAAATTCACCAGTTCTGAGTCGCATAGTGCTTAAGCTTCAGCAGAGTAGATAGAACTATATTCGTCCCGTCAAATAGAAACTATATCACATTCGAACGAAATATCTGGTTCTTTAATCGCGAAGGGAGCACTACTTAGAGCCCCAAGTCACACAGAGGCAGTTGTTGGGACTTGTTGTTGCTACAGTAGACATGGATGTGGAGGTGGTGGTGACGATCATCAACTGGACTGGTGGTGAGTTAGGTTAAGGTTCAGGTGGAGATCATTACCGGTCAGGTGGAGATCATTACCGGTCAGGTGGAGATCTTGATCATAGTGACGATGTCCGTGGTGACAATCACCGCGCTAGAGGTCGAGGTCGAGGTCAATACGTTTATGCTGATCATGGTCAAGGAGTTCCTATCACGAATCGTGACCGCGCGCTCAACCCGAGCCTAAACCCGATCCATACGACTGTAAAAAGCTCGGAAGGGAAGGTTTTATAACTGAGCAAAGAACGAACTAATGTCGCAAGAAGAACTATAATACGCGTTATGAAGAAAGGATGAACTTTTCTGCTACGGTCTCCTGAACCCTGTTGCAGTTAGTACTCGGACGGGAAGGCCGCAGTCTTCAATTAGCTAGGGGGGGAAGAGTTGGGTAACGTAGAGTTCCCCCTCTGGAAGGTGGAGGTTACTCACGACGTATAGGTTTAGGGGTTAGGGGTTAGAGTTATGGGCGAGCGGGACGTAGCAAGATGAGAGGTCGTATAAACTATGGGTTACTTTGAAGCCGTTCATGATGTTACTACTGGTGAAACTTACGCGGTCGGTGGCTATCAAGAGACGGACCCGCAGTCGACGGCCGCGGGGTACGTCTGTATTTTAGCTGTAGTCTTGCTTGAGCTTGTCTCCTGTGTTTCAAAACTCTTCCGGGTTCTTGGCGTGCTGGGAGGCGGTGGAAGAACATACAGACGGTTCGCGTGATACAGTGCTGAGTGCTACTAGGTCGAAATATTAACGGGGTGAAACCTTGTTATAAGGAAGTGTATAAGACTATTTTACAAGTTTCGGACGTCATTAAATTTGTCACGACATATTGCGAACAACTAGCAGCTATTAGCTCCGGAGTCGGCGTTTAAAGTTAGGAAGATCTATAAAACGAAAAGTGATGAATGT